>LPNX011210472.1:0-22101 GCA_001517045.1 Pseudotsuga menziesii
TTTGGAGGCTTTTAGTGGGATTTTCAGGGAAATATAGTAGGTAAATGGACGAATGAGCCATGAAATGGGGTAGATGAGGTAGTTAACCATTTTTTGGGTGTTAACAATAACAGACCGGGCTAACCGTCCATGAACATGTACAGGCTTAAAAATTGCCTAAAACAGAATGCTGAAGCATAAAAATTGAACTTTTATCTAAAATGTGCACACAAGAATGTTTGTCATGCACAGTGCATTTTAATCATCATACACAGCGGAAATATCCTTCATTCAAACAAGCATTTATTCAACATGTTCATTCCATTTAATTAACAGTAAATATTGAAATGCAGAGGTAAAATATACAAGATTACTTATCTTATGAAAGCTTATCTCCGCAACCAGCTACGTCGCTGCAACGTTCCACCCAACCATAGGCCAGCGTGCTCATCAATCTCTCAGCAGTGCTGCCACCCCCGAGCTGGGCATGATTCTCCAAGGAATAAGGGAACTAGCAGGCTTACACATAGCCAGGATACACAAAAACACACAGCCAAGCCAACAAAGTTGGGTTTATCAGGCCATTAGGGAGTTGATGAAGGCAAATTGCTAAGCTGGTGAGCTCATTACAGAGCCAAGAACACCTACACCAAAACTAGCCTGACCTTTAAGACACCCATCCACACCCAACACAAGGAATCAGTCCCTTCTCTGCTACAAAGTCCCTCAGGCCCTGCATTCCCTTCCAGTGCTATTCAGGGGTGATGGAGAAGAAGGCCAGCCCTCTAGTTTTGTCTGTGTGGTTCCTAGCACCAGGTTTACCAAGCAACCAAGCCAAAATCCTTACTCCTCACACAGTCCAAAGACCAACAATTGCACTCAAGCAATCAATTCAACTCTCACAGCTTAAACAGGGAAAAAATGAATTACACAGCCCAAACGTAACAACAAAAATGGCTCACAATATGGGGAAAAACACACAGCCTTGAAGCTTATTAGTGAGCACAACTCTCAGCAGGGAAAAACGTCCCAAATAGCCTGTGCGTGAGGCCAATAGTCGCTGAGACAGTCAAAAACGTGAATGGCTCTTCACAGCCATGGTAAAAACACACGGAACCTCCAAAAACGTGAACGGAAAATGCACCAGCAGCTCCAGAAACGTGAGGAAGACAACCCAATTCCCAGCACTATCAAAACGACCTCCCATCCATGGGAAAAAATGAAATCAACAGGAAAAGCTCCATCTGCTGCCAAAACGTGAGGAAACTGAAAAACGTGAATGCATAGCAGAATGGCATACGTTTTTGGGCATTTTTCTTGCCAAGGAAGTCAGAACATGTTTTTCAAAAATGGGTCTCTACCCAATTTGAATTTTGGTTGCCCATACTCTTCCCATTCCCTGCAATAACTAACTCAACCACATTCTGGCAGAAATAAATGATTGGAGAAAAAAGACAAGAAAGGTAGTTGACAATTTGATGGGTTTTCTCGTAGACATTTGGCTTTTCCCCATTGGCCCATAGGTTAAATATTTCACCCCCCTTATCCTTAGAAAATCATGCCCCTTCAATTTAGTTGCCGCGACCGTAGCTGGTTGTGTTTATTTTTATTATAGATGCATATGTACATGATGCTAAAACTTAATATGTGCCGCATGCCCCGATATACCATCGGTGACAATTTAAATCCCAAAACACAGCATAGTCGATCAATGGCGGGGCCTTGGCCTTTAGCTCCACACCATGATCCTTTACAATATATACATCATATACATCTAATGTAACGGGGTCAAGACCGGGACGTGACAATAGTGATGATTGATTTGGGTGTGGAGCTTTAAGTTTGTAATTTTGCACTAATTCAAATAAATTGAAGCTTTCCATGTCTCTTCCTATGACTAAATATGAGTATAAATGAAAACAAATGAAGTATAATACCTACTTATCCTACATAAAATTTTATTCATTTACGAGTTTAGTGTTGATCAAAGAATTATTGTCTTGTGGGATTGCTTCAGGTTGAACATAAAATGGATATTATGAATACAAGTTGGATGATCGGTTGTTAGGTATCTCATTGCAATTAGGTTATAAACTCAAAGTATTAATTTTTGAATGCAAATGGTACGGAGACAATTTTTTAAGGACTCAAGCATTTAATTACGAAGAAGTTATATATTGGTTCTCGGTATCTAACATCTTTGTTCATGCATTATTTGAATCCTTGAATGATTATCAAGTTACGATTGCTTTGTACAATTTCTCTTTTTATGAACTAGTCTTGCCCAATCATGCCCCCTAGCTATTTAGCATTCACTTTCCATATTATAAGCCATCATGTGTATTCCCACCTTGACATTTTCCTTTCCTAACTGCAAGAATACTCATGATAATGAATCCATTTTTTATGTTGTTAGTTAATAAAGTGAGATTAGTAGTTGTATACATCTACTGTACATGGTTGTTGCATGATACTGGAATCATGAGTGAGAACAATCATGTTTATTTTGATGGTGAGTGCAATGGAATTGTTTTCATGATTTAATAACATATTATGTGCATGTAACTGAATGTTCCATTTTCTTCTCAATCTAAAATATTTGAAAGAGGTAGAGGTCATAGAGACAAATATGTTTAGAAAGAATGGAGAAGGAACAGAGTCATATTATCTATCCACTTTGATGTTGATTCCAATGAATTTTTTTATATTGTGAAAATAGGCCATTTATTTTTACGAGCCCTTTCTATGAAATACCCTTTGTATTGAAATCAATCAGATTCATAGAATCACCCATGAATAATGGATATGCCTCCATATGTTGGAATATTATAAACCCACTACATACTTAGGATAACAAATATAATCATTTTTTAATAATTTCCTATCCACTAGCCTAGATAGTTGGCATCCACTTGCACCACTTGCTCAACACTTTCCATATATACCTAGGGAGCGCCTTTATCCTGATTCTGGATAGATACTGCCTATTTTATTGACTTCCCATCATTATTAATTGTTCCTCCCTGTAGATTCTATATTTATCCTACTTTATTCCATCGTTTCAATGGATAAGGTAAAGCTAGTCAACTAGGAAACTACTATCTTTTGTTTCCAACCCATACTCCATGATTTTATCTCCAGATTCCATGATTAGCATGTTTTTCCATCACTCATGACAAATCACTCATGATTGATCTAATTCATGAGGTCCTTGACATATTTGGAAAGTGATTTATTCACCTATGGGGGATTTTAGTAAGTCTGCGTTATGAGATAGTTTGAGTTGCCTTCTAGCAACTAATTTTTCATTTATAAGGTTTTATTACTATTTTAGTCATTATCAATTCATTTGATCAATAATAAATAGAAATATATTAGATCATACTCCACTTCTATTGTATTCAGTCTCATTATTCTTCTCCCTATTCTACTTATGCATGCTTATGAGAATTATCTTTGTAGCTAGATCTACATATTGTTTTTTCTTCTTAGCATCAAGTCTCTACTACTATTTTACATGCTATTAGCGATATTATGCATGCTATTAGAATATTCTACATTGTATCAAATCTTGGGAAGCTCAAGCTATTAACACTCTACATGAGATAAGAGTGCAAGGGTGTTTAATCTATCAAGCTCAAAGCTATTAGAGCACAAGGTTTCTCAATATATCAAGTTTTAATTGTTATCAAAGCTTAAAATATATGCATGATATAAGATATTTTATATTTTTAATTTCAATAGAGTTGAGGAGCTATCAATTCTCTACATCAGAGTGCATCCAGTCTCCTATCCGTCTTTGAAGAAGAGCTTGAATTAAGCTTACAAGATTTTCTCCTAGTTTGTTTTTTGTACAAGTTGCGAAGAGTATCTTCTTGAGCGCGTCAACCTCTTTGCATGGATTCTTCTTCAGATAATATCATGACTCCCTAAACTATCATGAATGGAATTCCAACATTGGAATTCTATTGCGCAGCAAAGGACTATCCAGAGTTTCTTTGGATTTAGAGAATAAGGGTAATGCTTTTGTTGAGAAAGCTAAGTGGAATAATAGGTTGGATGAACCCTATGGATTGATTTTTATCTCAATTTATCCTTATCTACTCTTTCATATATAAGGTTTTACCACTCCAAACCAATTTTGTACCAAACTTGAGTCTCTTTTTGGAGTACAAGATGAGATAAGAGCGCATAATTTGGAGAATGAGTTGTTCTCACAAAGTCCAAGCAGTTTCAATTCTATTGAGGGTTTATTCACCAAATTCAAGTCACTTGTTCTATTTATAAAGAAATGTGGGATTGAGAAGAAGGAATATCAATTGATTCTTTCCATTCTATCAAAATTGGGTCTTGAATACTCAATTTTTGGGTCTACTTTTCATGCTACTAGGATTGTTTTTTCAAATTGGAAAATGCCTTCTTTGAGTACATTCTTTGATTTACTGATAAAGGATCAAGATAAATTGATCCATATGGGTGCTATTAGAATATCCAATGGAAAGTATAATTCTCTTATAGTTCAAGGAAGTAATAATTCCAAGTCAAACCAGAACCAAATAGTGAAAGAGAATAAGTCAAAGTCAGATAATGAAGATGAAAGATCAGAGCCTACTGATGAAGGTTCAATGAAGAAATTCAAGAAGAAAGGGAGCACATCCAAGTGTTCTTATTGCAGAAAGGATTTAATCTTGAGAAGAAATGTTTCAAGAATAATATGGACATCATTTATCAGCTACTTGAAAAGCATAACATTGAAGTTCCAGATGAGCTAGAGAATCCTGTTGAATCCTCATAACACTGTCATAATGCGCAGTCCCAAGGTAATATGAACTATGCCTTGAATTTTAGAGTTAAATAATTTCCTCATATCTTTGATATATCATAATCATAAATCTCATTGTGTTTCTTGAACTATCCACCTATCAGTCTACTAGATTCATCTCCCAATGATTGTGACTTTTTACTAGATCCTGACTTGTCTTTAAGCAATTATTCCTCACTCCATTCAAATGATTATAATTGTGATTTAGAATGATGTTTTCAATATTGTATGAATTTTATTACATTATCCATACCATCTACCATACATATGAATACTCTTAAGACTATACAAACCCCAAGTTCACTAGTTGATTCCTTATTGGTTTCCTATGCAATGTTACTTATATGTAATGGTTTCAAGTCTTGTCTATCTTTCACTGGTTGGTTATACATGAAATTAGTCATCATTGGAATTATGTTACACATGTTTTTAATTGTTATAATCACATATGTTTCATATCTCCTTTCCATCCATCATTCATATTTTTACGTCCATCAGTTTTCCCCAATTGCTCATCCTTTTACTGCTCTAGCCCTATGTCCTCATGGAGACACTAAACCTTTGGTACTTTTTGTTCCATATGATGATATTTATAATATTTCAAAGTTATTTCAGCCTCATCTATAGTAGTTTCAAAATAAGATACATGGCCCACATCACCATTTTGCAGTTATACAAGAAACTTATTGTATTGTTTTTTATACTCTTTGGGAAGGAGTATGCATAGATATATTTTCCTTTTCAAATTGTGTTTGAATATGAGATTATGATAGAATAAATAATCATTCATATAATTCTCCTTCATCATATGATGAGCTACAAGGAGTCTCTCCTCCTCCTTCTTGCAGATACTGCACTCTAACTTGTGCATGCTTGTGAGAATTATCTTTGTAACTAGATCTACATCCTGTGTTTTCTTGTTAGCATCAAGTCTCTACTACTATTATACATTCTAGAAAATATCTTCTACATTCTATTAGAATATTCTACACCATACCCCATTGGTTGCAATGATTTATGGGATTTCAAGCCCCCTTCTCCCCATAACCACGAGATTGGTCGGGGATCCTATATCCCAAACCATTTTGTACATACAATAGTTAGTTATGCCTCCTCATGAATTAAGCGAGAAACAAAATAAAATCTATAAACGGCCTTGCAAACATCCAAGGACCTTAGCACCCATCTCACAAACCTCCCCCCTTGAAAAGACCAAAGGGAAGGAAGTAATAAGCTCAATGGGATCTAGAGTTATTCGTTCTAGTATAAGTGGTTGTGGAGATGACCAACAACCCTCGCCTTGGATAGGACTTTCTTTTGAGGATATTCACCTGGAATTTTTTTTATTTATGCTTTTCAAATTAATTGTTGTTGTGATTTTAATGAACATGGAAGTGCACAATGAGTTTTCGACATATCTCGTTTGTATGGATGATATTTTATATGTACATATTTTGTGATAATGGACATGAAGACACACATTGGTCACTACTAGGATTGAGGGCTCTTCTTAAGACATGCATCCTAGAATTTCATGATGTTAATTATTTATGTTTTCAGGTGTTGTTTAGAAATGATAACAAACTTTTATATTGATGAGAATGTTTTGTTTATTTTGAATGACACGAAACATTGCAAAAAATGTTTTATTTTATATATGGTTTTGCAGACATTCTTAATGTTGATATGAACATGTGTTTATATTTTTTAATTGATGCATGTAAGGATGGGTATGATAATGAGAAATGGTTATACATGGGTTATTTCAACTATTATGGGTTCATATAGAATGACATGTGATTTTTTCATAAAAATTAATATGGGATTCACAAGGAGCATATATTCATCCTCTAAGAGACAAATGAAATGGAAAGGAGGGATCTATGTTTGAATTCACTTGATTATTGTGTCTCCATATATGTTTAACCAATAAAAATTTTGAGGTTGTTTATTGTGTAGTGGTTATTCTGCTTGGCCACTTGTCATTAGTTAGTTAATATTTTTGTACTAACTCAATAATTATTAGTCACTAACGATCCTAGTCGTTGACTACATACATCAAGCAACGAGGAGAAGGTTCAGAATATTATACTAGCTATGGTATGTTGTAATAAAGTTTCCTAATATTCACGGTTGTTTACGTCAGTAGCTCTACTGTGTTAGATTCTAATTGTTATGTTGGTATAAGGAGTTCTAATTAAATTGTAAAACAAGAAATTAGGAGCTGGTATGACCTATTCGAGGGATATTATATCATTTGTTTACTTATGTAAAGGTTTATCTATTTGACATAGCCTACCTAGATTGGTTGCTTGGATGTAGAGAATAATACCAGCTCTCAAAAGTATCTAGCAAGGCTTTTTGCAGCTTTATCAGCGTTGAACTTCGTTATTTTTTGCTTACACCATGACAAAGTGGTTTCGAAAACGCTAGTTATGTGCGCCATAACATATTTCCAGTCCGAACTTTCACAAAATTCTGAAAGAGCATTTTGATTGTACTATGGTTTATAGACGAAATGACTCTCTTTAATAAGAAATTAGATTTCTTCATATTCATATTCATTTATTTTCCATTTTTTCTTTGCTTTATTTTATGTCATTTATCTATGTTTAAGAACTTTTTAGATATTTTCCATTTTTTCTTTGCTTGATTTTATGTCATTTATCTATGTTTAAGAACTTTTTAGAATTTTTTTGTTGCAAATTTTATTTAAATATAAAATAAAAATAAACAATTGGATTTGTGGCTTATTTGAGCTCTTTTATATATGTCTTTGTGTGTTTGTGTGTACATATATACACATACACTTTAGTTATGTGTGGTTGTTTAAATTTTCTTAAACTTTTATGTCATACATTTGTTGGCAGATACATCAAAAGAAAAATGGCAATATCTTAGTGTGTTGACATAATCTATTGTGCTATTATATGTTGGTAATAGTGTCTTTTGTATTTTAGTTTGATGTTCAATGTTGTAATGATGTAAGTGGTTTATTCTATTTCCATTCCTTTATGTTCTCTAAATTCGAATATCGAGTATCCTAGAGGTAGTGTGTGTGTTATGTTAGGCTATAAAATCATGTTTACATTCTCATTTCTTCTTGGTTTAGCTGACCAAGAGGTTGAGAAGCTAACATGAAATCATTTAATCTCCTTCGTCAACTTTTTTTTGAGACCATACTAGGGATTTATCAAAAATATTTTAGTTATACAGATAATGTTCCTTAAGGCCTACATTCAGTACTGTTTTTTTTCCTACCTTGCTTTGAATTTGTTGTTATGTTTGTGATTTTTGTAATTTTATCCGTTTCCTTTAGTTTTTATTCTCTAATTCCATGCTTAGACGCTAAGATTTGAATGAGTGAGACATTTATTTTATATCTTGATCTTTTGGGCAAGGAGATATTGTAGGGTAGATATTGATTCATTTTGTCGAAATAGGTGAAGAGACGTTTAATCAAATTGTGATATTAAGTTTTTCATTCATATTATCTTGATTCTAGTATGATATGATATTCCCATTATAGAAACTAGATTGGCCTTGTGCTTAAGTTTAATATTTTTTTTCTTCCTATTTAATTTTAAAATTCAATGTGATTGCACCTATTTGCATATGAATCTATAGTCCAAATGTTTACCAAAACTTTCACTAGGATTCCTTGATCAAACTATTGTCACTTTAGGAATGTTCAACTTCATTTTGGACTCTACACAAACTAGGGAATAGTTATAAAACTCTTGGGAATTCATACAACAAGAAATATATTTAGAAGAACAATGAGAGATAGTTTCTAGAAAATTCATTGAACCTCCCTGTGCACCATAGTGTATCATGTTTGATACCCCTCAAAAAGATCATCATGTAATAGGAAAGTCTCCTGAGTTTGACATGTAATCAAAATTTAGGAGGATAGATAAGAAGTTGCATACCTTATGTAAATCCTTGATTATTTTTTATATTCAGGAGGCTAATCATTGTTTGGTGCTAACCCATCTTTGATGAGCACAAATTTTGTCTCTATTATAATATTACTTCCTCTGCAACACCCTTTAACTCACTCAGGAGCATGTACAATGGTTGAAACCTTCTAATTCCACCACAAATCTAGGTAAGGTTATTTGGAAATATGGACTCTTTCAATTCGAGGAAGAAGTCAATAACACCCTATGGCACGTTTAGTCCCCCTTAATCTCACTCCTGCAACTACTTTGTTTCCAACGTTTAAAGACTACTTTCCTATATTCTCAACTAATGGAACGTACACAGTCAATGAACATCCGAACATGTTTTCTAATGCATTCCACAACATATGGTATAATAACAAATATGTATGACATATGCATATGTTTGTTAATTCCTTAGAATAGAAGGTCACAACATACTCTTTTACTTACCCTCCAAATCCTTCTCTAATTGGAATGAAATTTTATCTTGGTTCATGTCCACATATGGTTAACCACAAGGCCCAATAGATTGACTAAGTGATTAAAATGATTTGATAAATGAATCGGGAGAAGAGATAAAATATTTTAATTTTCTATTCACTAATCTTTACAATCGAATCCCTGAACTCATTAGACCTCACAGTCAAATAGATTTGATTCACTATTGCAACGCACCACCCCTATATTATCACAATCACTTACAAGAAAAATGGATTAATGACCTAGGTTCAACCTTACAAACATGCTTAGAGAATGAAGAATAAGATAAAAGACCTGGAATTCCTTTGGTTAATCTAGGAAAGAATCCAAATCTCACCCCCATGCTACAATTGATGTTGCATATGAACAATCACATGATTTATATCAAAATGAAAGTTTCATATGCCATAACTCAACCTGGTATAGCACTTCCTCGTCCACCTCTAAACATACCTCTGAATGCCCCAAACATGACCATCTTGAATTTCCCTTTGCCCAATTTTTTTTTATGATCACCATGATCCCAACACTTACGAGTTGATGAAATCTACCAAGGAACGTGTGTTTGGTAAGAAGACATACCGCACAATAAACATTCTACAGTAGATTAAATACCAAGATGTGTTTATTGTTACACGAAATGAAACCTTCAACATCAAAAATAAAACCATTGATTTCAGCAGAAATTTCAATAATTCGGCTTAGAAACTTCCCAATGCTAGTAATTTAAATGTACCAATCACTACAAGTAACTCTTACATTGGAAGTAGTGGTTATGTATAAGTTCTACAATAACACAAATTTTAGGCTTTGGCCACTCTTAGATTGGTATGTGTTTGTAGATATGATGGCAACTAAGGATATGATGGCCCTTCTCATATGATGACATTCAATATTCTATTGATAACAAAAGCTTCCAATTCCTTATTCACGATCCATACACTTTCACAATCGATACAGTCTTTATTTTCAAACTTGGCTTCTGATCTCGTTTCTTTGATACCATATTACAATTAGCAATGAATGGAAATTGACAACAATGGCATAGTGATTATTCAATAACTAATAATGAAACTATGTGATGAATGAGGAGAATAATGCAGCCTACACAAAACCCTAGTTAGGATCAAACCTTCATAGATATGGGCTAAAGAATGATATTGTTTATTTTTCCAAGTCATGAACACACTAAGAGAAATGGTATAGTGATTCTTCAATGACTAATCATGAATCTATGTGATGAATAGAGAGAACAATGTAGCATGTACAAAAAACCTATGTAAAGTTAAATCTTCATAGAGATGGACTAAAGAATGATATTCTTTATTATTCCCAAGTCCCAAAAACAATAACAATAAGTTTCTTTTTACAGAGATCACATGAACTAAAATGTAATTACAACCTATACATTAACTAATTAACCTTAATCACTTCTAAGATGTGCCTTTATTACACAAAGTAATCCCTATATTCTAGCAAATATTCCTATGCATTGAATCTAGAATTATGCATGGTACAATATTTTCTCTTAAAATGTGGTGGAAAGGTAAAGAAAAATATCCTCTATAGCATATTCAAATTGGAAACTCTATACCAAGAAATGAGATTCTGGTTATGAAAATACTGGACCCTTGTTTCCATTCAAAATAATGAAAAGATGAAATAAAACCAAAAAAAATAGTGTAATATATGCATTCAACTTATCACAATGCATGTTACTCCTTCAATGTCTAAAGGTTTCATGGACAATTTTCCTTTGGAAAGTCTAATACTAGAGTTTTAGATAGTTCACGATGAAACTACTTAAGGAGAATATGAGAAGCTTGATAATGTTTCATAAAGTTAATATAGTATAATATTAAGACAATTGAAACCTTGCAAGAGTTTATTGCTTCCAACAATATAATAAATAAATCTAATCCATCTGCTCATTCTAGGGCACATATCTTACAAAGTTCAAAGCCATCATTGTTCCAGTTTGCATGGAATCAATAAAGTAACCTGGTATGTTCGCTAGAAAAAGTATTGAGACATTGATTTCCCTAAGGAAAGTTCCAATTTGTTCAAGTTTATTAATTTTGTCATAGAAATCTTGGGACAAAGTATAAACTCACAAGTGATTCAAGAAAAATTAGACATGAAATGATGTAATGGTACTGTAATAGGAGGTTATAGCTCTGTATAATCAATGAAAGAATGAATGATACGATACAATGTCATGCAAAATTCATGAATGACAAGCCAATTCGAATTCACTTGGAGGTCATTCGAATTGCATGGATGGGTGTATCTTAACTGATTATTAGCCAACACTCGACACACTTAGTTAACCACTAAACTAAACTGTAATTGACACTCACTAAGTTCTAACTGAATCGTAGTGCAATAGATGACTGAGTATAACTGAATGTAACTCAGACACATGTCACTGCATGCCAAATAGTAGGTGGTAGTGCATCACTAACTCCAAGTAGCTCCAATGAAGTTAACTAAAGTGATACTGGTCAACAGAGGTAGTTGGAGGCGCATTATTTCAATCCAGTTCATCCCAATCAGCCCAAAATAGACAATTGCATGATGGAGGCTTTACAACTCAACTTAAGTGATTTTTAGGTGAAACAACAATCAGTTAGCAATTAGGTGCACTTATGACACTCAGATCACCTCAGAATTTCTCCCTGTTTGAAGGAGGAAGTCCAGTTAGCCTCTGCGATTGAAGGAGAAGTCTTAGTTGGCCTCCTTGATTGAAGGAAGGCATGGGTGTGCTCATGCTGATGTCATAGTGTGCTCATCTGATGTCGATTAAGTCAATTAAACTTAGGATAGTGGGTAATTAGGCCAAAATTGACCAAATACGTGTGTAAGTTGGGTAAATGACTCCAACACCCCCCCTTAATCTATACTCAGGAGGAGTAAAATAAAATTCATGAAATTCTAGGGCCCCAGAAATAAAGGCCATAGGTCACCCTGTAGAAAAAATTAACTCTAACAATGCTCAAAATAAAATATAAATGAGGAAAGAGGGAAAACCCAGTGGTTTCCCCCAAACAGTGAACGGAGGTAAGTGAAAATTTTCTCTGTAAAGATTTGGGTGAATATATCTACAATCTGCTCATCTATAAGGCGGTATTACAGAACAATGGTCCTGTCATGCACCAATTCCCTGATGTAGTGCATGTGTATCTCAACATGTTTGGTCCTCTACCTGGTAACTGAATCTGCGGAGATCTTAATAGAACTTTTATTGTCACAAAATATGATTGTGGACAAATTACTACCAATATCAAACTCTGAAATAATGCCTTGCAACCAAATAGCTTGGATGCAATCATTCACTGCTCCCCTATACTCAGCCTCTGCTAAAGACAATTCAATGGCATCCTGATTTTTGTTTGACCAGCAAATGGGGCCACCACCAAAAATAAAGACATACCCAGAATTGGAATTCTAATATATGGAATCCCCTTCCCATTCTGAATCTATATAACCAACCAACTCTAGCTCAGAATCTGTAGCATAGTGAATGTCGTAGGATCTTGTTCCCTAAATGTACTAAAGAATATTCTTGGCTATCTTCCAATGAAGATCATGAGGATTTTGCATGTATATTGATACAACATTCATAGCATAACAAATATCAGGTCGTGAATGTTTCAAGTAAAGAAAGCTACCAATCAGCTGGCGGTAGATAGTGCAATCCATGTGTGGAGTGTTTTTTCCTTCTTCAAGGCTGATCCTTGAGAGGAAAGGGAATGTGGAAGCCTTACATTCAGCCATGTTAAACTTAACTAACAAATCTGAAATGTATTTATACTGAGTTACCATTATCCCATCAAAATCTTGGGAGATTTCAAGCCCCATAAATTGCTTCAAGAGCCCCAAATCGCTCATCTCAAATGCATCATGAAGAGCAGTTTTAATGAAAGCAATGGAAGAAAGTGTGATTCCTGTAATCAGAATATCATCAAAATATAAAATAATGATAAGTAAATTACCATCATACTTCTGTAGATACACATTCGGATCTGATTTACACCTTTGGAATTTTTGTTAAAGCAGAAAGGCATCCATCTTGGCGTACCATGATCTCGGGGCTTGTTTCAACCCATAGAGTGATTTCTGCAATTTGCAAACCAAATAAGGATCTGATGTGTACCCAAATAAAGAGCCTCAGCTTGAAACCTTTACATTCTTCTGTATATACAATAAACAAAAATTCAACACTTTGTGGTTGCAAATCCTTCCTCTTGTCATGCAGAATCTGGGCCCATGCAGTGGACCCAAACACCCTGAAATTTGACACATCCAGCTTGTGTCCAAAATAGGCTTTGAAAGTTGTATTTACTTTCATAGAGGAGTGAGGTACTCTATTATGAATGTGTGCAGTAACATTCATGGCCTCAGCCCACAAATTTGGAGCCAATCCTTTTGCTTCTAGCATGCATGTGGTCATCTTCTTAAGAGAGTGGTTTTTCCTTTCCGCTACACTATTTTGCTGAGGAGTGTAGGGAACGAAATGTTGGATCTTGATCCCACTGTCTAACCATATTTGAAGAAATTTCTGATATATTCCCCTCCATTATCAAATATCATACATTTAATCTTTCTCTCAAAGGCATTCTCAACTAGTGCTTTCAACTAAACAAATTTCTCCAGAACTTTGGATTTTTTCTTGTCAAAGAAAACCAAAGTGTATCTAGAAAAATCATCTATGAAGGTGATTACATACTGATATCCATTCATATATGTGGTGGGAAATGATACACTGATATCAGAATGAATCGGCTCCAATATACTTGATGCGCAGCTTTCCTTTCCCTGATCAAACTTGTGCTCAGGGTGTTTTCCAATAATACAACCTTTGCAAACTCCGGTGGTAGCTTTGATGACTGGGAGGCCTTCAACCATGGAATTTTTCTGAATTTGCTGCAAGTAATTGAAATTTAAATTACTAAATCTCTCATTCCATAGTCTACTGACCTCATTTCCATGAGTGAGGAGAGCGGTGGGATTTGCATCCACTAGAAAATGGGAAAACTCATAGGTTTTTGCATGATGGTTTGCTAAGACTTTTTCAACAAGTTTACGAGATCTGATCTCAGTAATTTCTACATAATTGGGGCTGAAGGTTACTCTCTTAAGAACTCTAGTATGAGTCATTTGATATACACTCAGTAGGTTGGAGGCCAAGGAAGGTACATACAGAATATTGAAAAAAGTGCCATGTTCAAGATCTACTATACCTTTTCCTTTCGAAATGATGGTAGAATCATCTACCATGTGGATGGGAATTCTCTTTCCAGTGTCTAGAGAAGAGAAGGAATCTCTACTTTCCATCATGTGATTTGAAGCTCCAGATTCTATGAGAAAATCTTTGGGCTTCGAGGTGCTTTCCATGAGATAATGTCCTCTTTCTCGCTGGGTATCCCGATCTTGGTGATCTCTCTCTCAAACACTCTCCAGAAGATTGATATTGTTTCTCTCGAGGAGAGAATTCATCTCATCAAGATTCTTATTCATGAAGGCATGTTCAGGGTGGAAGCCCTACCCACAATATGAACACTTGAATTTCTATTTACCATGGTTTCCTTTGTTCTTGTGTTTCTTTGAGCCTGAAGACTCTTCTTGCTGCTCGATCATTTCTTTAGACTTTGGAGCTTCAAATTTACTCTTTTGATTCTTCTTCCCTTTCCCCTTCAGATCTTTGGGCCCTGAAGAAAATAGGTCTTGATATATTGAGGATCGAATGATCCCCATCTGAACAAGCTTGTTATGCTCGTTTGTTAGGGACTCAATGAAGGCATTTAGAGAAGGCATCTTCCATCCAGGGGTTGTGAGCTTCCCAGAATGAAAAGTGGAAACAAATACAGAGTAGTCGGTGCCAAGTTTTGAGAGAATGGAGAGAATGAGATGACCATACTCCTTCTTCACCTCACACTGATTCAACTATAGGACTAGATACTTGAATTTTGTGAAGAATTCATTGGGAGTTTCGAAATTTCTAGGTTGAAGAGAAATCAGCTCATTATCCAGCTGATAAATCCTCAAATCATCCTGTTTGTCATGTAGGGAGGCAAGTTGGTCCCAATTTATTTTGGAGACTTCAATCCTGAGAGATGGAATAGAAGGTCCTTAGAGATAGAGAGACACAGAAACCCAAAAGATTCATCCATTTTTCTAAACAATCTAGCCTTGTCCGCAACATGTTTAGGCTCTTCCTCTTGTTACTAGGAATTCTCAACCAATTCTCAGCATCCTTTTTCCTCTGTAATGCAAAACACAACTACAGAATAGTAGAATCATAGCCACATATCCTTCCCTTGAATAGTCAAATTAATTAACATAACACATCACATACCTCAACCATAGACTTGCTTATCTATTCTCCGAAAAGTCCTTGAGATGATTCAATACCTGCAAGAAGGATCACAAAACAAATGAAAAGATGAGAGCATCATGATAATCAACTATCCATATTGATGATCAAGGAATTCAATAATATTTAATCACAAACACAATAACCAAATATATGAAAGGGAAATTTTTTTGTATTAATAATGGGTGAGAAGAAGTACAACCAAATGCCTTAATGTTGACAACTTCTGTCTCAACAAATGTCTACAAAATCCAATGAAGACCTCTCTAGCTATAAGCTACCTCTACTTTGCCTCTATCCAGACTTCAAACTAGTAGCATAAGGATGCTTTTTCTGGTCTACCCCACTTTCTTCATAGAAGCTTCATTTATAGGCCAAAAAATCATAGGATGACTTGACAAAAGAATAGAATAAGATCCCTATAGGTGAGGGAGGCGAATTACACCTCTCCCAGACATGTAGGAACTAATTCCATGAAGGATTTCGTATGGAACCTTCTAGAAACTTCTTTTTTCCCCCTTTTAATACCATCGGCGCTTTTAGGAAAACTAGACAGAGCGTCGACCTAGGGTTTTTCCCACTGCAAAGGGTCAACAACACTTCTTGCTCAACTGATGGAGGCACCTATGATGCTCTATGGAAAAGGTGAAAGAGCACTGTACCTTCTAGTTCAGGGAAAAAAATGGCCAAGGTGATCCAGATCAGGATTTTTGAGAGGTTGGCAGGAAACAAGAAAGTCATCTGAAGGATGATTAGGCAATGTGAGATTTTCATTTGCAATAGAATTCCCCCCAAAGTATGAAGCTAGAAGAATGTGATAGGTGAAATGATTTGCAAGTTTTCCATCTGACACAAAGACAAAGAGAGATAGACTCATAAAAGACCAATAACTGACTCTTATCCAATCATAGCTGCGGACCAACACACTGCAGATCTATGATGATGAGTATGTCATGGCTACCAATAATACACTGTAGATCATGATTGAATACTGTAAGAGATAGGTCATAGCTACGAGATATACAATGTATATCTATGCCTCTCATTTTCAAATATAGAACATAGCCACCGAACATACAATGTGGATCCGTGTCATGACTCTAAATGATCTCCAAATGTAACCTGAGCATAGGCAATGATGATGATAAAGCCTAATCACTTAGGGTATTCATCCCAATCTCCGAATGATACGAATCTAACCATGTGATTACAATGTCTTGACGTCGAACATGGTAGAAACCACTTGATTACCAGTCATTGATGTCAACTGTTAATAAGTGCGAGGAAAATCACCATTGATGTCAATAATTCCCAAGGTATCCCAGTACAAATCATCGAATGTGAATAAAGGACTTGAAGTCGAACATCCGATGAGATCTTTCAATCAAGAGCCAATGATGTAAACTCATGTTGAAATCAAGGTAACTTTCCATTGAGGCATGCAGGCCCAAGGTACTGCCTAGGTTTCTAGGTCTAAATCCCTGAAGTCAACAGGAATAGACCCTGTCACGGGAGGGACATAATTATTCCCACATCAGTGACACGAAACTGAGAATAAAAGTTGATTTGGAATAATAGGACTGACTTAGACATGACTGAATTTTGAGGACAAGTGAGGTTATTGATGGATTATTTTTCTAAGAGAGGTAACCTTTGAACAATTTGGTGGCACGACACATGACTTGGTAGTATTTACTCACGAGAATAGAACTAGGTGTAATGCAAGGAATATAATGAAGCATCCTTTGAATTGACTCAAAGGAGTCAGGTGACTCATAAGAATGGATCAAATTGAGGACAAATTGAAAACCTGAACTATTCAGATATGCAAATGCAAACAGGTGCCATGTTCAAAGGTGGATTGTAGAGTACTACCATATAAACACATGAAAACCATTCCCATTTCCTTTAATTTCCCCACCTCGAAAGGTGAGTGTCTCTTTTCATTTTTATGAGTCCAAAGAGGGTAACAAACACTCGTTGAAGCTCATCAAGTGATGGGTCCATTCTCATATTTTTACGAACCTAAGAAAGGAGGGGTTCGTTCCTGAAATAGGGTCTTACATCATATGTTTTATGAGTCTGACGTAAGTAAACTCATCTGTCGTTTCATGTTTAGAGATTCTAAAATGACTACGAAAGACTCCAAAAAGGGTCTGTTTTCATAAATGAGGTCAGCCGGTCTGAAAAAGAGATAACCTACCCCCGACTAGTCGACCGTTCAAATTATTTTACAAGCCAGAATGTAATAATTTCGTTTGGCAATCTTTTTGTGTTTTTAGGGGAATGAAAAGAGCTTAAATATAAATCCCGAACGAGGTTCCTTTTTCATAAGCCATTTTTAACGAGTCTGAAAAAGTGAAAAAGTGGACTAGACACCTTTCTACTGGAATTTTAATGAGCATGTAAAAACTGTATAATGATGCTCGGTACTTTTTCAATTTTGCCCTAAGTCTGAAAAATGCAAAAATGACTTCTATCGGAGCCAAAAACCTAGCATTAACCCTGAAAAACTCAAAAGAGACCATTAAAAACCATTTTGCCAAAACTATAGAAAATAAAAATAAAAACCCACTTTCACTTAAATAATTTGGATTTCAAAATATATTAATTGTAATGCATTTTTGAAAATCTCAAATACTCTATAAATAGAAAGTGGGGTAAGAAATATTTACCATTTCATTTTTACCATTTGTGAGCTTTGGAGAGTTGATTTGGATTGGTGAGAGTTCTATTGGCGGTTTTGGCAAGGATCTTCCTACTCCATTGCTTCTTCGTTCGTTGTGTAAGAGCTAAGTAACAAAATATTTTCCCTTCTATCCTCTACAAGCATCAATTTTTATTCTTTCATGTTTAGACTCACATCCCTAAAAAAAAAATTTACCATGATTTTGAAGCCAAGGTAGAAGGTAGATTTGTAAAAAAAATTGTAAATAGCAAAACCGACCTTCACTGAGCAATTACAATGGTAGAAAATAGGTTAATTTTTATTCTTTAATGGTTTTTCAGTCATCGAGAAGAGTCCCTGATGGCGTTTTATCTAACCAGGGCAAGCGCGTCGTAGGCTCCTTGTCCACGGTGGATAAGCAAGCGACGCTCTAGGAGCTGAAAATGTAGGCATTGACAGTGCTCTATCAAAAAAGATAGCAGCACTACTGCAACCTTAAGGAGGAAAAATAAAACCCTAGAATGCTAAAAAGACCAAATTCATGCTCAAGATTTGCTTCAAAATATGTTTTTTTTTTTAGCCATGCCATGTGTTCTAATCATGAAATTTGTATGTTGTAGGTGCATTATGGTCATATGGAAAGAAAGGGAGCATGAGACTTCCTATATATAGGCTACTAATGATCCACCTACCATTCAAGCCTTAAGAACCTGCAGACTACTGAAGTACTCTCGTGTGCTTGGTATGAAAGCACACATCTGGTTACTTGAGTATATCATTAGTATGTGGGATCCTGATCAAGAACATTTTTGTTGTAGGGGTCCACATCTTGCCCATAGAGATAGAAGATATATACTTTTTGACCGGTCTATCCATGAGGGGGAGTCAGGCAGTCTTATCTGGTGCTTGAGGAGGAGAAGGCTCCTTGGAGGACATAATAGACCAGCATTGTGCATTGGGCACAGAAGATCAATCTGGGAAACTAAATATTTTCTCCATAGTGAATCGTCCATTGAGGACTGTGGTATACACTATTGGTAAGGTGGCGGGAACAAGATTTTCCCACCTTACAACCCAATCACATATGATATATGCTCTGCAGTGTATGGAGCCTACCATTTTTAACTGGTGTGAGAGCATGCTAGTATGTTTAAAGAAGTAGTTGACTAAATGTAGGAGGGGAACATTGAAGCAATTCGGATATGGGGCAATGGTGGTCTCATTCATGTTACAACGGATTCCACATTTGAGACCACAGGTAACTATCACCAGGCTGGAGCCTGAAGATCCCAGGATGTTAGCATGGGCTACAGCTATGCCACGCCTTGGCGGTGCAACGCCTAAAGTTAGCTATGGGGCTAGATTCTTTCGCTGGTTGAGAAACCAATTGCTTATGATAGAGGATTATGCCTATGATGGGGCAGATTTTTGTCATGATCCAGAGTTGGTTTTACCCGAGGGTGAGATGTGGGATGATCGTGGTAAGTAAAGACACCGTCTAAACTGTGTTTTTTTTTTGGATTTTGTATCTTATTTCATTTTTATGGTTTATAACATTGAGATAACAAAAAGTGTTTTTGTATAGACATTGGACCTGCCCGTCCATTGGGGATGTCGCCTATTGCTAGGAGAGTAGGCACCAAAGAAATGATGGCGTATCACTCCGAGGCTGAAGAGGAGCTTGGATATGTGGAGGAAAACCTACATCATTTGACTATGGGTATTCCTGATGTAGCCACAGATAGGGTATCTAGGCGTTATCAACGCCACGTCGTGGGTGTTTCTGAACAGTTTTCTAGGCTACTCCACAGAGTGGCCCAGGCCATTGCATACTATGATCCACAGCAGGAGGATTAGTCTATTTTGATCTTCTTTTTGTATATGTATTACTGAAAGCTTCGGAGCTTCATATTTTTCCCTATGTATTTATGAATTCTGAACTTTTTATGGTCCTGAATTTTTGAGGGCACTGAAAGCTAGGGATGCTTTAGCCCATTTTTGTATCTCAATGTTACAGTTTCTATATATATATATGACAACCTTTCATATTTACAGTTGTGTGTGTGACAAATGTTATGTGTGGTATGTTCAACTACTTATTAATTTACATGTTTTGATTTATGTTTCAAATGGACTTTCATGTATGAGAAATATACCAATCCAAAACATAATTAGCTAAGGAATATTCCACTACATTTAAATGTCTTGGAATGTGTTGATAAGTGACTTGTTTAAAATACCTCTCTAACAACCTGACTCTTCAGAAAGTACGAAGAAGCAGGGGATTACGGATAGTGTAGACTCAATTAAGTTGTTGGACAACCAGCTCAGAGTCCAAGTAAACCCTAATTTCCCTTACATCATTAGCTAGGGCTTCCATCAACAATATGACCACAACTTGATACTCTACCAAATTGTTGGTGGAGAGACCTAAGAGAATACCCCATGACTCACCAGCTCACTTATAGGAGAGTACAGTACCCAAGCTACAGATGCAAGGCTAAGCATATACCGATGAGCACCATCAGCAAAACCAATTAAGGAAGTCATCTGTCCATGAGACAAAAGGCATGCATAAGTAGGGTTTTATAAAAAACACACTCTAAATCACACAAAAGACGCACCTCTTAAAGTCTAAGACACACAGCAAACTATAAACAATATTTACAAAGACCCTACACTAGATGACCTAGGTGTTAACACCTCTATGTTGAACAGTTGAGGAAGAGGTATGATTGAGGAAGATAAAAGGATACATAAATTTGCAAGGTTTAGTAGTTTTGATTCCATTATTAAATTGTGCATAATGGTTAATTGGGCATGCAATCCAAAGGTGTAAAGCAATTAGGGTGAAATATACAGTTTAAAATGGATCCGCTAGGTAAAGATGCGCAGCAGATAAGTTATGTGGAGAATCGGATGTGGTTAACAAAGCCTAAAGATCAACGGTTATGGAATAAAGCAAACAAAATCTACGGCGGAGGGACAGTCCCCTGAATAAATATGCACACTTGAAAAAATTAAAAAGGCTAGCGGAATGTGTATAGCCAATCTCAATCCAATGGTTTAAACAAAAAGTAAAAACTCATCGACAGTCATTATTGGTTTCGGAGGGTAAAGTTACGAGATGGTTAAAAGGGAAAGGTGGTAGAGGAATGTAAACCATGTTCCACATGGCAAATTGAAATGAATTCCACGGAGAAAAGTAGTTTGGGAAAAACCGCTTGATGAGGGCTCCGAAAAGGACCATTGTATAAAGGTAAAGTTGACTTGGTTTAAAAAATCATTTCATTTGTGTGCTGCGGGCGAAAGGAAGGAGACAGTCCACCATCTTTCCAAAGTCAACTTTTACGTGTTTACAATCATAGGTAAGCCTTAAAACACTTACACTTAGTTCAAAGAGTTGCTTCCATTGTTCGTTATGCAAAAGGAACAGGGTTTAGGAGTTTTATGCAGGGTTTTGAATGAAAGGAAGGAATTTGTTGTTGATAGGGAAAGAAACGTATGTGACCCTATTTTATCAGTTGGAAATGTATCAGTCTTGAAGGAGCAGTTATGGCAATGTAATTTGTAGGGAAATGATGTTCTAAATATCTACAGTTCTTTTTCATATTATTTTGCTATTGAGCAAACCTTACCATTTCCTGAATTTGTTGAATGGTGCACAAACAGTTATTCCCCCTCCAAAAGAGTTGTCATGAGTCATACCACATCCAAAATACTTTGTAAGCATTAGAGGAATTTTGGGGTCTAAAATAGGCCTCCTAAGGAAAATAATAAAATAATAGTTAAAATAATAAAATAATATTGATTAATTTTGGAGGAAGAA
>LPNX011210472.1:22209-43704 GCA_001517045.1 Pseudotsuga menziesii
GGTAATTTTTTTTAATGACAAATATGTTAATTCAACCATTATGGTTGACTTATTTTATTGAAATTCTATTGGTTCTTGAATTCCAACTCACAAAAAATTATTTTGGCNCAAGTACCCACACTGCATACTTTTTACGGACCCCTCTACCCCAAAAACAAGAAATACCTGAAAAAACGTGATGATGACATCATCATCACGTTTTTTCAGGTATTTCTTGTTTTTGGGGTAGCGGGGTNTTGATGCAAAATCCATTCACGGAATACTGAACCTACCTAATAATTTCCCTGATAATAGTGAGTCTTTGAATGAGTCGGTCTTAGTCGAAATGTATAAAAGTTGTAAAACCGAAGTTAGTGCCAATTTTTGTCTAGTATTCTGAAAGATGGTCAATCATTAGAAGGACTTTTCTGCCATATAATGTTAACATTTTCAAAAAAGAGGTACATATGGTTATGTCTTTAGTCAGCCAAATTCTAGGTTTAGATGATGATATTCATATCAGCGAAGTTGTTTTAGGTTTCTTATTGAGAATAAGTTCAATTGAGCCCTAGTCCCATTTAATACATTGTTTCAATATCGATGAGTATTTGGATGAATTTATCCATGTCCAATTGGCCAAATTTCCCAAAGTCATGTTTTTTAAATATCAATCATACCTACTCAATATGCTGCTGTGTTCAAATGTGTCAGAATTGCAATTCCTGTCCACCATTTTCTCTCCAGATATTCCAAAACAAATTAATATGTTTGAGTTTGTAAATATAATTATGGCCGAGATGTATAAGTTGTTGTTTGATGATGTATTACGAAGGGTGTTAGAAGAAATGAAACTCATGCTACAGTCTTCCTCAGAGGATAGAATAGGAGACTGGTTCTTATATAAAGATTTTCCTGTTTTGAGAGTATATGGATTCACTGGGTAACCATACAAGCTACCCGTTTTTATGACCCTAAGATTATTTGCACTTGAGCTTATGAGGCAAAGATTGTGTGCAAAAGAAGAGCATTTCGGGGCGTTCAAAAAGTCTTCAAATGTTAAGTTTCCTCTTAAAGTTGGTCCGTTTATTTTCAAAAACAAAAGTGCCATGTTGGTTATAGAAAATTTATTAGAAGTTATGGATTTCCAAAAGGAGAAAAGAATTAACTATGATCCACATCACCTAATTTCTCAGAGAAAGCAGTCAAACAAAAATAAACCATTTGATCATCAAGTTGTTGAAGGTTTAGATAAAATAGCTAATTTGTCTCGTTTTGAAGAAAGTTCAGGAATTGATGAGGGTAGGAACAATGGAGGATCGTGGAAAGATTCGGGAAGACCAAGTATATACTTCATCCTTGAAAACAAGTGTCACGCGTCGTGGAGATGCTCATTCAGGATACCCTACAGTCACTAAGTTGATTATAATCAAACGATCTATTATTAGAATTGAAGCATGTAGTTTTATTCCTATTTGTTAGGGATACAGTTACAAAAAACTTTGATTAACAGATTATTCAATTATTGATCTTCTTGGGAAGAAGTTATCCTTGTATATATTTGAATTTATTTGATGTATTGGGGGTTGGAACCCATATGTTTTAGACTAATATTTTTTAGAACTTATAATTTTTGAATGAAATAACAAAGCCGAAATGCTAGTGGATCTTCAGAGATTCCTGTGTCATTTATGTTACAGTCTGTGCCTTCTTTCCATGTGATTGTCTTCTTAGTGTTTACTTTCCATTTTGTTTTCTTCATATCTGAAACAGAGTGTTTAATAGTTTCAGAATTCATACATGTTATGCTCTGGCTATTGTCTCAGATATTTCACAAATATTTCTGCTAAAGTTGATATGGAATTCATCCTGTGATGCTCTATATTGATGGATTGTTCATGTTTCTTTCTTATTCGCCTGAAAATCAATGAATGACTGTGACTAAATGGTTATCTTTCCTTTCTTGAGATCCCGTGTATGAAATATTTGTATTATCTTTATCTATTTGACTCCATTTCCCAATGTTATATGTGTTGTTTCAACCATCTACTTGATTTAAAATACTGATTTCATATATCTGGCCTTGTTAAATTTATATGCGAGAGATCCCTCTGTAGAAAGAAAAGCCAGTTTATTTCTGAAGTGGTTTTTGTTGTTACCTTGAGATTAGCTTCTACAAACTTTGGTATATTTTGAGTGCTAACAAATTGGCTCCGTTGCCGGGGACGAAAGTGCAAATCAGCCCTGGGAGGAATGACAAAGTTTATAAAGATTAAGAAAAGATTTTTGTGGGCAAACAAGAATTTTTGTTAGTAAAGAAGGTTGTATATTTTCCCTGGCGATTCCAGTTATAAAATTATTGCAAGATTTCAAGAGACATCCTGGCTTCGAAAAGACATAGATGAGTTAATTCTGACACTGAAGTTTTACGAAGTTTGGAGGATCCCGAAAAATTATTTAAGAAAAAAGACAAAGAAAAAGTAGATATTTCTCTGTTTGGTGCATCGTCTTCTCAAAATTTTCATAGCACCTTTGATAAAAAATGGGAAATTGATATTGAAAAGGGTTTGTTGAAATCTAAATCTGAGTCTCATCTTGAAAACGTTGAGTTTAACCCTCGAAGATTAGAATTTTATTTTCTTGATTCCCCTTGGAGAGATCTTCAACAATATGCAAAAGTTGAAGAAGCACCTATTGTTCAAAATATTCAAAATTCATTAGACCCTCCAATTCCACCTAGACCAATGGCAACCAAATTTGCTCCTTTATGTTTACCTACTATTTTGCATGATCTTCCTCAAAATTATTCTCAGATAATTCCTTTATTTGATGGAGAAGGAAGCATCACAGCAAAGCAGCATGTAGCTAAATTTAAATATTTTGTTGACTTGGAGGAAGTCGATTATATGGATGTTAAAATGTGGTTGTTTGCTCAGAGTTTATCAAGGGAAGCGAAGAAATGGTTTAAAGATTTTCCAGCTGCATCAATCTTGACTTTTCAAGCTTTCCAAAATGCATTTTTAGAAAGATGGGATGACAAACAAAGCCCTTTGCAGCTTTTATCCCAATATAATAGTCTCAAGAAAGGAGGTTTTGAATCTGTTCATGAATTTTCAAGCAGATTTATGAGGGTTTATAATTCCATTCCAGAAGATATAAAACCTTCTGCGGCTGCTGCTAAACTTAATAATGCTGGGGCTTTTGATAATGACTTTGCTTTTTCATTAAGGGAGAGAAAATCAACAAGTCTTGCTGCTATGTTCATAGATGCTTTAAAAGTGGGAGCAATTATGATGGCGAGTGGAAATATGAAACAAAGAGACATTGTCAGGAGGAAAACAAGAGAAGAAAATATGGCTTCCACTTCTTCTTCTACAACTAATATTAAATTTGAAATGATGTTGAAGACAATGGAGAAGTTAAGGGATAGATTGACTGTGGACATTAGATCATTCAATAGAGAACAAGCTGATCCTCAAATCAGAAATCTGAATTTTAGAAGGCCAAATCCTCCTATGCCTCCACAAAACAGGAAAAGAGATATGAGAAACCCAATGAATCAAGAAGAACAGCAGATTCAACCACCTTTCCCTGAGAATTATGTTGCAGATGAAGAATATCCTGCTAAGAATGAAATTCATCTTTTTGGGGAATTAGATTCAGAGATATATCTTACTAAGGAAGAACATCACATGTTTGCACAAGAAGATGGAAATGAATAATTTGAAATGGAATCAAAGCAGTATCAGAGGGGTTATTTGCATGCTATGGACGATGTACAGAGGAAGATCAGATTGAGAAACAAAGAATTCATTATAAATAAAGAGACGCTAAGTCCAAATCAGCCTTCCATAAGTTCATTAAATACAGAAAAAGGAAAGGAAATACAAAAAGAGTCTGTCGTAAATAAAGAAGTTGAAAATGAAGTACAGAAAACAAAAGGATTGAAACAAGTAGCACCAGTAGATGTAGAGAAAGTTAATTCTACTTTTAATTTGTAGAATGAACTTTCCAAGATAAAAATCCCTGTTCCTTTAATGAATTGTTGAGAAATAATGAGTACAAAGATACAATAACAAAGATGGTTAAAGGTCAAGGAGAATTTCAATCAGACATTTTAGAGTTGACAGATGATAATCCTACTATTTCATTTGGGTCAGATTCAGGTGCATCACATAATCTAATGCCAAAAGGAGTAGTTGAAAGTTTGGGACTGGAAGTGAGAAGACCTTAGAACGATTTGTATTCCTTTGATTCCAGGAGGGTGAAGTGCCTTGGTTTAATTAAAGATATGGTAGTAACTTTGAATAAATTGCCAACTAAAACAATAGTAATGGATGTGGTAGTGGCAAACATTCCACCAAAATTTGGGGTGTTATTATCAAGGTCTTGGACTTCAAATTTGAAGGGTAGCTTGCAAATGGACATGTCATACACCACTATTCCTGTCCAAGATGGGAGTAGGAGGTTGTATAGTGAGAAAATAACTCCTTATGTAGTAAGCAGTCAAGATAGACTTGATATTCATCATATATATGTTGTTGATACTGATTTGGGTTCTTCTATTTTCTTTAATGATATTGTCCCATGTGATTTGGAGTCTATGTTGCAAATGAAATATGAAAATAATGAAGAGGGAATGATAGAACAAAATGCTTTGGAAAAGAAACAAAAAAGAGATGGTTTATGGACTATGTATTTTGATGGATCCGTGGCAAAGGTTGGCGTGGGTGTTGGTGTATATATAATTTCTCCTATTAGGGATTTTAAAGCTCTTTCATATAAGTTAACATTTGAATGCACGAATAATGTGGCTGAATATGAAGCTCTGTTACAGCGGAGGCTAAAAAATCTTTTAAAGAAATTAAACAAGCTATTTCAGAGGCTCCTGTGTTGGTGAGTCCATATTTCACTAAATATTTTTTAGTATTTTCTTATGCTTCAGAACATAATATTGCTGCAGTTTTGTTACAAAAAAATAATGAGAATATGGAGCAACCCATATCCTTTTTCAGTAAGATGTTGAGAGATGGAGAGTTAAAATATGATATTATGGAGAAGCAAGCATATGCTTTGGTTAAAGCATTGAAAGATTTCAAGGTGTATATTCTTCACTCACATATAATTTCTCATGTTCCAACTGCTGCAGTAAAAGGGATTCTCACACAACCTGAACCAGAAGGAAGAAGGGAAAAATAGATAGCGACATTACTGGAGTATGACATAGAGATTAGACCCACTAAGTTGATTAAAGGGCAGGGATTGGCAAAAATGTTGACATATTCAAATTTTGAATCTTTACAGCTCAATTTCGTATCTAGTCAATTTCATTAGTTGGATACAAGGGTGGAGGTAATGATTGACTTCACTACATCTCCATGGTATTCTGATATTGTTCATGCTCTTCAAAATTTATAAGCTCCTGCAGGATTGAGTAAAACAAGAGCAAGATCGGTAAAGTTGAAAGCTGCTAAGTTTTGTATTATAAATCAATATCTTTATTGGAAGGATCCTGGAGGTGTGTTACTTCATTTCCTTTTAGAAAATGAATCCCAGCATACATTAAAATAATTTCATAAAGGAGATTGTGGAGGACATCATTCTTAGAAGGTGACTGCAAACAAAATTTTAAGAGCAGGTTTCTATTGGCCGACATTGTTTTTAGATGTGTACAAAGAAACTATCATATGCCATCAATGTCATATTTTTTACGATAAAAGAAAGGTAATTCCCCTTCCTCTTAATCCAATAACAGCAGAAGCTCCTTTTTAGCAATGGGGTTTGGATTTCATTGGAGAGATAAACCCGAATTATTCAGGACAACATAAATGGATTCTAACAGCCACAGATTATTTCACAAAATGGATCGAGGCAATTTCTACTAGGAGAGCAACTGAGATAGTAATTATGGATTTTCTTAAAGAGAATATATTAGCAAGGTTTGGGTGCCCCGGAAGAATAGTGACTAATAATGCAACAGCTTTTAAATCCAAGAAGATGATTAATTTTTGTCACAAATATCATATCAGCTTAAATCATTCAACTGCTTATTATCCACAGGGAAATGGATTGGCCGAGTCTTCTAATAAAATCCTAGTAAGGATTATCAAGAAGTTGTTAGAAGACAACAAGAGATCTTGGCACACAAAACTTAATTATGCTTTATGGGCTGACAAGATTAGTACTAAAAGAGTGATTGGAATGTCTCCTTTTCAATTGGTATATGGAACCGAAGTTATTTTTCCATCATCATTAGTTGTTCCAGTTATGAGATATTTTCAGGAGCAACAGGAAGAACCAAACCACATGGAGAGAAGGATAAACAAAATCATTGAATTAGAAGAGCAAAGGAATAAAGCCTATGATATAGTGCAGACACACCAGGAAAAAATGAAAAATACTTTTGATCGAAGGGTGAAAGAAGAACAATTCCAAATTGATGACCTGGTGTTAAAATGGGATGGTCCTAAAGAAGATAAACATGGAAAATTTGATTACATGTGGGTAGGTCCTTATGTTATTGCAGGTCACGGAGGGGAAAATGCATTTCTTTTGGAATATCCAAATGGGGTTTCTTTGGAGAGTAACCCTGTCAATGGAATATTTTTGAAGCATTACCTGTCCTAAGGTGGAAGGTAAAATTTGTACCATAGTTTGTACATATTTGTTTTCTTGAAAACAATACAGATGGTGAACCGAATATTTTTGAAGCCTGGAGTGAAGGCCCTAAGATTTAGGAGGTAAACCATTTTTCTTTATTTTAAGAAGAAATATATCAGATAAAAAGTAAAAAGTTTGGAAGTTTAGATACAAATATTAGAGACAGGCACCTGCTCTACAAGTTCTTTGATACCTCACAGGGAGGATATCATCCCCAGTTGGAGCCAGATGTTAACACCTATATGTTGAACAGTTGAGGAAGAGGTATGATTGAGGAAGATAAAAGGATACATAAATTTGCAAGGTTTAATGGTTTTGATTCCATTATTAAATTGCGCATAATGGTTAATTGGGCATGCAATCTGAAGGTGTAAAGCAATTGGGGTGAAATCTACAATTTAAAATGGATCCGCCAGGTAAAGATGCGCAGGAGATATGTTATGTGGAGAAGTAGATGTGGTTAACAAAGCCTAAATATCAACAGTTATGGAATACAACAAACAAAATCTACGGTCGAGGGACAATCCATTGAATAAAGATGCACACTTGAAAAAATTAAAAAGGCTAGCGGAATGTGTACAGCCAATCTCAATCCAACAGTTTAAACAAAAAGTGAAAACTCATCGACGGTCATTATTGGTTCCGGAGGGTAAAGTTACGAGATGGTTAAAAGGGAAAGGTGGTAGTGGAATGTAAACCATGTTCCATGTGGAAAATTGAAATGAATTCAGTGGAGAAAAGTAGTTTGGGAAAAGATGCTTGATGAGGGCTCCGGAAAGGACCATCATATAAAGGTAAAGTTGACTTGGTTTAAAAAATCATTTCATTTGTGTGATGTGGGTGAAAGGAAGGAGACAGTCCGCCATATTTCGAAAGTCAAATTTTACGTGTTTACAATCACAGGTAAGCCGTAAAACACTTACACTTAGTTCAAATAGTTGCTGCCATTGTTCGTTATGGAAAAGGAACAGGGTTTAGGAGTTTTATGCAGGGTTTTGGATGAAAGGCAGGAATTTGTTGTTGATAGGGAAAGAAACGTATGTGACCCTATTTTATCAGTTGGAAATGTATCAGTCTCGAAGGAGCGGTTGTGGCAGTGTAATTTGCAGGGAAATGATGTCCTAAATATCTGTAGTTCTTTTTTATATTATTCTGCTATTGAGCAAACCTTACCATTTCCTGAATTTGTTGAATGGTACACAAACAGTTATTCCCCCTCCAAAATAGTTGTGATGAGTCATACGACGTCCAAAAAACTTTGTAAGGTTGATGCAAAATCCATAGATGCCAATTTCTGTCCAGTATTCTGAAAGATGGTCAGTCATTAGAAGGAATTTTCTGCCATATAATGTTAACATTTTCAAAAAAGAGGTACAGATGGTTATGTCATTAGTCAGCCAAATTCTAGGTTTAGATGATGATATTCATATCAGCGAAGTTGTTTTAGGTTTCTTATTGAGAATAAGTTCAATTGAGATCGAGTCCCATTTAATCCATTGTTTCAATCTGGATGAGTATTTGGATGAAGATATCCATGTCCAATTGGTCAAATTTCCCAAAGTTGGGTTTTTTAAATATCAGTCATACCTACTGAATATGCTGCTGTGTTCAAATGTGTCAGAATTGTAATTCCTATCCACCATTTTCTCTCCAGATCTTCCAAAACAAATCAATATGTTTGAGTTTGTAAATATAATTATGGCCAAGAACTATAAGTTGTTGTTTGATGATTTACTGCCAAGGGTGTTAGAAGAAATGAAACTCATGCTACAGTCTTCCTCAGAGGATAGAATAGGAAACCGGTTCTTATATAAATATTTTACTGTTTTGAGGGTGTGTGGATTCACTGGGGAACCATACAAGCTACCTTTTTTTCTGACTCCAAGATTATTTGCACTTGAGTTTATGAGGCAAAAATTGTGTGCAAAAGAAGAGCATTTCGGGGCATTCAAAAAGTCTTCAAATGTTAAGTTTCCTCTCAAATTTGGTCCTTTTTATTTTCAAAAACAAAAGTGCCCTGTTGGTTATATAAAAGTTATTAGAAGTTATGGATTTCCAAAAGGATCAAAGAATTAATTACGATCCACATCACCTATTTTCTCAGACAAAGCAGTCAAACAAAAATAAACCATTCGATCATCAAGTTGTTGAAGGTTTAGATAAAATAGCCAATTTGTCTCATTTTGAAGAAAGTTCGGGAATTGATGAGGGTATGAACAATGGAGGACTATGGAAAGACTCGGGAATACCAAGTATATACTTCATCCTTGAAAACAAGTGTCGCGCGTCATGGAGCTGCTCAATCAGGATACCCTGTGGTCACTAAGTTTATTATAATCAAATGATCTGTCATTACAATCGAAGCATGTAGTTTTATTCCTAGTTGTTAGGGATACAGTTACAAAAAAATTTGATTAACAGATTATTTGGTTATTGATCTTCTTGGGAAGAAGTTATCCTTGTTTATATTTGAATTTATTTGATGTACTGGGGGTTGGAACCCATATGTTTTAGAATGATATTTTTGAGAAATTATGATTTTTGAATGAAATAACAAAGCTAAAATGTTGGTGGATCTTCAGAGATTCTTGTGTCATTTATGTTACAGTATGTGCCTTCTTTCCATGTGATTGTCTTCTTAGTGTTTACTTTCCATTTTGTTTTCTTCATATCTGAAACAAAGTGTTGAATAGTTTCAGAATTCATACTTGTTATGCTCTGGCTATTGTCTCAGATATTTCACAAATATTTCTGCTAAAGTTGATATGGAATTCATCCTGTGATGCTCTATATTGATGGATTGTTCATGTTTCTTTCTTATTCGCCTGAAAATCAATGAATGACTGTGGCTGAATGGTTATCTTGCCTTTGTTGAGATCCCATGTATGAAAGATTTGTATTATCTTTATCTATTTGACTCCATTGCCCAATGGTATATGTGTTGTTTCAACCATATACTTGATTTAAAATGCTGATTTCATATATCTGGCCTTGTTAAATTTATATGCGAGAGATCCCTCTCTAGAAAGAAAAGCTAGTTTCTTTCTGAAGTGATTTTTGTTGTTACCTTGAGATTACCTTCTACAACCTTTGGTATATTTTGAGTAATAACACTAGGCATAGTATATTTTGAGGTAGAGCCCATTTCAGGGCTTTCCCAGTGGTATCCCATCGTAATCAACCAGTTCATATGCTCCTTTTTCTAAAACACGACTAACAATGTAGGGTCCATGCCACATAGACTCAAATTTTCCTACCCCTAGCTTGTCATGCTTGTGGTCGTAGGTCAAGACCAGGTCTCCCTCATCGAAGGAATGGGGTTTGACAAACCTGTCATATTGAACTTTCATTCTTCATTTGTGTGCCTCAGTAGCTAAGGCAGGATCATGTTGAGTTTCATCAAGTTTATTTAAATACAGGAATCTTTCCTCGTCTATGATAGTGTTGGGTAATAATTCGACAGCTAGTTTTAAAGAAGGGATCTCACATTCTATTGGGAGAGTAGCTTCCAGCCCGTATACTAATTGGAACGGTGTAAAACTGGTGGAAGTTTTAATAGTACTGCTATAGGCCCAGAGTGTGAAGAAAAGCTGTAAATGCCAGTTTGACTTGGCCTACCCTACCATTCTCTGAAGCATTGTTTTTAGTACTTTATTTATCGCTTCAACCTGTCCATTGGCCTGTGGATAGTAGGGTGTAGAGTTATCATGTCGAAACCCTAATTTGATGCTAAGCTCTGCCATCATTTTATTTTTGAAATGTGATACATGATCGGTCACGATGGCCCTAGGAATACCAAATCTTGCAATAATATGGTTGAATAAGAAAAGTGCAGCAGTTTTACTGTCTTCGGTGTATGTGGGCATTTCCTCAGCCCATTTTGTAAAATAGTCAACAGCCACAATGATGTAGCCATACCCCCGGGCTACGGTAGGTCTACAGTGCACAAAGGCTATGCCCCATTTTGCAAAAGGGCCCACTGCTACGACGGGATGGAGCAGAACTGGATGTGTGTGTTTTTTGGAAGTAAACATTTGACAAGGTGGGTATTTGTTGACCATTTCAATACAATCCTTGAAAATAGAAGGCCAGAAGTACCCAACATAGAGGATTTTCTAGGCAATATCCAACCCAGAAAGATGACCGCCACAAGCTCTGGCATGGCAATCATTAAGAACGATCTCAGCCTCTTCATGTATAAGGCAACGACGTAGGATAGAATCAACACCACAGAGGTATAGGGTATCATTCAAGACAAGGTAATTTTTAGCCTGGTGGCGAACATGACAATGTTCATCTCGGGAGGCAGTAGGCTGGTATCGTAAGGTCTAGAGGTACAAAATGATGTCTCCATACCATGGATCTGTAGTACTAATGAGAAACGGTGATTCATCGGGTAAGGAATCAGAGGGATCTAGATTCTTAGTAATACAGGGAAGGTCACATATAAGCTCTGCAAGGACAAGGGACTTCTTGGAAGTACTTTTGGTGAATTCTAGGTCAAACTCCTGGAGATCATGATCCAATGTGAGTATTTTCCCCCAAGCACCTAATGTGTCAGAACGTATAAGTACATGGGGTTGGAATCCGCGTAAACAGTAGTGGTGTGGAGAAAAATATAGTGACGAAAATTCTGGACTGCAATAACTGTGGCCAGAGCGAGTTTCTCCACATGTGAGTATCGATTTTCAGAGTCCAAAAGACTCTTACTAGCGTAATAAATCACATGTTCTTGGTTGTGTTCATCTGTTTGAACAAGGACCATGCCTATGGTAGATAAGGATGCAACCACATACAAGGAATAATCCTGAGCATAATTGGGTGGTTGCAACACAAGTGCATGGGTAAGTGCATGTTTAATATTATCAAACACGCACTGTGTGAAATCATCCCAAATGAAAGGAGTATCTTTCTTAAGCAACCTCATGAAACCATGTGTCCTCTCTGCATAATTACAGCGAAGTGACACAGAAAGTTTCCCTTCCCTTGAAAACTTTGGAGTTCAGTAACATTCATGGGATCAGGAAACGCCAAAATAGCCTCAATTTTCAAAGGATCAATACGGATGCCATCTTTAGAAACAATAAAACCAAGAAGTTGGCCAGCTTCGACACAAAAAATAAATTTGTGGGGGTTTAGACAAATGTTTAAATGAAGACATACAATAAATACTGCTCTTAGATGATCAACATCAATATCCCGCTGCTTGGAATGGGTAGGAAGATCATCTAGATAGGGTTCCACAACATGTTTAATGTCATGAAAAGCATATGACATGGCACATTGGAATGTCGCGCCAGCATTTTTTAAACCGAAAGGTAGTTTACGGTAAGAAAAAGTCCCCCAAGAGAAAATGAATTACATCTTGTGTTGATGGGATGGGAGAATCTCAATCTAATTATAGCCAAAAAAGCCATCCATAAAGGAAAAAATGATGCTTTCGACACAGTTATCGATTATTTGATCGATGTAGGGAGTGGGAAAATTGTCTTTTGGACAAGCTCGATTCAAGTCCTTAAAATCAATACAAACCCTAATAGTACCCTACTTTTTATTCATAGGGACTATGTTGGACACCCATTTAGTTAGTGGTACAGGGTAAATGAAACTAGCTTTCAAAAGTTTTTCAACTTCCTCTTTGATAGTGGCTGCTTTTCGAGGATGAACCTGTCATATTTTCTGGCGTACAGGTTTGGCATCGGGATAAGTTTTTATTTCATGGACAACGATAGAGGGATCAATCCCAAGCATTTCTTCTTATGTCCATGCGAAGACATCTCGAAATTGTTTGAAAAGATTCATGTATGTTTGGATTTCTTCAAGGGAAGAGTTCTGTCCTATGGAAATGTTCTCGAAAACACCTAATTTCATGAATATGTCAACAGGTATAGTTTTGGTAATGTTGCATAAATTCCCTTCAGAATCGACACTACGAGCGAGGATCAGATACTAAGGGTGGAGGACTATATTGGATGAAACCATGGAGGAAAATTGGTTTTATACCATATGGCAAGGGGGAAGGAAATAAGATCTATGATGATAATCTTCCCAAGGCATCTCGTCTAACGACATAACTTCCATGATAGAATCATCTATAGGAAGTGTGTGTGAAAGATAATCTAGAGATGGGGATGGGTGTTCGAGCCAATATGGCATGTGATAATGGTCTGAGGCCACCGAGAAATGGTCATTGATGGCAGGATCACCGGTAGCTTGAATTTCATTGTACATCTCTTCAAAAGGGGAAAAGGATGAGGATTCATCAACAATTGATTTTCCTTTGTTTGTACGAGAGCTAGAAATCATATTAATGGATGCAGTTTGCAAAGCAAGAGGAGAGTCAGAGGAAGGAAAGACTCCCATAAGTGAAGAATATTTGATGAGGCCTACTCCAATGTCTTCATACTGTGGGGTGTTCAAGAGTGGAACGTTGTTTGCATCATTTGTAATGGCGCTAGGTGTGATAAAGTCTAACTGGTCAATAGTAACAATCTTTCCTTGGAATGGGAACTGGACGATCCGAAAAACAATCGATGCTACAGCTTGCATAGCATAAAACCAGTTGTGACCTAGGAGTAAGTTGTAATCCAAAGGAGCGTCAACGACTTCGATATGAATGGAGACTGACTTGCCCCCCATTTCTACGTGGATGGCAGGTAGTAGTCCATAGGGTGGAAAGCTGCGACCATCAAAATACTTAAGAGTGGTAGGTGAACGGTTGATCTCCGGAGATCCAATGGCTCTCCAGCAAGATAAAGACATAACTAATGTAGAGGTACCTTCATCCAAAACAGTACGACAGATACTCTTTCCAGCAATCTTTGTAGCGATCTGGAAGGCTAACTGATGTGAAAGTCTCATTTGAAATCATCCAGTTTGAAAGTGATGATATTACTATTCTCGAGATCCATAGCTCCTAGGGCAGTAAGCAATTTTTTCCATTGATTTGGGCAGGTTTGAAGTACCTCTAAATCCAACATAGCGCAGGGTGCCCGGGTGAAATCTTCAACAATATTATAGTATTGGGTGGCACGAGCGTTAGGATTAATTATGGACTTACGTAGAGTGCCCTTTGGTGGATGGAAAATTGCTTCAGGTATAGGTTTTTCAATATGAAGACCAGTATCAGTAGGAGGTGCGGAAGTTGAGGTTTTTTCAGATGTAATATCAACAAGTTTCTTTTCTGAAGGAGGGTCATAACTATGTGCTCTTGTATTCATATTCATTGTTTCACTAGACATCATACAAACTTCATCAGTGGAAGAAGAAGTTGTTGTGAAGGGAAAGGATATTTTAAAATGACTGGGGTGGGTGAGGCTTTTAAAAATTTACCAAATTCCTCACGGCAAGGACATTCTTTTGTAAAATGATCACCTCCACAGATTAAACAAGGGTATTTCACCTTTCTCTTTCCTTTTGAATCGTTATATGTATTCTGTGTTTTATTTCCTTCCTGTTGGTTATCAGGTTTTTTAGATTTATTTTCTTCCTTTTTTCTTTTCGCCTAAAGCTTCAGTGGATTGAACCATATTTACTTCAGTGGAAGGAACAGGAGAGGATGCAGTTTTGACAGGTGGTGCTTGTTGATTGGATGGGGTGGCGGCTTGTTTATTAGAGGATTTATCCGCTCTTTGTGTCTGAATTGAACCAAGTATGCCATCAATAGGTGGTTCCGTACTAGATCTAAAAGGGTCTGTAGTAGGCCGAGAGGCATCGGGAATCAGATCATACAAAGTGCCTGACTGGGAATAAACCAAGTCAAGGTACTGAGCACGACTAATAGCCTTTTCTTTGGTAACAGCACCTCCCATGCCCACATCTCTAGCTATGGGTGGAAGCAAAGACTTTGTGAACCAGTCATCCAGTAACTGATCAAGAATAGGAGCCTTAATCAACCTACGTCTTCTTCTCCATTCATGGATATTATCGAAGATATGGGTAGATGTAGTTTGTCGAAGTGAGGTCAATAGTTCTATACATGTTTCATACCGGATTGGTAACTGAAAGTGTGTCAAAAAGGCCATAGCTAAAACATTGAAATCCCAAAATGAATGTCATGGTAACTTGATGTATCATTTAGCTGCAATGTCGGTGAGGGTTCTTTGGAAAAGGTGTAAATGGATTGAACTGTCCATCAAAGAATTGGATGAACACCAAAGATGAAAATTCATAACATGGTTTTTTGGGTCCTCACCGGGTTTACCATCGAATTTTGGGATATCAGAAGGTAACTTGACTGGGATGGCGGGCCAAGAGGGGTCATGATGTATTGGGTCATTTATTAATCTCGACAAGTCTGGCAAATATAAAGTGGCCATAAATGGTAGTTGTTGATTTGGTTGCAGGTACTGGTAATATTAATAGGGAATTTTCTGACCAATAGGACCGTATGTGGATTGATAGATGGGTATATATGATGCCCTTTAAGCTTGTTGAAAATGTTGTTGGTTTCCAGAATTTCCATGGGGAAGTGGGCCCCCCGAGGGAGGGGGTCCTCCGAAAGGTGGTGGTGGTGGTGGTGGTCCTCCTCCTATAGGTGGTGGTGTGGGTCCACCTCCACTAGGTGGTGGTGGTGGTCCTCCTCCTCCTCCAGATGGGAGTGGTGGCCCTCCTCCGCCAGGTGGTGGTGGTGGTCCTCCTCTGCCAGGTGGTGGTGGTGGTCCACCAAATGGCCCACTAGGTCCTCCAGGTCCTCTAGGTCCTCACAGTGGTCCTCCTAGGGGAGGTCCACTGTATCCTCTGGAAGTATTCAAAAATGTCCCTCCATATGATGAGATATTTAACCAATTTGGTTGTCCCCAAGGGACGAAAGCATTTCTGGGGTAAGGCATTCTAGGATAAATAGCCACAGGAGGTAGTTGTTCATAAACTTGATTAACCATAGGATGTTGAGTTCCTGGATAAGTATATCCCCAAGAATTCATATTGTTGACAGGTTGTGATCCTAAGGGTTGGCCTGTACTAGATGGGGGGGACAACCTGTGTATTGGTGGGGGGTATAACCACTACAGGTTGTGCCACAACTACAACTTGTCCTGAACTAGACATAGTTCCACTAATAGGTAACGTAACTCACACTGGGGGTTGCCCCCTGGCGTGAGAGTTTATTGACATGGCTTGATTTGAGGATTTCCCCCCAACCATGACAGGTATGGAAGGTCTAGTGATAGGTCCAAGATGTGACACTGTAGGGTTGTGGTTTAAACCTGGATTACCTTGAAACAGAATTTATTCAATAGGCCCTAACGCTTGAGCTAGTGAACGATATCCTTCAAGCCATAGGTTGCAAGAATTCTCACCATAAGTTGGGTGGCCATCAGAAGAAGGTTTAATTTCAGCTTCATACCAAGGGTGTGTATTATGGGTTAATCATGCCGGTCAAGTTTCATAATGGGACACAGGTGGAGGAATAATTCTTTCCATTATCTCTTAAAAGTTACAAGCTCGATCGAGAGATGCATTAATTCTTCTCTGTTCCTCCCCTCCCAAGGGAGGATTTCCTAGTGAAGGTATAATAACCCCAAATTCAGCAATGGCTTGGCCCATAGAAGTCCTCCAGAAAGGAGCATCCAAACCATAATCTGGTGGGGAAGAAAAATTGCCATGGCCTTCCAATGGTGGATGCAAATAAGCATCAGTTGTAGGAGGCAATTGGACTAAAGGATTCATGTAAATAGTGAAATATTGTCTAGGTGGAGTAAGTTCCATACGATTCTCAGCTGAAGCTGGTATCTCCACGACTACCCATTCTACCCCTTCCATGGCTGGAGGAGAATCAGGAGGTAAACCCTGCAACCTACGGGATTGACGCCATGCAAGCTACTCAGCCATGGTGGTGGCTGGAAGTCTTCTAACCTAGGTCAAAGAAAAAATCACACAAAAAACACCTACACAGAGCTAAAGGTCACAAGCAGTATTAAATGATAGGAGGGGTTCAAAGTCCAGTTTCTCACCAGGATTATCAAGACTTTACAAGCTTCAACCATAAATCTAATACGGCCAAGAGGTTAACTCAGTTTGGATAGGGTATCCTAGTGGGGTCTCCCGATATATGCAAGGTACGTGGGAGCTCAAATTAGTAGTAGTGTTTTCTAATGCACAACTATTCACAAGGGTCCTTCCTATATACAATCGAGTATGTGAAAGAACCTTTCTATATACTTCAAGGGTACATGAAAGACCATTTCTATATACTAACGGTACATGGAAGAATCGCATGAGTCCCGAGATGTAGTGCGGGCAAATAACGACAGCTCCTACACTTAACGAATCCTGAACACATCTCTAGTGTATCACTCAACTTTTTATACAAATTCTAACCTAAAGCTACCGTTGATTTTATCTTGACGATTAGCTGAATGTTTGTGGAAATGTTGTCTCCAATAATGCAAATTAACTCTATATGCAACAGAAAACACTTCTTTGACTTTCGATGAAAACTATTTAGGGTAAGGAGAAAATTTTATCTTTTTATTTTTTCAAGAACCTTAAAATAATGCCATTTCAACAACACAAACTTGAATCAAGAAATGCAAGAAAATGAATCTTTTTCAAACACAAAAAAATTTCAACAAGCACTCAAAAGATATTTGAAATTTTTGACAAAGAAACTAAGCCTCTAGTGTGCATGCAAACTATCTTTGCTACAATGTCAAAAAATCTATTTCTTATAATCTATTTATGCAGAAAAATGACAACTTCTAAAGCATAAACAAAAAGAAACTAAAATGGTTATTTTTTGTATTTTTCTGGAAAATATGAGGCACTCAAAGCAGTCTAAAATGGACTAGTTTAAAAGAGGCTATGATTTTATTTTCAAAAGTAAAAGTTTCCAGATATTTATTTGAAACCAAAACTGAAACTATCTACCATTTTCACCTATAAAAAAAGATTAAGCCTTTGGAACTGAGCTCAAAAGAGAATCGGGTTCACAAAGTACTCTCAAACAGCAGGCAGATGCAAAGAACTCAACAAAATCTTAGAGAAGCAAGCAAACCACACAGACTTTTCAGAAAGACAAAAAAATTCCAAACAGACAAAGACAAATTTTACAAGTAGTTTTTAAGCCTACCTCACAAGTCGAATCGATGTGCTAGTAACTAAGGACTTAGGTACCTACGGTGCTCTGTCAATTGAATGGAAAATTTCCCTGGAAGGACGGATGACGCTCTATCAACTGAAGGGAGGGGCGCTGTGGAGGGAAGGAAACGCTCTGTCAGTCAAGGGAAAAGGTTCCCTAAACGAAGATCGACACTCTGTCAGCCATAGAGAGGCGCGCCATCCAGACAACGTGCTGAAAAATTCAGAACCGCATCAAAAACAAAAAAGTCTTAGTTGAACTGAAAACAGTAAGAAAAAATAAATTACCCCGAGAACAGTAAAAACTATAATCCAAAACCGAGGAAAATTATCATAAATAAAATGAAAAGAGTAGCTTACCTTACAGACTGAAACAACAAAGAGCAGAGAGAAAAACTTCACCACTGGAATGGTTACTAACGAGTTGTAGATATGACTGGATCTGCACTAGATCTGAGGGAATCTTCCCCATATCTGATCGATTCACATCCCCAGTGGAGTCACCAATTTTATTATTAGGAATTCTCAACCAGTTCTGAGACTAATTGTTCCTCTGTAATGAAAAACACAACTATAGAACAAAAGAATCACACCCACATATCCTTCCCTTGAATAGTTAAATTAATTAACATAACACATCACATACCTCAACTGTAGACCTGTTTATCCATTCTCCTAAAATTCCTTGAGATGATTCAATACCTACAAGAAGGATCACAAAACAAACGAAAACTTATGAGAGAATCATGATAATCAACTATCCATATTAATGATCAAGGAATTCAATAATATTTCATCACAAACACAATAACCAAATATAGGAAAGGGAAATGTTTTTGTATTAATAATGGGTGAGAAGAAGTGCAACCAAATTCCTTGATGTTGACAGCTTCTGTCTCAACAAATGTCTACAAACTCCAATGAAGAGCTCTCTAGCTATAAGCTACCTCTACTTTTCCTCTATCCAGACTTCAAACTAGCAGCATAAGGATGTTTTTTCTGGTCTCCCCAACTTTCTTCATAGAAGCTTCATTTTATAGGCCAAAAAATCATAGGATGACTTGACAAAAGGATATAATAAGATCCCTATAGGTGAGGGAGGTGAATACCACCTCTCCCAGACATGCAGGAACTAATTCCACGAAGGATTCCGTATGGAACCTTCTAGAAACTTCTTTTTTCCCCTCTTAAGACCATCAACGCTTTTAGGAAAACTAGACAGAGTGCCGCACAAGGGTTTTTCCCACTACAAAGGGTCAACGACGCTTCTTGATCAACTGATGGAGGTGCCTACGGTGCTCTGTGGAAAAGGTGAAAGAGTTTTGTACCTTCTAGGTCAGGGAAAAAAATGGCCAAGGTGATCGAGATCAGGATTTTTGAGAGGTTGGAAGGAAACAAGAAATTCATCTAAAGGCTGACTAAGAAATGTGGGATTTTCATGTGAAACACCTCTGTGTCCATAGTGACTCTTTAGATTCACTTTAGCACATAGTTGGATCTCTGTATCTCCCTTCCATTGGTGATAATTGAAGGTAGTTAGGAGTTATATGGAAGAAGCGATACTTCTACTATAGTGAATGCAATGAACCTGTAAAAAATCCTGCAATCAACACAAAAAAGTAAGCGTAAGGTCGAACAGCCTGCACATTTCAAGTTTTCATCACACCCAACATAATTGATCAAGAAAGCTTGATCAACAATTCCTTTACTTGGGGTATTAAGTGGTAAACCTTTGGATTCTGGTGCAGTGCTGGAATTTGAGCTTTTGATCAATTTTGCATGCTAGATCCGACAAAAATCATGTTTTTCTTGAAGAATAGATTCATCTCGCCATGGCTCTAATACCATATCAATTATGTCACAGCAATCCTGGGACAAAGTATAAACTCACAAGTGATTCGAGACAAATTAGACATGAAATGATGTAACGGTACTACAATAGGAGGTTACAGCCCTATATAATCAATGAAAGAATGAATGATACAATACAATGTCATGCAGAATGCATGAATGCCAAGCCAATTCGAATTCACTAGGAGGTCATTTGAATTGCATGGATGGGTGTTGGGGTTCGGACCTTGAAGGTCCTTAGTTTTGGCAACTCCACGGTTTTGGTGCGAAGCTTGTAAGTGGAGTTGCGGTCCAAAATAGTCTTAGGGGCTTCGGGGTTGGGTCAAAGCCCCTCTTTTTGTAAATAACCCATGGTTTAAGCCCATGGTTTGTGGGTACCCATGGTTTAATCCCATGTTATTGTAATAGTGCACTTGTATAAATAGGAACTTATGTAAAGGAGTCAAGAGGTTTTTTTTACGATTGATGTTATGATGATGATTTGATGTGAAGAAGTTAAGATCCATTTTAGGGTTTAAGGCCAAGTCCCAGCTGAGTGCGTGGATAACCTCTGTAGCTATGTGTGTAGAGGGTTTTTGAAGAAGGTTAAGTCCCAGCTGAGTGCGTGGATGACCTCTACAGCTGAGTGCGCAGAGGGTTTTGGAAGAAAGGTTCTATAGCTAAGTGCGCAGTTTTGGCTTGTTCAGAAGATCTGCAGCTGAGTGCGTAGATCAAAACTGTGTGTTTGTAAAGAGTTGAATATAAACGCAATTCTGTGGATGTAGCCCCTACACTGGGGGTGAACCACGTATATCTTGTGTTATGGTGGTTCTTTTATGTTGTTTTTGTTATGTTTTTATGCATTTGATATGTAGATGAATGATAAATTAAGATAACTGTTAAGTATTAACTTCGCTGTGAATTCCCAGTTAAGGGTTAAGCAAGAAACTATCTCTTATCTAAACTGTGAAGCTATTTAAGTGAATGTCGAAACTCTATATTGCATAAATATTTGTTGTTAAGACTAAAGGTACATTAATATCCCTCTTTTGCCTGCAGAAACCTGATTCTGCGGCACCCCATAGCTGTTTCGGGTGAGACTGCAACCTGTTTGCAGGTTGTTTCCGAAAGGGCCAACACTGTGGGTCTGTTTGTTGGTGCAAGATAAAAGGATGAGAACCCGGGTCTGCCCTAAGCGCCAACAAATTGGTTCTGTTTCCGGCTGAACCAGTATCTGCTTTAAGAGGGATCTATGTTGTACCTAGAGGGATATGTTTTGGAGGCCCTCAGTAAAAGAAATCGGTGACTGGATCAAAGATACTTATCTGAAATTTGCTAAACAAGAAAATAAAGATCTTCGTCATAGCTTAGACAATTTCTTGCAAAGAAAGAATTAAGTTGTTGAAAAGTACGAACAACGCGGTATCAAGAGCTGTTGACTTCTGGACAACGTGAACCCTTGAAGCATTTGTGACAAAGTTCACCATTGACACACATACTTCTTTTAGCGAAGTAGAAAGACAGTTTTTCAAAGGACCTAGGGGTAAGTACCTAAATTCATTAAGTCTAAAAATTAAAATGCTCTTGGCTGAGAAACGCATATTGCTTATCAAATCAGATTACTAGATTTATTGCTACTAACCTATGTTTGGAAGCGAAAGTGACTGCGACGAGCAAAGTGGTTTGCTTCGCAACGGTAAAAAATACAAGAGAACTCTTGGATCCTATACCCTAGGCCAAAATATCGATTATACTCCATTAAGTCCAGAAGAATCTGAATCTGAAGAAACCCCTTTTGTTAGAAACCCTCCTATAACTCCGCAGCGAAGATCTATTATCCATGAGAACCTGTCGTAGTCTGAAAGTAACCCTAGCCCCAGTAATCCTGTCGCAGGTCATTCTACCTCAGAAAATTCCCTTCCTCCTGTTACCAGTCTTCCCCCTCCCCCC
>LPNX011210472.1:43828-54701 GCA_001517045.1 Pseudotsuga menziesii
ACTGAACTGAAATAAATTCAGTAGAAGCGAGGTGAATCAGTTTGGGACTTTGTTCAAAGGTTCAAGGTTCTATTGGATCAAGTTAGCTTCACTATTGGACCAGAACAGCACAAAGAATGGTTCATCGCAGCACTATTGCCTCATATCAGGACTCCACTTATGCAGCAGAAGGTTGCTGATCAGCAAGAGGCGTTGGAAATTGCTATGAAACTTGAAATAGATCCTGTTGGAGATAATTCTAGAATAGCCCAAATACAGGCATAGTTAGCAGAAATGGCTTTGGAGCTTCACAACATGAAAAAAGGGAAAGCTACTCGCGAAGAGGTTTGGTGTACATGATGTAAGGCAAAAGGTCATGACAAAGAGAGGTGTCCTGCATTAAGAAATTACCTGAATACTGGTGCACCAAACACATTTAACCCTAATGTCCTATATTGTGAGATCTGTAGAACAACTGGCCAGCATCGACCTGAAGATTTCTACTTGCTAAAGAGGTATGTTCAAGTACCTAAGAATCCCTACTGCAAGTTCTGTAAGTCAGTTGGACACAACGAAGACGAATGTCCCAGCTTTGACCTCATGAGAGAGAGAACCTATGATGCTTATAGGGTACAACCCGATGCACAAGGCAATGATGGATATGGTTACCGTGGTAGCACATCAGTTCGAGGTAGTTTCAGAGGTCGAGGTCATGGTGGTATGCCTGGAAGAGGTCGAGGCCAAGTTATTTGCTATAACTGTGATCAGGCAGGACATGTATCTAGAGACTGTTAGAACCCAACTATGACATGTCGATATTGCAGAGCAGTCGATCATGTCATTGAGTAATGCCCACAGTTGATAGCCAAAATACAAGAAAGAAATGGTGCTCCCACTCAGAATGTTCAGATGATTGCTGTAGAGAACAGACCTGTCCCAGCCCTGAACGTTGTTACAAGGAGTCGAGCTACGACGCAGGTTCAGAATAATGGGAAACAAGCTGACGAGGATTGGGTCTGCAAGACCCCAGAGAAAATTCCAAACTTCGATGTTGGCAGAGAAAAAGGAACATTTATGGAAGCTAAAAAATACTTTGATGACCCAAGAACATCAATAGCAACTACGCAACAGCATCACCAGCAGTTACAGTTCCAAGAAGCTTCGACGGATCAAGTAAGTACATTGACATCATTCTTACAGAGTTGTATGAAGTTATTAAGAAATCAGAATGCTTTGAATGAGTTACAGAAAGTTATTGCAGCTTGCGAACCTTAACGAAGCTCTGATAGAGGAAAAACTGTTAATAGAGTTAGAAGGACTGGAAGAGAAATGAGATTGCATGCTCAGATAGGAGATTATGATATGACTGATATCATTTTAGACCTGGGATCAGAAGTGAATGTCCTAACTAAATAGACATGGGAACAAATGGGAAAACCTATGCTTGAATGGTCCCCTATACAGCTGAGATTAGCCAATCAGCAGAATATTGTGCCCTTAGGAAGATTCCCTAGTGTACCAGTGGATATTGATGGAGTCAGTACCTTAGCAGATTTTGAAGTCATTGAAATAATTGATGATAGCAACCCCTATCCAGCCTTGCTAGGAATTGAATGGGTAATAGACAATTAAGCAGTAATCAACCTTAAGAATAGACAGATGAATTTTGAAGGGAAAGGCTTGAGAGTCATAGTACCGTTGGACCCTTCTCAAGGAGAAAGGTACACAGAGCCAGTAAGAGATGAAGATCAAGATGTTTTGGATCATATTTACAACATCACAGCTAAATAAGAAGACTATGTTAACCCTCCTGCTGAAGGTATAATGGATTGGCAGTGTGACAGTTCTTGCATGACTAATTCAGATGAAGGTCTAGAGAATTGGCAGAATCGACTTTATGAACTACATGGACATCGATGTGCAATAATTACCAAGTCTATCAGATGGCTTGGCTCATAGACAAGAATCTTACCTACTTTTGATGGCTTGATAGACCCAAAAGATTTTATTGTACAATTCTCAGAGCAAGTACCAGATTCACAGAAAATGGAGACTCTAGATTCAGTATTTAGAGCCATAGCTACCAGATGGTGGAATGGTCATAAAAAGTATATCCATAGGTGGGGATCTTTTCAAAAGTTTCTTTGCCTGAGATTCATAGATCAACCTCAGGACATACGAAGCAGATTTAATGTTAAGACTAGCCCTTAGGAACATTTGGAGCAGTGTTATGAAGCATGGAAGCATGTACCTTGTGAAAAATGGGTACATAGGTTTGTACACACTCTGGAACCTGTAGCAAAGAAATGGTATGCGGAGGTTGAGCTTCGCCATGGTACTGTAAATTGGGATAGTCTTGTTGATAGTTTTGTGCTCATATTTTCTATTAATGATGTTTTCCCTGCTTTGGACGTAGCTATTAGGCTGATCCATACTAAGGTGTTTGATGATAAAGAAATAGGAGAGTACCAACCTGATTGGAAGGAACAAGAAGCTAATGCAGTAGAATGCTATAACCTCGCCATTAATGAAGACAATGACCTGCGCAACATTAATATTCCTGAGTCAGAAGGACATTGCGAAGTTCATGGACCAGCAGTCAAATCACCTGAAGTAACTCAGCCCTTGAAAACAAGGAAAGTAAACATTGGATCAGAAGAAATGCCTAAGTACACTACCATTGGAGATTATTGGGATGACGAAATGGTGAGCAAAGTGACTGAACTTCTCCATGAGTATCAGGACTTATTTTAGATGAAGTTCTCATAAATGAAACGTATCCTTGGTGATATAGGAGTGATAAAAATACCTTTGAAAGCTGATGCGAAGCCTGTGAAGCAACGCCCTTATAGGCTGAACCCTAAGTATAAATAAAAATTCAGGATGGAGCTAGATAAGATTCTTGCTGCAGGAATCATTAAGGCTGTCGAAGAAATTCTGTCGTAGTGTCAGGATGTGTCAAAGGTCTGTATTGTGTCGAAGACCCTTATTGTGGTGAAGCTGAAGTTAGTGGTTGTGCCGAAGAAGAAAGGTGGGTCAGAGCTTAAAATGCGACCATTGAAAAAAATCAGATTTGGCGGCATCAGTAAGTTAACCGCATTAACTGCTTGTAATGATGAGATTTTGGGAAATCTAGCGCCATTTGGACAAGATCTCTATCAGATTTGGTGTCTTCAATGCACAGTTATGGAAAATTTGGTCGATGGATTCTATAAGAAGACACCCAGACCTGCGAATTTTGCATTACGCGTTTTCTTGAGTATTACAGTTCAGTCCATGTCAGCTAATCACGAAGTTCAGGAAATGTTGAGAGAATTCAGACAGAGAGGTCTACAGAACCTTATGAGCAACCCACCTGCATCTGCACCTCACAAAGAGACTCCCCCAGTGCCGAATCAACCACTGCAGACATGATCTACCAGGAAGAAGTTTAAACCAGAAGTTCGCTCTAAGCGAAACGAAGACAAACACAAGCCATCAGGAAAGACACCGGAGGATCCCGAGATGAATCCCTCTGGTTCGGCAAAGCTCCCACCTAAAGGTTTTGAAGACTTCAGTGAGGATGAGAATGTTGCATCATAGCGTCCACCATATATTATGCCTATTCGACCAGGAGTTCAGCCACCTCGGTGGAAAACCAAGTTCACATTACGCACCCCTTCGCTGCCACAGGGTGTGCAGTTGGTCGGAACAATGACAGGAAAAATAGACCGCCTCAAGTACGCAGAACATGATACGAATGATCGTGGGAAATTTCCACTGTTCGCACCTGAAACATACTTGCACTCCGTCCACTATCCGGAGACTAGAATGACATTACTTGAAGTGAAACAGTGGGCTCTTGGCTTGCTAAAGATGCTGAATGTCCCCCACTTTGGTCGCAGCACGCAAGTTACCGTGGTGGTCAAATAGCTATTGGCGTTGGTGCATGATGGGAACCTATGGATAGGAAACCAGCGAATTTCCATTGATGGAGAACTGATTCAGAGGATCATAGGCTTGCCGAAGGAAGCACCTGATCTTGGGATCGAATTCGTTGGGAAACACAAAGACACGAAGCTGGCGCAGCACATGAAGGACCGCTTCAGCCTGACGAAAGGAAAGCGAGGGTATCAAACCTCGACAATTCGGCACCAGAAAATTTGCTTCACCACAGAGCCCCTAGCATGAAAACTAATGCGGAAGTGCAAACCAAATGAAGTACCTACCCCAATTGTCAGTATTGCTGCGAACTGTACCGAAGGCTACAGTTACAAATGGGCAGAGTAAATTGCTAGGGAATTCCTCAAAGATGTCTGCGATGCACAGGAGAAAGGTAGACCCTTTCATTACTCATGGTTGATAGTTCTTATCGCACTGGTAGGATGGAGAGAACCTACCAAGGCGCAGTTTGTTGATGTGCCTCCTCAGATGCCTGGTGCAGCAAGGTACGCATCTCTCTTGGTGTCGCAGGATAAATCCTTACAGCAGATGACGAACTACGTGTTTTCCTTCTATGCGATGAACATTTCGTATGAGATCCTGAAGACGCCGCGACTCAGTAATAAGCTATTTTCTCAGTATGCGAGAGTGGCCAACTTCAAAGCCGACATGCACAATGTCTTCATCCAGGCGCGCGCAGATGATAAACATGCATGCTGGAAGTTGCCATATGTGGTGACCCAAGAAGACATCCTCGCAGTAGTTCAGCAGTGGTCGGCTGAATGGATGAAGGACGCAGGGACAAAGCCCAACATTCCAGTCCCGCTAGTAACAGATGTGGGCGCAAGTCCTAGTCAGACACAGCAGCATGACCCACTTGAAGAGAGTGAAGAACAAAGTGAGTCACAGTAGAGCGAAGATGACCAGGGTGGCAATGATGGAACTGATGAAGAAGAAGAAGAATCGGTCAAAACCATCTCAGACCCCAATCGCCCAGATAAGTGCAAGTCGCCAGAGGCAGCGGAAGTTACTAACCCTCAGCCCAGAAAGAAATCGAAGGCGTCAAAGGGAAAGAATATCGTCGAAGAGCCTACTTTGACAATTGAAGAGATTGATCAGGCTCTGACAAAGTCCATAGAAGTATTAACCAGCAAATGGTCAGAGTTTGCAGCTACGCACCTTGATGTGCTCACTAGCATAGCGCAGTGAATTACAGAGCTGAAGGAGTTAGCAGAAAGATCAGCGACTGGCGCTGTAGCAAGTAGTGCCCCAATAAGCATGCAGCTAGATATGAGGCAATGGCCCGCCAAAAAAAATAGAGGACAAGTACCAAGTGCGGCCCTCATAATAACTGACGCAGCATATCGCTCGCAGATGAGTATGACAGTTGAGATAGACTACGCCAAGTTGTCTATGCTGGAGCTGTATCTTTGTCAATTGGAAATCATGAAGGAGATCCAAGAATGAGAGAGCTACTCACAAATGCAGTTAGAGAATGCCACGAAGCAGAGTGAGAGCCTCGCATCGCAGTTGGAAGAAGCAGAACAGAAGAAGAAGGAAGAAGAAAGCAAGCAGGCTACACTAGCGCGAGTGTTGGATGAGGCATGTCGGAGTCTCCCTGACTTTGACATGCAGGCTGAAGAAGAACCGGAGCAAAGAATCATCAAGCTAAAAGACTATGCACAACGGTCTCGAATCCTGATCGAGAAGATGAAAGCAAAACATGAGGCTCAGATTGCGGAGCTTCAACTTCACAGCATTCCTGAGAGTCCACCAGAGGTCAGGGAGCAGCGTCGCAGAGACATTCAGGCCTTAGCAACGAAGATCTCAGATCTTGTGAGCAGTGCAGCAAAGCTGCTAGATGAAAGCATCGAGACCTGGGAAAACTTGCAGGATAACCCAGAGGTAGAAAAGCTGCAAGAAACCATCAAGCAGTGACAGACAGAGCTGGATGCAGTCAAAGCGGAAATCAAGACATTTCCTCCTATGCAGAAGATGCTTAAGGTGAAGCATAGTAATGAGCTCCAGCGAGATATTGAGGCATACAGAAAGAAAGAAACACTATTGGTGAACTCTGTGCAGCCCCTCATTAATGAGGCTTTGGCATTGAGCACTGCTGCGTACAACCAGATCAAAGTCCTGAAGGAGTATGATGCATTTGCACAGGAAACGACCAGTGAAGCATCTACAGCAACATTGCAGGAGATAGTGGAGAAGGAGCAAGCAGCTGAAGATATCATGCGTAGCCTCAACAAGCAATTTACTATCTTCGCCAACAAGATTCTCCCTCCAAAAAAGCAGCAGAGTGTCCCGGGACGGGACACTGGTGAGTCTTAGGGTCCTGTTGGGGTTCGGACCTTGAAGGTCCTTAGTTTTGGCAACTCCGCGGTTTTGGTGCGAATCTTGTAAGTGGAGTTGCGGTCCAAAATATTCTTAGGGGCTTTGGGGTTGGGTCAAAGCCCCTCTTTTTATAAATAACCCATGGTTTAAGTCCATGGTTTGTGGGTACCCATGGTTTAAGCCCATGGTATTGTAATAGTGCACTTGTATAAATAGGCACTTATGTAAAAGAGTCAAGAGGTTTTTTTTGACAATTGATGTTATGATGATGATTTGATGCGAAGAAGTTAAGATCCATTTTAGGTTTTAAGGCCAAGTCCCAGCTGAGTGCATGGACGACCTCTGCAGCTGTGTGCGTAGAGGGTTTTTGAATAACGTTAAGTCCCAGCTGACTGCATGGACGACCTCTACAGCTGAGTGCGCAAAGGGTTTTGGAAGAAAGGTTCTGCAGCTAAGTGCGCAGTTTTGGCTTGTTGAGAAGATCTGCAGCTGAGTGCGCAGATCAAAACTGTGTGTTTGTAAAGAGTTGAATACAAACACATTTCTGTGGACATAGCCCCTACACTGGGGGTGAACCATGTATATCTTGTGTTGTGGTGGTTCTTTTATGTTGTTTCTGTTATTTTTTTATGTATTTGATAAGTAGATGAATGATAAAGTAAGATAATTGTTAAGTATTAACTTCCCTGTGAATTCCCAGTTAAGGGTTAAGCAAGAAATTGTCTTTTATCTAAACTGCGAAGCTATTTAAGTGAATGTCGAAACTCTATATTGCATAAATATTTGTTGTTAAGACTAAAGGTACAGTAATATCCCTCTTTTTCTTGCAGAAACCTGATTCTGCGGCACCCCATAGCTGTTTCGGGTGAGACTACAACCTGTTCGCAGGTTGTTGTTGAAAGGGCCAACACTGTGGGTCTATTTGTTGGTGCAAGATAAAAGGATAAGAACCCAGGTCTGCCCTAAGCGCCAACAATGGGTGTAGATTAACTAACTGTTAGCCAACACTTGACACACTTAGTTAACCACTAAACTAAACTGTAACTGATTCTCACCAGGTCCTAACTGAATCAGAGTGCAATAGGTGACTGAGTCTAACTGAATGTAACTCAGACACATGTCACTGCATGCTGAATAGCAGGTGGTAGTGCATCACTAACTCCAAGTAGCTCCGATGAAGTTAACTGAAGTGATACTGGTCAACAGAGGCAATTGGATGCGCATTAGTTCACTCCAGTTCATCCTAATCAGTCCAAAATAGACAATTGCATGATGGAGGCACCTTTATAAATCAGCTTAACTGAATGTTAGGTGAAACAACAATCTGTTAGCAATTAGGTGCACTTATGACACTCAGATCACCCTAGAATTGCTCCCTATTTGAAGGAGGAAGCCCAGTTAGCCTCCTTGATTGAAGGAGAAGGCTTAGTTGGCCTCCTTCATTAAAGGAAGGTATGGGTGTGCTCATGCTAATGTCATAATGTGCTCATTTGATGCCGATTAAGTCAATTAAACTTAGGATAGTGGGTAATTAGGCCAGAATTGACCAAATAAGTGTGTAAGTTGGGTAAATGACTCCAACAAACTAATAATATTATACAAATTCCATTGAAATATAGAATAAATTAGACAAGAGAATCATATATCTAGAATCACATCTTACAAATCAATGGGAGTCTAATAAATAAGTCCTCATCACCCAAGCGTAAAAGTACAAAAATGTTGTCCTACAATCACTTATGGCCATACATTAAAAAATAGTAGCACTTCATTACTCATTGGAACCACACATGTGACCCTTTATCTAGTTTTTATTAGCTCATGCAACAACTCTTTATTATGCAAGAAGTGTGGAATTATTTATAAATGTTGGAAAACTCCTTTGAAAATTATAAATCCCAATCTCAAGATGGATCCTAATGGATTTATTACACGATGACCACATGGATTTGAAGGTAATGCATGATTTAGTGTAATATTTTTTCAATACCAACTTTAGTTGGACCACTTTTAAGTGGACACCATGTTTAATTCATTTTATTAAACTTTGCATCAAATCACATTCCCTCACCCCCTTACAACATGTAAGTAGTGGATCGCTAGTTATTTCCATTTTGCAATATTGAGCAGTTGTCAACCTATAACTAATTGCATGACTCATTAATGATTATTTGGGCATTGGTTTCCCTCTCTTTGTTAAAAAAATCTTCAAAAAATTCCCTATATTCTTTACATATTGATAAGCAACATAAAGTTCTAGTGCATTATGTCAAATAAATACTAATGTGCTACACCCCTTAACAATCTCAATAATTTGCTTGGGTTTGGAAGCATAATTTTGAACACCCAGTTTGGTAGATTGTGATACCGATGTTAATCCAAACCATATTATCACCAAGGCATAAATTTCAATTGATGCAACTATGTCTATGATTAAGTAAAGCAATTATAATAAAACTATTTCTTCTTTATTAAACCTCTAGCCACTATGAATATAAGTGATTGTTATAGAAGGTTATAATAATACAATGAACATGAGGGAAATTAAAGAAATTTTGCAACCTCCTTATTAACCATATATTCCTCTATCCATTGACCTACCTTAATTATCCTGTATTAATAATTTTCCTAAAAGTTTAAAACATTTTCCCTTTAATTGTGCATGCACCATGTAAATTTTAATTCCCAAGTGTCAATATATAAAAGTAATTTTGCAAGGTCAAAATGAACTAACATCTTTGAAACTACACTTGAGTCCTACTTCACATGGTTGGAAGTAGAAGTAGAACAAGTAGCATTACATGTAACCTTATAGTATAAAACTAAAAAAATTTGGTGAAGAGCAATTTTCATAGACACTTAAAAGGAACTATAGGAGATGTATTCAAACATTATGTTATTATTCCACTATCTTGTTGACTAATAATCCACTTAGAGATGCTAGATAGTTTTTCATATAGGGTTTATTATATAATTTGAGTATGTGTACAATGTTTCTACCCATGTTCCCCAAGAACATCTCATATACCTCTAAATGTGCCTAGTATGGAGGCACAAACATCCCTACATTTGTACCTGAGGAGTAACATAAGGAATAATTCTATGATAATTGGTGGGTCATAATCATGTATTGTATTAGGCTTGTGGGAAGTCCAACAGAAAAATTTTCAAATACTATCAAGTGATTGATTACAATTCCATATGTTTTCAATCATCTATAATCTAGAATATTATAGTTTAAAGCTTCTCATTTAGGTTTAGCATGGGCTATGCTACCCTCTAAATGTTTTGTAGTGTGCCATACCAGATATTTTAAATAGGATGGATCTTTTTTCATTGTAAAGGCCAAGAGTTGGAACTTGCTTATGTAAAATGTTTGTCTAGTGGGGATCAAGACATGTGGTCTAGTCATTGCAGGTCCACTCGGTTTTCATTCGAGGAAGTGTTGGCTTAGTGTAATTATTGTCTAACCTCTAATGGAAAATTGTTCCTTGTCATATTGAGCCATTTTTTCACTGGGTTGGTGCCCTATACTTCATTAGAGAAAATTTGGGGTTTAAAATTGGCCTTATAAAAAATTGTGCCATGAATGAGTTGGATTGAGTTGGATTAATCAAATCAAAATTTCAATTGCTTTCGTCAACCATTATGGTTGAGTTTGAAATATGATTCGTATGTGTCATATTTTTATTTTAGAATACCTAACTCCATTAAAACCTAACATTGGTTAAGATTTTGAAAATCTCATCTAGAAATATAATAAATATACTTGAAATAATAAATATAGTATTTAATATTATCACTACTTCCAAGTCCTTTAAAATTTAAATCTTACAATAATTGAAATGATAGTGGACTAATTTTGAAATACTAAAAACATTTATATAATTAATCTTTAAAAAAAATTAATCGAAGAAAAATTAATTTTAACACCATTTAGATATTTTTTAAAAGAAAAATAAATAATATTTAATTAATTTTAGATGTTTTTCTCCTAGAAATGATAAAATGTGTGTCCTAGAAAATCGGTGTAGAATATTGTGAAACTCAATTATGAAATTTTTTATCTTGTCAATATCTTTCCAATGGTACCAAGAGTTCTCAATTCTTAGTTCGGGAGTGAAAGTTATTGCAAAAAAACAAGAATATTTTTTCTCTCCTTTTTTTGTGGTTCACCTTCATCGCAGGATACATCCACATAAAAAATAGACACATGTTATTCACTAAGAACCAAGGTATCCTCAATGTCCATCATAACATGTCGTGAGCTTGATTTGAACCTAGGTGGGGAGTATCACAACCAATGCTCCCAACCACCAAATCAAGACTCTGTTGATACATATTATTGTTGTGTAATTTATTATTAATCTCCATTGTATGTGCGTGTGTGTGTGTGTGTGTGTGTGTGTGTGGTTCACAAACTTCCCAATGAGTCTACTACATCCAAGGGAAGAAATCATAGGGGAGCCACCCGAAGGGGGCGCACCTGGTTCACTCTAGTTATGGAGCTAACCCTACGGGGACATCAAGTGAGACCCTTATATAGAAATGTATATTCACTTGGGGATTTGATACCGAGACCTTCTATTCACAACTTACAACACTCAACCACTTGAGATAACCTACCAGGCTT
>LPNX011210472.1:55282-172855 GCA_001517045.1 Pseudotsuga menziesii
TTTTTTATAAAAAGAATCATATAAAATAAGAATAGTATTAGCGATCGTTTATTTTTAGTATTATTATAATTATATTTTTTCATTATAATTTTAGTTCTTTTAGTTTTATATAAAAAGTAGTGGTACATTTATTAAAAAAACTAATAATAATATAAATTTAAAAATGCATCAATATATCATTTATTGTGTGTGCATAGGAATCTAAACCTTTCATTAATATTTTTCAGCCCTAATCTCTTAACTCTACACTGACCCAACATACTTTTCAACTACTATTAATGAGACAATATAGGTTGACCTTCACCAAATAACACCTATAACTTAGTGTAACATGGAATATTTATAGTGTGACATGGCGTTTTTATTATTTTCTTTAAGAGGCCCATTTTAGACCCCAAATTTCCTCTAATGAGTCTAGGATGACTCCATTTGGAAACATGACTTATGGGTTCCCTGTCACAATCATGTTTATGCTTTGTAGAAGGTGATTGCATGTGTAAGGGTTGTCACACCCTTCTTATAAAACCTCATGTATGCTCACTTAAACATATTTTTCATGTGTAAACCTTCCTTTCCTTTTAGCTCAATCAAATCCAAATTGATGATGACATCATCCTTTTTAAGAGGTCATACCACCTAAAGGAGGAGGTTACGGAAGGAAAAAACACATTGTTGGGTTTAGTTGGGGCATGTCACCCTCATCCCATTCTCAATGTTTCATCAAGTTGTAATGATTCGTCAATTTTATCATTATAATATGTCCTATGAGGTTTAGTCCAAAATTGTGGATGTCAAGCCCTAAAAATTCATTGAAAAATCAAATTAAGTTGTTTTAGGTAGCTTGGCCTAGAAGAGTGAAAAGGTGTGTCTTTTTAAAAAGGCATGTATTGTCACACATATAAATAAGACACTCCTCATTCATTTGTAACACAAGATCCTAGTATGAAATAAAATTATTTCTGATCTTTTCCTACTTGTCTATCTTGGAAAAGTGGTGCACACCTCATTTATTGGCATCTAGAAGATTCAATGTGCTATTTTATTTTTGTTTGAAGGTTGATATTTAATGTTTCAAGGCTTGTATAAGGGAAAGAATTCTTGAGATGTTCTTGTTTTTTCTTCGTTTCTGGAAATATATTTATTTCTCTTGTCTTGCACTATTGGAGACATACAAGGTAAGAGTTGATTAGTGTTGCTTATGCATGGTAACATTGTCTTGTAAGTGAGACATCCCTCCCTCCCAAGAGGATGTCTCTTGTTAGGCCTTTGGCACCTCACTTTTCCCTAATTAGGTCAATACCAACAAAACTTAGTTTTGTTTCCCTAAGTCATCAAAATTGGATTGACAATTCTTGATAGGAACACTAACCACGATTCCTCAATGGCCTTGTAGGGAATATATTTATCTCTTTATTTCCATCATCTTCATTCACAACTCTTTTATCAAAATTATATACTATATATCACACAAAAATAAAAATAAAAAAGAAATGTTGTGATAAAACCTAAAAATCTTATATTTTGCAAAAATCCAAAATTATTTTATTTCATTCCCTAGTTATTTATATTCTAATTTTCTGAAATTTTCAATCACAAAATACATTTCAGACTTAGATAAAACACTGAAATAATAATAATAAAGTTAGAAAGATTGCACAAAGGTCAAATTTTATTCCTAAAAGTACCCTAAAGGGTGGGATGTCTTCCTACGGTTAGGAGATGTCATCCCTAAACAGTTTTTTGAGATCTGGTTATTGAGTTTGTTGAAGCGGGTTGTGGACCTATCTTGGATGTCGCGCACCAGAGATGGAACACCAAACAACTCACCATCTGGATCAAAAGCGTGCAAAAAGAGGAGGTTAGTTAGGAGTTAGTTAGATGTGTTGTCCACTTTGTAATGAGATTTGCTCAATATGTGATGTATAAATGGGTAGGATATCTAAGGGTAAAACATTAGCTTATAAATAGTCAATAGTGGGATGTCACGTGTGATGGTTATATTTTGGTTATGTAATGTTGGGTTGATAAATATTGAAACAAAGTATCGATGCACACTAAGCAGGTTATGTAATACTTTCCTATTGATAATGAGAAAGAGTAGCTTTGTTCCAACACTCCACTGAATGTGATGAATGTTTACAAATGATGCGGATATGCTTGATATATTTTGTTGCTATGATGGATATGTTCTATGTTTTATGTATTAGTTATGAATATTTTGCACAGTAGATGAATAGTTGTTCGATATGTTAGACTTATGTTCAAATTCCTTCAACACTCTGGAAGTTTGGTTCCTACAGTCCCCATTGATACCTTGGGTGAGACTTTTTTGGCTTGCAAGTGACGTTAAAAGGGACGGTGTGTAGGGTTTTGTTGGTGTGATTTATGGTGAACCTTAAGTCTTCCCATGCACCAACAAATGGTTTTGTTGTTGGGATCAAGATATGTGACTGAAGGGAGAGTGATACTTAACTGACGATGTTCTAGAGAACAACGAAGGAAGAAATAGAATAGTGGATAAAGGAGAAAGAATACGAGTTCACATGAGAGAAGAATAAGAATATCCAGATCAACATAGAATATTGCTAGAAGAAATACATCTATAGAGATATGTTCAAATGGTCCGTTTGTGAGTTTCCTATACTTCTGGTAGAGTGGTTGTTGAGGTTAGCCCAATCGAACCTGAGATATTGAGTAGACGGTCCAAGGGACTGGACCCTTGAATGGATCTTATTAGTCAATGTTGTGATTAATATAATATCACATGCAATAAACTATTGGTTGGATAACATTTTGCAGGGTTACGCCATATACTTTTATGTAGATTATACTCAATCTTATAGCACAATAGAAAGGGAGTTCTTTAAAGGTCCTCGGAGTAGGTACTTAAAGTCATTATATACTAGATCAAGATGTTATTTTGTGATAAAGGAACTATGATATTGGAAACAAATCAATCTAGAAACTAAGCGGTTATGCGCATAGTGGGTAGTTGGGGTATAACTAGAGAACAATCTAAATGGAGGAAGATGAGGATGAATGAAGAAAGGATAAGTTGAGATTGTTGACCAAAGAAGAGGATTCGCTAGTATAAGAAACAATATTTCTTCATGGAGGAAATAGGTTTCAAAAATATAGTAGGCCCAAGTATTTTGATAGAGGTAGAGAAGCAACACAGTAAATATCAAGAAATAAATTTCTACATGGAACCCCATTTTGAAGGATTGTCATACCCATAGGAAGAAGGAGGGAAGCTCAATCCTCTCAAAGGAAGTAACATATTCTGGTCGAGATATGTGGGTTCAACCCCATGTGTGTCCCCAAAATCTGAGGTAAGAAGTCGAAATCTATTATTTCTAGTTATTAATAAGAGCAATAGTAGTCAAATTAGCAGAGGTAAGTTAGCTAGTCAGACAAAATATGTGACATTCAGTAGTAGTACTACTCAAAATACAATAGTAGGGGTAGACCCTACCTTGAAGATGCATGTCTTCCATGGGAAGGGTACAAACAATCCAGATCAACATTTGTTCGTGTTTGAAGCAATATATCAAGCAAGGCAATTCCAAGACAAGGACTCAAAAATGGTGCAGTTGGTATACACTTTTAGGGATTACACAATGACATGGTATATGAAGTATCAACCCATCATGAAAAATAGACCTTTGGCTAGGGTGAAAGATGCATTGATAAAGGAATTCAAGAGGAATAAATCTGATTCATAGTACAATACTAAGTTGAAGGTAATTAAGCAGTTGGAAAATGATTCACTCTAGGAGTTTGAAAAAATATTCAAAACATGGTGGACAAGGTGACATTCCAAATTCATAAAGAGTAACATAAATAATGGTTGATTACAGGGTTTTTGCCACACATATGGTTCCCATTAGCACACAAGAATATCCTAACGCAATAAGATGAATTGGAGTTGGAATTGAAATTGGAATCATCTCCTATAGGATAAATTACCTTAGGGATGGATCATGTCCATACGCAACTTCTTGCATTAACAATCTAGTTGCAAGAAATTGCTAAGGGGAAGGGAAAACATGAGGAAATGTGGTGTACCATTTGTGGGATAGAAGGTCACCATAAGAATGAGTGCTCGACATATTTAAATAACTTGGAAACATGAGCCCAAAATCCCTTTCCTACTAGAGGTATCTGGTGCAGGATATGTAGAGGGAACCATTCTTTGATCGTTTTCCCTACACTGCAAAAGTATGTAAGTATCCCAATGAGTTTATATTGCAAATTTTGTAAATAGGTTGTGCATGTTGAAAAATAGTTTGGTGCCTTGGATATTATGTGAGAATACACTTCAAAGGAATATAGAGTCCAAAAGGAGGTTGGACCAGGAGGTCCAATATAGAAGAATAATTCCCACACATCCAAAGGAGGATTCATAGGTAGAGGTTGTGGAGGATTTGGAAGGGGTAGAGGGCTGATAATTTGATATAATTGTGGTCAATTGGGAGACTTTGCATGGGGATTCTAGAATATGTGCATGACATGCACCTATGGAAGAGAGTTGGATCATACAATATAATATTTTCCATTATTGATTGCGAGATGGAAGAAGAAGAGGAATCAGACTCAAAATCAAATCCAAAATCCAAATCCAAATTTGAATCAAAATTAGAAACTAAATTAGAACATGAACCAAAACCTAATCCCAAAATAGAATCGGAACTAGGTTCCAAATTAGAACAAAAAATTTCAGATGATTGCAACATAGGAGCACAATGACCGACCAAATATAGAAGTATTTATGTGTGGAAGGGTGAGAACTGGAATGGATACAACATACCATGAATTGCACACTAATAAATGGGTATGAGAAGAAGGAGGGAAAATCCTTGTGTTTGAACTTCAGAAGGAAAAGGATACATAAAAGAAAGAAAGGAAGGATTTGATGGGGATGGGATTTGATCATGACCACTTGTATATAATATTCCTCCACTATATGACTATTCAATTCCCAAAGAACCAGTGGAGAAGGAAAGCACTCTAGAAATTCTTTTAAAAATCTATTTGGAAATGATTAAATATGAATAAGCTTTGCGTGTCTTGTGTTGGATTATCGATCAGTGTTCACAAGAAAAATAGGTATATGTTGTAGTCAATCGAGTGCACCATGAAAAAGGAAAAATAGAGAGTTATGCTTGAGTGCGTAGATAGGGGATTATGATATGGACTACATCATCCTAGATTTGGAATCTGATATAAAAAAAATCCAAAGAGAACCTGGGAAATGATGAGCAAGCCAAATCTTACTTGATATAATGTGAGCTTGAAACATGCAAACCAACATAATATTATCCTGATAGGAATATTGATGGGAGTAATAGGTAATATGGACAATCTGTGTAGCACGAATGATTTTGAAGTGATTGAAATTGTGGATGATAGTAAACCATACTTGACTCTATTAGGGTTGGGATGGGAAATTTAGAACCAGACTATCATCAATATGAAGAAGAGATAGATGATGTTATAAGGGGATGACCTAAGGGTTATCACACCACTATACCTAGTAGAAGCTAGAAAGTATGTGGAACCAATTGAGAATGGAGAGTTAGAAAAACTATATAATATGACTAGTTGAAGAGAAGATTATGTCATTCCTACTAAGGACAACATGCTTAGTTGGTGTACTATCAATTCCTATACATCAGGTTTTGAACAAAAAAGGAGGCACAAAGTGCATACAAGGCAATGCACGTGCATCACATGGTTAGTATGTTGGATTAGCACATAGTTATGTGATCCTCCTAAGTACGATGGTCTTATGAATGTAACTATTTTAGTACACCATTTGAGGTACATGTACTGGAACCACAAGGGTTGTTGTCACTACATTTAACACTAAATATGACTCCTAAAAGATGGTGGACTACTCATAATGAAGGAATAAATGACTAGAAAGAGTGTAAAATATTGTTGCAGGTGAGATTTGGCATAAAGGATACTGTGCAGAAGTATGTGGGGTTGATCTACCCACTAGACCATGTTGCACAATGTATTACAACATGGAGCATGGTGATGAAGGTAGAGTGGGCACATCGGTTCGTCCATACACTGGAAACAATACTAAATAATGTGTGCATTGAGCTGGATATGCATAGAGGTGCAATGTATTGAGAAGACATGGTTAGTAATTTCAAATACAAATTCATCTTTGAAGATGAAGTCCCAACAGTAGATGCAAAATTGTAGGCTGTTAAAACAATTTTTTTTGCACTAGAAGAGATAACAGGCTTAGGATCCCTATGATTTATGCATCTACCTCTTCCCGCCATGCAGGAAGTCTTGGAGTGATACAATGTTAATGAAGAAGGATAGGAGAAGGACAACCCAAGAAACCTACAAATACCAAATATTGAAGGAGAGCACATAGTAGAAGGACCAGTACCTAGATATGTAGACTATGTAAGGCCACTCAAACCACACAAAGTGAATATTGGCACAAAGAAAAATATGAATTTCGACAACAATGGAAACCATTGGAGTGAAGAAATAGTGGAGAAGATCGTTGATCTGCTATGCGAATATCATGACTTATTTCCTACAAAGTTTTTAGAGATGAAGGGAATTGTAGGAGAACTATATGAGATGAAGATACCTTTGAATCTAGATTCCAAACCAGTTGGAAAAATACCATACCAACTAAATCTAGTGTACAAGAAGAAATTCAAAGCTAATATAGACAAAATGTTGGAGGCAGGAGTAATAAAAACTGTGGAAGAATCAAAATGGATCAGTCTGATGGTGGTCCAAGATAAGAAGACATTAGACATAAGGATTTGTGTAGATTTGTGCAAATTGAATGATGCTTACTTACACAATCCATTCTTGACACCATTCACAGATGAAGTCTTGGAAAATATAGGAGGACAAGAGGCATATTCATATATTGATGAGTTTTCATGATACCATTAGATAAAGATTCCAAAATAATATAGGCATAAGACGACATCTATGATGGAATGGGGATGTTACCAATACACTCTAATGTCATTTGGGATAAATAATGCATCTGCAATATTCTCTAGAGTAGTGTTCATAACCTTTAAAGAGTTCAATCACAAGTTTCTAGAAGTGTACTTGGATGACTGAACAATATCAAGCCTATTACAAAATCACATTGAGTTTTTACGATTGATGTTGAACCAATGTAGGAAGTTGTAGATCTCTTTAAATATAAAGAAGTGTAATTTGTGTGCATTGTATGGAATTTTATTGGGGCATGTAGCATGCATGCAAGGTTTATTGGCAGGTCCAGTGAAGATTGCAACCATTGAAGACTTACCACCAACAACTTTTGCATGATAGTTGTGTGCCAAAATAGGGAACATAGGATACTACAAGAAGTTTATCAAGGGATATGTGAATATTATGAGCCCCACTAGAGAAGTTATTGAAAATTTTTGTAAAATATTAGTGGAATGAGGAACAAAAAAATAGACTAGATACATTAAAGAAGAAATTGGACACTTCGCTAGTTTTGTGTTCCCAAACTAGAAAAAGGAGGTTCATGTTCATGTGGACACATCATCGGTCGCACTAGGTGTGATACTGGCCACATTAGAGGAATTTTGAGGTCTAAAATGGGCCTCCTATGGAAAATAATAAAATAATAGTTAAAATAATAAAATAATATTTATTAATTTTGGAGGAAGAAAGAAAAAAACTACTTTTTGTGTTCGTATTTTCGACATATCTCCTTGTGTTTTTACTCAAATTTCGATCGAGAGAGCTCGTTGGATGCGGAATTTGATTTTGCATCCAATGAGTACCCACACTGCATACTTTTGACAGACCCTGCTACCCCAAAAACAAGAAATACCTAAAAAAACGTATTGATGACATCATCATCACATTTTTTCAGGTATTTCTTATTTTTGGGGTAGCAAGGTCCGTCAAAAGTATGTAGTGTGGGTAATCGTTGGATGCAAAATAAAATTCCGCATCCAATGAGCTCTCTCGATTGAAATTTGAGTAAAAACACAAGGAGATATGTCGAAAATACAAACAAAAAAAGTAGTTTTTTTTATGACAAATATGCCAATTCAACCATTATGGTTGACTCATTTTATTGAAATTCTATTGGTTCTTGAATTCCAACTCACAAGAACTTATTGTTGGCACATTTTCTTATAAGGCCCATTTTAGACCCCAACTTTCCTCTAATTAGCACAACCAAGGGATGAAGATTTAGATCTTTTAATTGATTTTGCAAGTAGGAAGCTTTCTTCTGGAAAAATAATTATACCACTACAAAATGTGAGGGATTAGCAATGGTGTATGTGCTACAAAAATTTAGACATTATTTATTGGGGTTGTGGTTTAATATGTACATTTCCCATTTTTCACTTCGATATTTAGTCAATAAGCTAGTGTTGGGGTGGAATATATGTAGATGGCTACTGCTTTTTCAGAAGTACAATTTTGAAGTTGTGGTAAAGCCGGGGAATTTGAATTTAGGACTTGACCATTTTCCATGTATAGAAAGAGGAGAAGACGGGGGGAATGTAGATGAAAGTATACTAAATGTGCACATATTCACAATATAAACAGTTTATTACTATTTATTAGAAATTGTATAGTTCTTGAGCACTAGTGTGGCCCTACCTGAGCATACGCTTACGCAGAACAAGAAGCTTCTAGTCAAGGAAGTAGGATACAAACTAATACAAAGGAGCTTGTATAAGTTAGGCATAGATACTAGTATCTGCCAAGATGCACACCAGCAAAAGAAATCTTTCGAAAGTTGTCTCCTCACTACAAGTGGGAGAAGTGTAGCCTTGGGGGCAACCAATGAGTCAGGTACTGTCACATGAATCCCAGCTCCTCTGTTTAGGCTATCTCCTAACGAATCCAAGGGGGGTTGTCCCTAACAAAGCGTTTTCTATGGCTCTTGTGTTTTAAGTGTTTTTAGGTGTTGTGGATGCAGATAGGTGTTTTTTTAGGAGATTTATAATGAGATCACAGTTTATAAAAGTGATATAAACACAAGATAAAAATAAATCCACGTTACGATCACAAGACACAAGATTTAGAGATAAACAATACAATGAAGACTTGTGAAATAAGATAGCATCCATAGATAAATAACTTAGACAAATTCCAATGGAAAAATGGCCCAAATTAATGGTGATGCATAAAAGTTCAAAAATACTAGTGCCAAATGGAGTCAAATATACAAAGTGCTTGGGGATGCTGAAGATACAAGTCTCAGTGTTGGAAAAAACCCACCAAAAAATCCTTGTCAACAGGGGTTCTCACTCTGTCGACACCCCACCAATGCGATCTCCCTAAGCACTAGCCCAGACATGTTTGACCTTTCCCGGCAACACCCACAGAGCGGATGAAGTCTCACCCGAGATGTCGAGGGAGAGCTGTCGGATTCAATTTTTTGGTAGTAAGAAGGGATGATAGGGTATCAACAACTCAACAACATAATCATCAAATCCTTCAGAGATAGTTAATTAATATCACAACATTCATCACAGGTATATCATCATAACTAATAGATCGCATCAATTACTTATTCATCACAGTAGTGGCATTCATTCATACAACAGATTCAGTAAACATCCATCATTGACATCGTAACACATAAAGACAGGAAAGAAATAAGAGACCAGATCAATTTAGGGAAAAATCCATCATATCATATTACTTCTATGCAAAAAATCCAAATCATACAGTACTTCTCCACAGCAAGATACTGATCACAACCCTAGATTCAAGAGATGGTCGACACAGAAAGAGCCAAAACTGCTCAAAAACAAAATGAAGCGACAAGAACACAATCAAATCACAAAATAGATTGATCGATTGATCTTTCACCTCAATGATGCCTTTTTACAATTGAAATTCTAACTCTATATATAGCCTTGCACATTTACATCCAAGGTCCACTTCTAACTAACTTCTAACAAACTAGTGACCTATATCCACAAAATGTGTTCAATTGGTACAAAATTGCATAAGAAATTCCAAAAACTGTTATTCTTCCGCCTACCGCACTAATTTGGTCCTGGATGGTGTCGTGTGAGCTTTTGCAACCTCCGGGGTGCTATGCAACTCACTTACCCAAAACACCTGCCAACAGACCCCCAACACAGTCTTGTGGCTCATCCTTGAGCCACGTTAGGTAGATAGGGTGTACTCCATTGTCTTGGTCTTGAATTCCTCGAACTGCTACAAGATATCTCGAACTTGGAGTTGGACTTATTCAGTTGTGTCCCAAAAATTTAGAAGGTCCTGCTTCACTGGGTACACCTCCCTAGCCTTGCTATCCACCACTTCCTACCTTCTTGTACCACCTGCAACACAGTGACTGCTTTGACCGCCTAATCCGGTGGATTATTCCTCTTTAAAAGATCCAATATGGTACAATGGTTCAAAGAAGCCGCGGGTGAAAAATCGGACAGCAAAAATATAAGTGTTGGAGCTCACAAGAGCTTTCTCCTTCCGCAACGTCGGAGCTCACAAGAGCTTTCTCCTTCCGCAACATTGGAGCTCACAAGAGATTTCTCCTTTCGCAACGTCGGAGCTCACAAGAGCTTTCTCCTTCCGTAACGGTGGAAACTTAAAGGACAGATCGGAAGTCAGAGCAGAACGGGAGCTGCAATGGCGAAGATATAAAGGATCGAAAGTCGGAGTGGAACGGGAGCCACAACGGCAGAGATATAAAGTATCGGAAGTCGAAGCGGAATGGGAGCCGCAACGGCAGAAGCCCAAGACTTACAGAGCGGCGCACACAGCGACACGAGGTTTGAAAAGTCAAAACGGGAGACTTTACCATCTGCCGTCCGCAACTGTGAAAGACTTAGAGACAAGACATCCCGATGAAAAATCAATTGGAAGCTGATTGAGACAGAATATCAGAGGTCCCAAGGACATCCCCTTCCGCAACGGTGGAAGCACAGATGACAAAAACTTCCGACTCGAAAACCAAAAGACCATCAATTGAGACAGAGCTCATCGGAGCTAGTTGCTCGTCCCTCTTCCGCAACGGCAGAAGTTCAATTCACATATGGTTCCGCTGCGGCACAGCTCTATTTTATACAGATGACGTTATCACAGAGGTCAGATCCTTGGCATGGCAGGAACACCCCTCATGGGGAACTTTATGATGTGGCAGGATTTCATCATGTACAGCTTATTTGTAACAGTTTGGCAAAGCTTTCTTGGCAGTTATAATATTCGATCCGTCGCCACAGTTGAGATGACGCTGAAAGGAATATGAACAGCCTGTTATGATAAATGAGTTAGCATTTGGAAAGAGAATGGAAACAGTCGCATTTTCTTTTACATTTTGGCTCCTTTGTAACGGCGAAAATGAGTATAAAGGAGAGGAACCAGGGATGGTTCCAGGGGGGAGTTTTTGGAGAGCAGCAGTGCAACGTTTCTCTGTTATGAGAAGCTTGGAGAGAGCATTTTGTTGTGAAAACTATCCATGTGCTATTCCTTTTGAAGTCAACTATTCTCAGTTATAGCTTGGCTTCTTTTGTCTGTTGAAGTCCAGTTTGTAACTTTCAGAGAGGAGGTCTTGAAGACTTTACTGTTAATGTCCAGTTGCTGTGATTGTAAAGAGTCAACTGTCTTCTCTGTTTTATTTGGCTTTTCTTTGCTTTTGAAGGCCAATTTGTATTAGTCCAGAGAAGAGGTCTCGCATACTTTTGCCCATACTGCTGAAATTAATTTGCAGAGTCCAGAACCATTTTTGTACCATTTTAAGAGATTAATTGGATCGGTTGCCATTGGAGAGGGACCCGGAGACATAGCCCAGTGAAGGGGGTGAACTCCATTATCAACCTTCTGGTTATGACTCTATATTTTTGTGTTGTCTTCTTGGCATTTGTTTATTAGTTTTTGCATTTCATTTCTGTTAATTTTGTTCCATTAAATAACCTGTTGAACGCATTATTTTACAACAAACTTTTAATGCGCTAAAGTTGAGGTCCTACGGATCATATTTTGGTATCAGAGCTGGTTGACTGTTGTGCAATTTTGTGAATGCTTACCAGGTCCAGGTCAAAGGTTGGTGAAGGAGAATTAGTTGAAGGAAATCCTGAGATTGGTTGCAGGAGAACATTCTCAAGAACCATGTCTTCTCCACGAGGGAAAGAAGAAGGACATACCGAACGGGAAAAACTTGTCATTTTTTAGACTGAGTTTCTGGAGGCTTTTATGAGCATGAAAGCCATGATGGAAATTCTACTCGATGAGCAAGCAGAAAGGAAGAAGAAAGAAGAAGGATCTTCATCCAGAGATGCAGAAGTGAAGCCGGAAGAAAAGGGTAAAGGAGTAGGAGGTGATGGTGGTCCTCCTAACACTAATCAAACTTTCTCTTCTTCTCATACTTCTCATTCAAATAATGCAAGTCCTAATATGCCTTATTTCAAATTGGATGTAAAATTTGAATTACCTATTTATAATGGAGAGTTAGATGCTGAAAAAATAGACAATTGGATCAAGCAGCTTGAATTATATTATAGGGTGCAAGGCATTAATGATGACCCTTCCAGGATTCAATTGGCCACTTTGAGGATGAGTGGAATGGCTCTTACTTGGTGGGAGAGCAAGATTCAGCAAGATCTTCGAAAGAATAGTAAAATTATTTCAGTTTGGAATGAATTCGTTGAAGTATTAAGGAAACAATTTTATCCTTTAGGTCATATTCAACAATTAACCATGGGTTGGCAAATGTTTAGACAAGCTAAAGGACAAAGCATTCAAGATTATACTCATGAATTCAGAAAGAAGGTTATTGCATTGAATGTTTCATTAGATACACAGGAAACTCTTCTTAAGTACATTGGTGGCATGCATTCTTATTTGAAACATACTTTGTTGCTGTTTAATCCCAGTAATTTGGATGATGTATGTGTTCAAGCTACCCATTTAGAAGCCAAGGGTAAGCATGCTAATGATACTTTTGTGAAGAAGTCATTTAAATTTGACAGCAAATCGAAAGGTAAAGATAAGGGGAAAAAGAAGATGGCTACTGTTAAGAAAGAGGGTGAAAAGCCTACGTGTTCGCATTGTCAGAAGGGACATGATGTCTCTAAGTGTTGGAAACTTCATCTGGAGTTAAGGCCAAAGAAGTACGGAGGAAACAAAGATAAAGGAAAAGAAAAAGCTACTGCAGCAGTTATTCAAGACTTGGGATCCGACTCAGGTGATGAAACAAAAGTTACAGCTGTCGGAATCCAAGGTAAGGATAAAAGTATCTCACTTCNATCAGAAGAAATGGTTAAGAAATTGCATTTAGTTACTGTGCCTCATGAAAAGCCCTATCCTCTAGGTTGGGTTACTAATGATACACAATTGCAAGTTACAAAGAAATGTGTATTAAAATTTGCAATTACTAAAAAGTTTAGGGATGAGGTAGAATTGGATGTAGTACCACTTGACATTTGTGGAATTGTACTTGGGAGTCCATATTTGTATGACCGGAAAGCAATATTTTATAGAGAGCAGAATAAGTATCATCTTTTTAAAGAAGGTGTAGAATATATTGTACGAGCACATAAGATAAAAACCAATCTAGCAATAGTCTCTGCAGGACAAATGAAGAGGTTGGTAAATGCTAGTGAGAATTTTGTGTTGATGATGGTTAAGATGAAAAATGATGAAGTCTCTAAATATTTTGAAGAATATGACCCTAAGCATAAATCTGAACTGATTCACATCATTTCTGAGTATGATGATTTGTTTCAAGATCCGAAGGGGTTACCACCGAAGAGAGAGATTCAGCATGAGATACATTTGCAGTAGGATGTGCCACTCCCGAACATAGCCATGTACCAAATGTCTGTAATGCAGAATGAGGAGATCAAGAAGCAGGTTCAGGAGCTGATTGAGAAGGGGGTCATCCGGCCCAGCACTTCTCCTTGTGGCTCTCCTATATTCTTGGTTCCGAAGAAGGATGGGTCATGGAGGATGTGTATCGACTACAGGGCCCTTAACAAAGTCACCATTAAAAACAGGTATCCTCTTCCTCGTATTGATGATTTGCTTGATCAGTTGAAACATGCAACTTACTTTACAAAATTGGATCTGCGTAGTGGGTATCATCAAATCCGTGTTGCTGAGCATGATGCTTGGAAAACAGCTTTTAAAATGAAACAGGGTTTGTATGAATGGCTTGTAATGCCTTTTGGGCTTTGTAACGCACCTGCTACTTTCATGCAAGTCATGAATGATGTCTTTCGTTCATTCATTGATAATTTTGTAATTGTATATCTAGATGATATCCTTGTGTTTAGCAAAACTTGGGAAGAGCATGTTGTACATGTGAAGAAAATTTTAGATGTACTGAGAAAGGAAAAGCTTTATGTAAAAATGTCTAAATGTGAGTTTGCTAAAACTTCTTTAGTATATCTGGGCCATATTATTGGTGGAGGCCACCTGTGAGTGGACCCAGCCAAGGTTGCTGTCATTGTAAACTGGCCACGGCCTAACACCGTTACTGAAATCAGAATTTTTCTGGGTGCGGTTCAGTATTGGAGGAAATTCATTTCTGGGTTTTCTTCCATTGCTGCTCCATTACATGTGTTGACAAGCATTAAAGAAATTTTCCAGTGGGGCGGCAAGCATCAGAGAGCCTTTGACACTTTGAAGGAAAATATTAGCACAGCACCAGTTCTGACATTGCCAGATTTGCAGCAGCCATTTGAGATCGAAACCGATGCCAGCGGGTTTGCCATGGGAGCAGTTTTGATGCAAGGAAGGAAGCCAGTCTGTTACCATTCAGAAACATTCTCTACTGCAGTAAGTAACTATCCGTCCTATGACAAAGAATTGTATTCTTTAGTACAGAGTGTGAAGAAGTGGAAACATTATATCATGGGAAAAGAGATAGTCATACATACTGATCATCAGCCACTTCAATATTTACAATCTCAAACTAAAATACAACAAAGTAGGCATTTAAGATGGATGGGGTTCTTACAATAGTTTCATCTTGTCATTAAGTACAAAAAGGGAATTCATAATAAAGTAGCAGACATGTTATCAAGGCCACCTATGAATGCTTCAATCATTCTTCACAACAGTTCATTAACACATGAAATTTATATTGAACAGTATGCAGAAGATAAAGATTTTAAGAAAGTATATGCATCACTTATACATGGTAAACAGGAAGAGAACTATTATGTGCATAATCAAATTTTGTATCATCTTGGTAAACTCTGTATTCCATAGAAAGAAAGAGTGCATGTGATTCGAGAAGCACATAGTTCATTAATTGCGGGACATTTTGGAGTAAGTAAAACATTGTTTGTATTGCAGAATCACTGCTATTGGCCTCAAATGCAAGAAACTGTAGCTAAATATATAAGAGGTTGTGTTATGTGTGCAACAAGTAAGCCTAGCAATAGGAAATTGGGTTTGTACACTCCTCTTCCAGTTTCTTCTCGTCCTTGGGAAATTATTTCTATGGACTTTGTAGGGGGACTACCTATGTCTAGAAAAGGGCATGATTACCTATATGTTGTTGTGGATAGATTCAGCAAAATGTGTATCTTAATGTCATGTAACAAGCAGATCACTGCTAAACAAACAGCTCATCTATTCTTTTAGAATGTTTGGGTACATTTTGGGCTACCCATGTCTATTGTATCTGATCGGGATTCCCGGTTCTTGGGAAAATTCTGGTCAACTTTATGGGAGCTTATGGATACTAAACTTAAGAAAAGTACATCTTTTCATCCACAGACCGATGGACAAACAGAGGTAGTAAACAGAACAGTGATTCAACTGCTCAGAGGATATTGTAGTAAACATCCTAAACTTTGGGATGAGCAGTTGCAATATATACAGCATGCTTACAATCAGGCAGTTCATTCTTCCACGAAAAGGTCTCCTTTTGAAACTTGTTTTGGTTATCTGCCAAAAACACCAATGGACTTCTCTTTTGGAAAAGATGCAGTGGATGGACATCATGATGCAAATAAAGCTTTAAAGTTCATTCAGAGAATCCAAGCAGTGTAGCAGGCAGTTCAAGAACAGTTGGAGAAGAGCCAGGCGAAGTACAAGGCCAGGCATGACAAGCATCGAATTGATCATCAATTTTAGGTTGGTGATAGAGTTTGGTTACATATCACCAAAGAAAGGATGAAAGGTGAAGGTAAAAATCTTAATCCTATCAGGTATGGTCCTTTTAAGATCTTGGAGAAGATCAGTACTAATGCTTTTCGCTTGAATTTACCTCCATACATGCAAATTTATTCAGTTGTCAATGTTGAGAATCTTAAATTGTATGAGCCTCCTATGATCATGGATGAGGAAACTAACCTACAGATTCCTTCCATTGATGATTTGGCACCTGAATATATGAGAGAGTTGCAGGATGATTTTATTCTTGACAGAAATGTAAGAACTTCACGAAGGGGGAATGCTGAGTACCTTCGAGTGGGGCTGAAAGGAATGCATCCTAGCAAAGCAAGATGGATGGAGATTGGAAAAGTGAGGGAACTTTACCCTCACTTACTTGCAGAATAATTTAGGCTTTTGGTGGTCCAAAAGCTCTCCAATGGGGAGGATTGATCTGGTGGATTATTCCTCTTTAAAAGATCCAATATGGTACAATGGTTTAAAGAAGCCACGGGTGAAAAATCGGACGGCAAAAATATAAGCGTCGGAGCTCACAAGAGCTTTCTCCTTCCGCAACGGCAGAAACTTAAAGGATGGATCGAAATTCAGAGCGGAACGGGAGCCGCAATGACGAAGATATAAAGGATCAGAAGTCAGAGTGAAACGGGAGCTACAACGGCGGAGATATAAAGGATCAGAAGTCAGAGTGAAACGGGAGCTACAACGGCGGAGATATAAAGGATCAGAAGTCGAAGCGGAATGGGAGCCACAATGACAAAAGCCCAAGACTTATGGAGAGACGCACACAGCGACGCGAGGTTTGAAAAGTCAAAACGGGAGACTTTACCATCTGCCATCCGCAACTGCGGAAGACTTAGAGACAAGACGTCCCGATGGAAAATCAATTGGCAGCCGATTGAGACAGAATATCGGAGGTCCCAAGGACATCCCCTTCCGCAATGGTGGAAGCACAGATGACAAAAAATTCCAACTCAAAAACCAAAAGACCGCCGATTGGGACAGAGCTCATCGGACCTAGTTGCTCGTCCCTCTTCCGCAATGGTGAAAGTTTAATTCACATATGGTTCTGCTGCGGCACAGCTCTGTTTTATACAAATGACGTTATCATGGAGGTCAGATCCTTGGCATGGTGGGAACACCCCTCATGGGGAACTTTATGGTGTGGCAGGATTTCATCATGTACAACTTATTTGTAACAGTTTGGCAAAGCTTTCTTGGCAGTTATAATATTTGATCCGTCGCCACAGTTGAGATGACGTTGAAAGGCATATGAACAACCTGTTATAATAAATGAGTTGGCATTTGGTAGGAGAATGGAAACAGTCGCATTTTCTTTTACGTTTTGGCTCCTTTGTAACGGTGAAAATGAGTATAAAGGAGAGGAACCAGGGATGGTTCCAGGGGGAGTTTTTGGAGAGCGGCAGTGCAATGTTTCTCTGTTATGAGAAGCTTGGAGAGAGAATTTTGCTATGAAAACTATCCATGTGCTATTCCTTTTGAAGTCGACTATTCTTTGTTATAACTTGGCTTATTTTGTCTGTTGAATTCTAGTTTGTAACTTTCAGAGAGGAGGTCTTGAAGACTTTACTGTTAATGTCCAGTTGCTGTGATTGTAAAGAGTCGACTGTCTTCTCTGTTTTATTTGTCTTTTCTTTGCTTTTGAAGGCCAATTTGTATTAGTCCAGAGAGGAGGTTTGGCAGACTTTTTCCCATACTGCTGAAATTAATTTGCAGAGTCCAGAACCATTTTTGTACCATTTTAAGAGATTAATTAGATCGGTTCCCATTGGAGAGGGACCCACTTCTCGCCAATGTCTTGGAATTCATCTAGCTGGGTGATGTGCTTGTGCTAACCTTCTTGGGCTCTGGCGGCTCTCTGTTGTATGTCTTTCAACTCTTTAGAGCACGTCATATGAACCATGAGAGGCATTTCTTTTAGCAGCATCTTCAATGTCATCAACTGAGCTTCGGCTTCCCATGCTTGCTTGGTCAATTGGTCCAGTTGGTCATCCTGTACGACACTTTTCCAGAACTATGTCATTTCTTTGGTGATCATCTTACCTTCCTACTCCATAGCTTCAAATTGGGCTGTGATCTCTTCGATGGTATTTTTTCGCTTGGAAATATTCTCTGGTGGCGTCTCGGGGTAAACAAGGGAATTCAACAGATTGTTAGTCAACTGGAGCTGGGAAATAACTTCCCCAAGTCGCTTGGCCTTCGAAACTGCAGTGAGTTCCACGTTTGTAGATTGTTGATAGGCCTCGTCAAAAGCTTGCTCAACTACACTGCAGATAGCATAGAGCTGTGCTTTCTCAACAACGAGGAGGTCTTCTTCAGAGGATTTCTGCTGCAGCTCTTCCTGCACTTGATTCAATGTGGCAATCTCCCACGCCTTTTCTTCCAAAAGCTACTCTTTGAAATGTTGCAGCTCATCAGCTTCTTCCTGCAACTTCTTAGCTGCGTCCTACGACTACACTTACCCATCGCTAAGCTCCTTCTGCATGTCAGCCTACTCCTAACCGACACCTTGTTGCAGTTGCACTAGATGCTGAGTAGGTAACTTATTGAGATCAAAAGAAATGCTCAGTAATGGCTGCAACAATGAGTTCACTTCTGTACTTCCCGCATTGATTGCATTCAGGGGAACTTGAACGTTCCTATCCCGTGGCTCGGTGCTAATCGCCAAGAATTCCTGCATCACAACCCTCTCTGGTGTCATTTTTGAAATAGCAGCATACATAGAATATAACATATCTCTTACTGTTGTGAAGCCTTCTTGGTTGGACTGACACATGGCTTGTGCTGCGGCATCGGATGAGTCTGTGACAGCCTTGATGAGCCGCTACAATTGGCTCTCCATCATAGAGTGGGAGATGCTTCCCGCGTCAAGTTCCATGCGCCTTTTGGTTCGTGCCTCCTCAAATATGTGCTCTGCTTTTGTATTATATTTCGTCGACGAATCTCCATCAAAGTTGTGAATACTTTTCCCTTCTCAAACAGGCTCGTCAGGGGCATCTACTGGCGTCCCCATTGATATCTCCTCCGTGCTCACAGGTTCACGCCATTCAGTCGGCCAGTCCTAAACTACGGCATCCAATTCTTAATCTACATTTTTTTAGGCCATAGGAAATCATTGCTTATCGAGGTCTCGTCACGCCTGGATATGAATGGAATGCCTCAAGCATTGCACATCTCGGGCCCCATCCTATAGGACTTCAAATGGATTCCATTCACAAGTTTCGGCAGCACCGCACTATCTAATTGTTGTAATTGAACTGTAACCCCATAAGTAATTGGATGAAAAAAATATGGTCCTAACCAATGCATCTATAACTTACCTAGATGCTTCATGAACTTACTGTCGCATAACAGCACCAAATCTCCCTGTGTAAATTGGTTATTATTAATGTGGCGATCATGCCACATCTTCTGTCGATCCTTCTCGACACACTAGTGGAAACCTGTGATAAAGAGGTCCTCTTCAAGCTGGATCAACTGTGCGATGCACTCCTCTAGTGCTTTCGCATTATCCATGCTAATTGCGGTAGCAATACGCAGAATAGGAACAATGTATTCCATAGGCATGACTGCCTCTTTCCCATATACCAATTTGAACGGTGTCTGTCCTGTCAGCCTTTTACAAGTGGTGCGATATTCCCATAGTACCGCTAGAATTTTCAAATCCCAGTCATTTTGATTAGCATTACATACCTTTGTAAGTGTGGTTTCCAATATTTTGTTGAAGGCATTGACAGTCCCATTCTCTTGTGGATGGTATGATGTGTTTTTATTATGCTACACCTGCAACTCCTTGGTTAGTGCTCTCACCGTTCAATTGATAAAGTGACTTCCTTGGTCACTCATCAATATCCTGGGACATCCAAACCATGTCACAATATTCTTGAATGTGAAATTTTCTATAGTCGCAGCATTGCAGTCCGCAACTGGCGCAGCCTCCACCCACCTTGTCAGATAGCTAGTTGCTGTAATGATGTACCGTGCACCAATCCTCTTCTTGGTGGATTAATTGGACCTACAAATTCCACAGCCCATTTATCAAAAGGTTGTAAGGTTACCTATGGCACAAGCGGCATCTCATCCCGTCGTGATGGTTTTTCGACACAATGACAGACATTGCAGCTCTATGCTTAATCTGCCACATCATTATGTAAAGTAGGCCACCATAGCCCAGCATGCAACACCTTACGCGTAGTATCCACTCCTCCATAGTGGCCTCTTGCGATTCCTGCATGCGCTTCTTCTAGAATAGGTCCTTGCTCATGCAGTAAGATGCAACGTCGTAATATTTCATCTGGTCCAAGTTTATATAATTTGCCAGCAATCAGCTGGAAATTTGAAGCCTTCACTGCCAACTGCTTCTTCTAACTGGTCGACGGGTCCTCTAGGGAAACTCTAGTTGCCAAGAACTGAATGGTTGGATCATAATGGTCATCTACGATCTCTACCCGAAATAGATGTGCATCGGGAAATCCATCATCAATATTGGTAGGTTCTTCTCCTGTCTCAATGCAGGACAGATGATTAGGGCCAACATTCAACTGTCTTGGCTTCACAATTATCTCAAAGTCTAATTCTTGAAAAAGTAGCATCCATCGACAGATCTTCCCACCCAACACAGGCTTATTGACCAGATATTGCAATGTAGAGTGGTCCGTGGGAATTTTGAAGTGACCTCCCAACAGATAGTGCCTAAACTTCTGTAGCGCGTAAACCATGTCCAAGCCCTCTCTTTTAGTGGTTTTGTAATTTCTTTCAGCAAAAGACAACTTCCTACTGGAAAATGTGATCGGATGATCCAGGTCGCCCTCACCTGTTTGTGCAAGTACTACCCCAATGCAACATAAGAGGCATCAACATGGACATGGAACTCCTTGTTCCAATCGGGGAATACAAGTATAGGCACCGATGTCATCTTGGCCTTCAGTGTGTCGAAGTTTCCTTGACACTCTTGATTCCACTCAAATGCAGCATCCTTCTTTAACAGCTTCTCCATAGGGGCATTAGTCGCAGCGTATCCTTTGATGAACTTGCGATAGTACCCTGTGTGTCCCAGTGTCGCCCGAAGCATATTCACATTTGTCGATGGCGACCGACTAAGGATAAGCACGATCTTTGCAAGGTCGACCAATAGACCTTGCTTGCACACTATGTGCCCTAACAACATCCCAAATGGTGCACAAAAAATGCACTTCTTTGAATTCAATCCAATTTGATGCTATCGACACCTTTCCAGCTTCAATCGTAGGTTTGCTAAATAATTCTTAACCAGACCATAAACTGTCCAATCATCCATGTATACCTGCAGGAACTTCTGAATGAAATATTTGAACGCAAAGACAACCACTCAAGAAAATATCGCTGGTGCATTCTTCAATCCAAAGGGCATGACTATATATTGAAAACAACCCCATTCAGTGACAAATGTGGTCTTATGTCGATCTTCCTTTGCGATTCAAATCTGGTGATACCCTGAAAATCCATCCATGAAGGAGTACATCTCCTGACCACCTACCCCTTCAAGGACCTCATATGCAAAGGGAGTTGGAAAAGGATCATCTAGGCAGGCATCATTCTGCTTTCTCAAGTCGACACAAATGCGAACCTCTCCAATCTTCTTGTCTTGAACCACCATAGGGATTATCCATTCTGATTCTTCGATAGGCTCAATTATTCCAGCATCCAACATCTGGTTTAGCTTAGCCTTGACACGTTCTTTGTATCGTGGGTTCAGTCAATATGGCCTCTGTCGCACAGGTCTCATGTCTGGTTTCAATGGGATTTTCATCTCCCCTAGATCCCCTAATATCCCTTTCATTTTCAAGAACCGTGTCAGAAAGAGATCCTGGAACTCATGTAGTAGATCTATGATCTGTGCCATTGTCTCATCGTCCCAATAGTCCCCAATATTAGAAAACTTCAAGTTCTCTTTCGTCCCAATGTTAACTTTTGTGAGCTGCAGCGGCTGAATCATGGGGTCAATTGGTATGTCTGGTGCTAAAACATTGCGACTTCCTTGTAATTCTGGAATATCGACAATCCACACCTCATCATCATCTTCAAGTTCATCAGATAGATTGTAACACATCATCATGGATTGCTTATGACACTGCACATAAATATATACAGGGTATGTGGCTGAAACAACCTTCAATACTACATCGCAGATGAGTTGGAGTGCATTGTGGACCTTAGGGTTAGCATCTCGGAAACTAAAATTATGCACAAAGCAAATTGATGGCTCCTCCCAAGTAGTTATGGTTCTGCACAGTTATGTCACTACATACCAAGATCTAGGCATCTCATCCAAAGTATGAATAAAAGCATGGACCCACTCATCCTTGGTTCGTGACACCCACAAGGCCTGACATTCCATCAAATGACCGATGGGGTCATTCTTCCCATCATATCTCTTAGCATGATAGATCTCTGAAACACCGAAGCACACCATTGTCAATCGTTGACACTGTGCCCATTCATGGATTGACTACTTGTGAGTTTCCCACCAACATGTTCGGGTGTCCTTCAATGCTCCTTCCAATGCCAACAATCTCTGTGGCTCAAACACTTTTTTCTTAAAATTCTTTGAGGAATCCGGGCAACTCTGGAAGCCCCTCATATATTAGCAACTCGATAATCTCAGTTGCAACATGACGTAAGGATTGTGTGACCAGTCCACACTTCCTAAAAGACACTTCATGCAGCTGATTTTTCCAATTTTCTAAAGCATCATTAGAATCAGAGGACGTAGAGCTAGCGCTGTGCCATCCAAGTTATCCATCGATAGTAGGGTGGATATAGTCTTTGGAGATATTGTAGGCATGATCCCAGCCTCGACCAACTTCATCCTTGACATGTTCAATATATCGGCGTCCTTCATGAGGGTCCATCGAAGCAATGACCCTGATATCTTAGTTTTCGAATGTCATAACCTGCTTCTTGAAATTGATAAATGCCATGCTATCATTGGCCGATCCAATCCCTAACAACGCGGTATAAGAGCCTCCACCGTCAACTACTTCAATAAGATCAAAATCGGCATATGTCTTCATACCTTCGACATCAACGACTAGGTTTGAGACACGACCAATAGGCTAAAATTTGGCTTGATTTGCTAGTCACAGTTGCATAGGGGACCATCCCAACGTTGGATTTCCCATCAGCTGCCAAGTCTTCTTAGTCAAAATATTCACATCTGACCCGAGATCTAAAATAACTGAATCGACTTCATACTCCCCGATTTGGATGTTCATTCTCATCTCTTTGCATATATTTCTCTTCTAGAGGGAATTCCCCGCGGAATCCTTCAACATCTTGTTCTGGTGGTATAACAACTTCTCAATCTCAACAAGAGCCTCGGGATCCTCGCCTAGCAATAGAGAACTCTCAAAAAACGGTTACTAGGTACCATGTTGTCGTGATGGTCCTGCCTCTACGGATGGATCAAAAGTAGATGGCATTTCAACAACAAGTGAATTATTCAAATTTCTCCCGATTACATGCTTGGACTCAAAGAAGGTATCTTTCTTTGTCTTAATATCAAATGCTGCATTTTTCTTCCCAGCAAAATGAACTTGTTGACGGGGTCCATCTTCTCCATTTGTCACACCTGCATGAGTGATGACAGCAACGTCGATGACATGGGTTGTGGGTTCTGCGAGAATTGTCGCAACCATTGGTTCTTGATTCTAGTTCTGAGCTTGGTTCAGGGGTGGATTTTTATTCGACAGCAGGTTCATATGATGATTTTGAGTCTGTAGCAGTATCTTAGTCTGATTCTGCAATGGCTGCTGGTTCTGTACTTGGTTTTTGTTTTGGAACTGGTTCTACAACTGAGGGATGTTTCCGACCTGCCACTTCGCAATCAACTGAGGGAAATTTTCAACACTATGCTCGCTTGTTGCGCAGTATGTACATTGTGCATGAGGACACTCCATCTGGTAGTGCCCAAATACTCCATAGGTGTAACACTGGATTGACTCTTGACCTCGTCCTCCCCCCCATCCAAAGCCTCCTCCTCATCCCCTAAATCCTCCTTGGAATCCTCCTTGACGCTGGTATTGTGGTTGAGTTGCTTGTTGATATTGTGGTTGGGATAGCTGTTGTGGGGGATTCGGTTGCTTTTGAACGTAGTGTGCTTCTTGAACATACTACGGTTGAGGCTTGAGTGATCAGAAATTGATTGTACTGCAGTCGTGGTGCAAACTGTGGTTGTGCTACAAACTACGATTGTGGTGTGAACTGTGGTTGCGACTATGATGAAATAAACTGCATTTGAAGAGGTGGTGAATACTGCACCTGGGATGTCGGCTGCACCATCAGCGGCTGAGGCTGCGACTGCTGGATCGCGCTGGGATCCTCTCCCTTCACAAATTATGAATCATATGTTTTCTCTTGAAACAAGTCATAAGCTCAGCAGTCTTTATCCTTGTGCCCCACTGAGCGACAAAAGGTGCAATACAAACTTTCTACCTTCGTAACCATCTTCTGCATGTAGCTATAGTTTTCATATCGATGCCCATATACCTAACATACGCGACACGATGGTACACCAACGCAACTCAAGGGGTTCAGTGCTCCTGAGAGCAAATAATTTTAGAAAGTCAGACATGTGTCCTTGGTGTGTTCATCCACATGACACCGTGTGCACCAAAGGTCATCATGTTCTTCTTTTTCCTTCATGATATCTTGCAGCTAGAGTTTCAAATTTGTTAGTTGCGCCTAAATCTAGTTCATGCCAACTGCAGTCTCCCCAATAGGAAAATATTCTAACTTCATCGCGAACTCCAGAGCCTTGCTCTGTGTCGCAATATTTTGTTTCATTAAGGGTTGTTGGATGTGCGAGACCAGGGTAGTGGTGAACCACTCCTTATGCTGAACATCGCTCATTTTGAAGCTGACTCGGGCCATCAACGTCTTAAACCATTGATAAAAATCACAAACAGTTTCATTCGGGAACTGCTTGATCTCCTTAAGTTCTGTAATATACTAGGCCTTAGATTTGGGTTTCTTAAATTCCTCGAATAGCCCTTCCTAGATCTCATTCAGTGTTTTTGCAGCAGTCCCCTGAGGAACCTACATGAATCTCATGTACCAGTCAAGCACATGACCCCTGCGGGTGGTCGCCAACTGGATTTTCTTGATATCATCATCCACAATCTGTCTGGAAATCCAGAATGCTTCACACAAGAACTAGTACTATTTCAGATCATAAGTCCCATTTCCATGGAATATTGGTAACTTCATCTTGTCGCCCGCCATTCTGGGCCTTCTTCCTCCAAATGGTGCTCTACTACTAGACTGTTGTTGGCACGTCGGACAAGTCGACGTAGAATGCGTTTTTCTACCTATTGGTGGAGTAGTGCATGGAGGTGTGAACACGTTACTGCTGGGGTTCGAGCTTACTGCTACCTTGGGTTTATCCTGGGTCTGGTCATCCTCATCGTCACTATAAGGTCTCTTCATCTCGTGTGGTTTTTCTTCGCAGCCTTACGTTTCAATCACAACAGGACCTTCTCCTATCCTCTGCCTCTTTTCTTGTCAAAACCTTTCTCCTCCCCTCGTACAACCACTTGTTTCCTTAGCGACCCTCACAGTCTCATCAGAATTCATACCCATCTACCCCTTATCTTGCCATTTGCCGCCCCCCTTTCGTCATAGTGTCCATGGCCTCCACACACAAGAGTTCCACTACTCGAGATGCATTTTTAGAATACCCTTGTCGCAGACAAGCATCTTAATAGATAATTGTAGAGACAGCAAGAACTTGCCTTGTAGTCCATTGAAGAACTCTCTTTCTGCTTCATTGTATGACTTATTGGATCGACTGCAAACTCAATGATGTATCCTTCCAGAATACTATCTAGCCATACTTTGACATCTCATGATGCCTTGTTGTCAGTTTCTCGCAATTCCTAGATCAGTTCAGGGGTCTAGGATGTCAGCTCCCCTCCTTGATGGTTGTTCTTCTTATAATTGAACCTCTCTAGCCACTCATACAGTATGATAGGAAATTCATAGAAGAACCATTCGTAGACACCGTCGTGGATATATCTGGCCAGCCAATCGTTTGTCGATAGCTTCGGATTCTGATTCTCTAACTCAGCAAACTCTCATAGCTTTAGGTCAAACCAATCTTCAATCTCTGCTTTAGTTGGATTACACAACATATCCTCCCTTTAGTTGCAACAAGGTCCCGAAAATGGAACCATTTGTTGGCGAAAACCCACCAACAAAGCCTCGTCAATAGGGGTTCTCACTCTGTCGATGCCCAACCAGCGCAATCTCCCTAAGAATCGGCCCAGATAGGTTTGACCCTGCCCGGTAACACCCGCCGACCGAATGAAGTCTCACTTGAGATGTCGAGGGAGAGCTGTCGGAACCAAGTTTCCAGCAGTAAGAATGGAGGACAAGGCATCAGCAACTCAACAGCATAATCATCAGATCCTTCAGAGATAGTTAATTAATATCACATCATTCATCATAGATCTATCAGCATAACTAACAGATCACATCAATTACTTATTCATCGCAGTAGTGTCATTCATTCATACAACAGATTCAGTAAACATCCATCATTGACATTGCAACACATAAATATCAATTTAAGGAAACATCTATCATATCATATTACTTCTACACAACAGATCCAAATCATACAATACTTCTCCACAGCAAGAGACTGATCACAACCCAAGATTCAAGAGCTGGTCGACATAGATAGAGCCAAAACTGCTCAAAAACAAAATGAAGCGACAAGAACACAATCAGATCACAAAATGGATTGATCGATTGATCTTTCACCTCAATGATTCATTTTTACAATTTCAATTCTAACTCTATATATAGGCTTGCGCATTTACATCCAAGGTCCACTTCTAATTAACTTATATCAAACTAGTGACCTATATCCACAAAATGTGGTCAATCGATGAAAAATTGCATAACAAATTACAAAAATGGTTATTCTTCCACCTATCGTGCTGATTTCGTCCTGCACGGTGTCGCGTGAGCTTGCGCAACTCACTTACCCAAAACCCCTGCCAAAACTCAAAATAATGTTGGTGAGAATGTTGTGCAAATTATCTTGGTTGATTTTATCAGTTTTAGTGATCTTGATTATTAAGGCTAAGAAAGCAAGGTATGAGTCCAGCCGAAAAAAGTATACCTTCAGTGGCTCCCCTTGGTGACTTGACGGACCGTCTAGTATTCTAGGCTAGGTGTCTAAGGAACTTAACCACCAAGCTAGAACTCTATGACATCGGTGATTTTCGGCGACACTAGTAGGAATTTCCCCACTACCTAAGTATTTTTCAAAACAACTTCGGTTCATTGGTTTATGAGGGTGAAGATTTTATTATGGCTATCACTTGTAAGATTAACAAATCCAGTCACCATTCTGAGTAACTTTAACCCCTTAGGGAAGGAAGAGCATACTTTGTGGTGGGAAGCAACGAAATAAATTTTAAAAAAATGGGGATGTGAGGTTGAAGTTTTTATTAAGAGCACAAGAAAAAAAACTCTCCGACAGAGAGCACTCTTGAATTCATCTTATGACAATGTTCAAGAGGCTTATGATGCATGGAATTAAATAACTATACTGGAAACAAAGTCTAATCTACCCAATAATCTCTTTCAGGTCAGAGACCGTACTTGGGAGACCATGGGGGTAAATAAAAATTGAAATACAAACAACTCTCCGACAGAGAGCACTCTTGATCCACTATTAGTGAGATTCAAGATATTTCTAACTTAAGCAGTTGTATTACTCGAAAAATGAAACATTTTGATAAAATAGTAAACAACTAGCAACTAAAGATGCTAAAAAATGAATTAATCTAGCAATTAGTGATCTAAGAGCAAAGAAGGAAACTAACTAACAACTCAACCAAGCAAAGAAGACTACAAGGCTTCCCAAAATGGGGGAAGTGAATGTGGGGGCTTAAAAACCCCACTTGCAAACTTTATTATGCGAGTAAAAATTCCTTTGGGATTAAAACCCTTGGAAGGACTTTGAGAAAAATAAACTTTGAAAATACTTGAAACAAGCTCTTAAGAGCTATTACAAAAGATAATTATTAATGATTTATTGGTTTGGATCATCCTTTGGTTATTTTATGCTCTTCTTGGTTTAGACCTTTTTCTCTTCTTCTCGCTTCAAGATTTCTTGAGTTTCTTCGTCCCAAATACCTATCATAGTGATGAACTCAATAACCCGTTGGCATTAGTCAAATAAAAACTAAAATCTAACAAACTATCACTAAAAGAAACTAAATTTCTACAATGAAAATGGAGGAAATCCAACAAAAGAAGAAGCTATAAAACGTAGGAAAAAAAGGCAAAAAGAGGGCAGCAAAGAAAGACAAAAGAGGGATGCGTGACTAAAGCAAAAGAGGGCTACAAACTAAATGAAAGAGGGCTGCAAAATAAAGTGAAATAGGGATGCAACAAAGCTGAATAAAGAGGCTTCAAAAAGAGAGGAAATAGGCTGCAAACTACATGGAAAAGAGGAATAAAACTTAATGCAAGACAAGAGCTAGGGTAGAAGGCTTAAGGAGAAGAAAAAGAAAGCTTTGAAGCAAGATCTCCTTGTGTTTTTCTTCTTGGAACAAACCCAACTCTATAGATCCTGAAAGACAACAATGTTAGAAGGTTCTTATGATGATGGAGATGAGATCGATGCAACTGAGCTCACACCCTTCTCCAAATGGCAAGATCTGCTGAGACAATCAACTTGAAACCCAATGAGATCAAACTAAATAACTAGTATGCTAAGAATATTAAATCAAGATCAATACTTCATATAACTGAGTACTTGTATTCATCTAGATTACAACAAGCTTTGCATAATAATCCAACTTGACAACTGAAAATGGAAAATCTTATGTTCTAACAATAGTCTTCTAAAGCTAGTTATTTGATCCAACACATGAGGACAAATTTAAAAGAAAGGAAAGATATCACCTCTGTTAGAATAATCAACCCATAGTTAGCTACGTTAGACATTAATTAATTCATTTTTGTCTTATTTGCCTAGTTTCCAATATTCCACTCTATGCAAGTTGTTTTCCACATGTCCTAGAAGTCAAACTTGCTAAAACTGAGTCATGGAGCGCTTGGGAAACCTCCTGGAATCTATATTTAGCATATCTGCTTTATTCCAATTCCTCCCTAGCGCATATCTGCTTTTTCTACTTTGTTGCCTGCTTTACTGAGATTTATGGCAAAAGGGAAAGTAAGACTAGGTGCAGTTGACTTGTTTTTTGCCCTTATCATCCTCCATTCTTTTCTCATAATAAAAACATGTATGAGTTGTCTTTCCATCACCTATTAGCTTGCCTACTTGACTTTTCCAATTTGTAAGCTCCTAGGTAGATTTGGAAACTGCTTTATGCACATATGAGGGATTTGACTATATTTAGTAAGCCTTCTTCTGACTATTTCGAATGGCATCCGTATGCATTCGAATCTCTCATGTAATTATATATTGCAGCAGCCTATGACTTCATATGGTTGGCTATTGTACACTTATTCAATGCATATTAGTGTTATGCTCCAATTTCAGTCTCCTTTGTATGTAAATTTGCAGGTTTGATTAGCAATTTTGTGAGTGCAATTGTTCTATCACTTGGGTTCAATTTCCACAACCTCATAATAGATACATCCACCAATGAAGAAACAATCACATAGACCTCCAAAGTAAAAAATCTTTATTCAATGAAAGACTGATTACAATTTTCTGTAGAGTTTCTATGCACAATTCTCCATGTTTCATAGAGTGCAAATCACCTCTACTTATACAAAAATACCAGAGCTTAGAGCCCTAATTCGAATTGGCATTGAAGAGAGCCAATGGCACAATAGACCAATTCGAACTCCCAATCAAAACCATGTTACAACCAGCTTGGAGTGCGAGCCTATGAGATAGACTTGAGCTGCAATAAAGGAGAATGGGGAGGTGGCCTCCACCTTGGCAAGGCGCCCCCCACTCAAGTTTTGGAGATATCACCCATCGAACATGGAGCTGCCAAGTGTATCCATGTGAACCAAAAGAGATCTGCGTGAGTTCTTCGTGTGAGAAGAAGACTGAGTTGAAGTGAATGCTGACTAGCGATTGAAAGGATCCAAGCCATGTGGTGGCCATAAAACAAGTAAGGCACCCACCAAACAAACCATTCGACATCAATCTTATCCCCTCCACGCGTGAGTTTCCTTCCACGCAAGTCATACGACATGTGAATGATAAAAGAGGCTTGATACCATAGTGTTTTATTTCCAAAGCATATAATTGTATTAAATACCATACCATGTTCTTTTTATTTAAAACATACATATGAGGGACCCACCCCATATGCTAACGCAACCATGCTCACACTTTCAACCAACGTGATGTTATCCCTCATATCGTTGAAACCATGCGATGTGCAAATAATTGCTTTGGATATAATACTATGATTTTTTTTTAAATATATAATATATGTGGAGGGGTCCACCCCAATCTTATTCACCATAACCTTCATACCACTCGTGAGGAAGCTCACATCACCCTTCTCTTGAAACAATTCGTAGCTTCATTTTTAATCCAAAATTTGGTTTGGAGTTATGGGGAAGAGGGTCGCTAACCACTTGTACCACATGCCAAGTCACTTTATTATCATTAAAATAATGATTTTTGGCTTTGAATTTGTCTTTTTAATATTTGGACTTTTCTGCATTTTGTCTAAATTTAGCAATTAAATGCTACTCTGATGCTCAGATTCAGATGACTTTTGGGATGCTTCAGATGGCCAAAACATAGTGAAAGTGGCTCATGGGGTAAATATGATGCCTCGGGCTTGAAAATGAGCCCAACCACGCCAAAAACAGACTTTGGATCATGTATTTTTTACATTTCCAATTAAACCATTAAAAAATGGCTTAAAAGAAAATTTTAGTTTTTTTCAGAATCAAACAAAATTCTAGGGGTACCTAGTACATGTTCATACAACTCAATCGGAATGCCTAGTATGTTTAAAAACACTGACACGAAGGCTCTAATAACCTCCTAAGGCCGAAACACCAAGACAACTACCCCAACTTTGGAGGTGTGAGTGAAAAACTCATAAATGATTAGTCGTTTGTTCAACAACCAATAATAACCAAGGGGAAAAACACTCTGGGCTAGTTGGCTTGATGCTTAAGTCTAGGAATCCGAGCCTTTTATAAAAATTTAAATGCTAGGACATTTTTTACAATTTCCCCAAGAGGGTATGAACATGTATTTACAAAAAATTAAAAAATTTAGCCACAACTGGCTAACTCTAGAGCACACTAAATATATGAACTTTGGAGATGAGCATTCATCATGCTCGATAACTGGCAGCTCAAAAGGAATTTCAACTATTGTACAAAAAAGTTGGTAACATCTCGCTCCAACTGTGGGACAAGTACTTGTTTGATTTATTGATTAAAGAGAGTGCCCGAGAATCCAAGAATCTCTAGTACCTGCATGTAAACAGAAGTGTGTTAGTCTCATGGATATATGATAAACTGCCAAATATATACCAACAAGAGGAAATCTATTCTAGGAAATATAAAGTACAACATTTTAATATACATGAAAATATAGTACAATATAATGATACAAAAAATAGAAGCATATAATTTACAACAAGAGAGGGTTTAGAAAAGACCTGAAATGCCCTGGTGGGAATTTATAAGTCATTGTTGTAGAACAGCTTCAATTTTTGTTCGTTCATGGGTAGGTTCAGCCTTTCTCCTTCCATAGTGTTGAGTATGAAGGAATTGGTGTCAGAAAAGTTACATGTGATATAAAGGCCTCTCCAGAGGCTGTCAAATTTCCCATGCTTGCCCAGTTGTTCCCTTCGTTTCTCCCATAAAAGGACTATGTCTCCAATTTGAAAGGATCTAGGCTTAGTTGACTTGTCAAAAGTCCCCTTCACACTCTCTTGATGTCTTAGTAGTTGGTCAAGTGATGTTCTTCTATTTTCAACAAGCTCTATAATCTGGTTAACTCTCTGTTCCATCTCATCCTCTTCTGGACTATAATCTAACCGCATTCTGAAAATCCAAAACTGCATGCTGGCAGGTAGCTCTGCTGTGGTACTGTATACTAAGTCAAAAGGAGACTTTCCAGTAGAATTCTTCTTCGTGATTCTATCGACCCATAGGGCATACTTGATTTTTCTATCCCATGATTTCTTGTTTTTCCCCTTAGTTTTCTTAAGAATGTTCATCAAGTTTTTGTTAGTGGACTCAGCAAGTCCATTTCCCTGTGGGTAATAATAGGATGAATGGGATAGGACAATGCCATACTTGAAGCAAAAACCATTCATTTCTTGTGAGTTGAAATCCTTGGCGTTATTAGTTGTTATCTTGAAAGGGTTACCAAATCATGTGATGATTTTGTCCTCGGTGAAGTCCATAACAAATTTTTCCATCGCTGTTTTGGTGGGTATGGCCTCTACCCACTTGGTGAAGTAGTCAGTTTTCATGAGAATCCAAAAAAATCCATTGCTAGAATTATATTTGAACTTCTCGATAAAGTCAAGGCCCCATTGCTGAAAGGGGGAAATGACAACTGCTAGTGTAAGGGGAAGAGCAACCAACTTCTACTTCCCCATGAAGAGTTGACACTCTTGGAAACACTTAACATGTTTATGCACATCTACAAAGATGGTTGGCCAATAGTATCCGACTTGAAGGATTTTATGGGTAGTTGTATTTTTTGCATAATGGCCCCCACAAAATCTTGAGTGGAATTCAGTCAATATTTTATTAGAATCTTGTTCATTAACACACCTAAGTATAACACTGTCTGGGTTCCTCCAACCCAAACCCTCCTTAGTGAGGCAATACCTAGCGGTTTTCAATATTAGTGCCCTTCGTTTATGTCCTTTAAGGTGATCAGGGCAACCTAAGTGTAACAGAAAATATATGATGTCTGAATACCAATGATGATCAAGTTCTTGTAATGCTGGTGTCATGCGTGATTTCGGCCTACTGTTTTCACAAATCATATCAATCGCCTCTTCATGCTTTTGGTCTAACATTTGAGATAGGCCTCGTCCTTTTACTAGTTTAGTAGGCTTAATCTCTAGATCATATTCTTGGATCTTAGATACCCATGTGCCCCTTGTTCCTAAGCAATCCTGTTGGGAAAGGATGTCTTTTACTGCAGCATGGGGAACATACCCTATAACTTTTGAGTAGCCAATGTATGTTCTAAAATGCTTTAGAGATTAAACTAAGGCATAGGCTTGCTTTTCCATGATAGTATACTTTAATTCTGAATTCTGTAAGGCTCTACTCATAAAAGCAATTGGTTGCTCGAACCCTTCTAAGTTCTTCTGGAGCAACACCCCAGCAATTGTATCCTCTAAAGCAAAGGAGAAAACCATGAAGTCTTTAATGTAATCAGGGCTAATCAAGACAAGTGACCTAGATATAACTTCTTTTATACCATTGAATGCCTCCCTTCCTTCATCATCCCATTTAAACTTAGCATTCTTTTTAAGTAACCTTTGCATAGGTTTCATTATTTCATCCAAGTTAGGGATAAATCTCCTAATGAAGTTTATGTGACCATTAAAGGATTGAAGGGCTTGTACATTTTTGGGAAAGGGTATCTTCCTGATGGCTTCAATTCTCTCAGGTTCAATCTTGACCCCGTCTTTGGCTATAATGTGGCCAAGGAGTTTCCCCTCATTGATGGCTTGGACTGATTTTGTTGGATTTAAGGAAATGCCATATTTCCTACACTGTTCAAAAACCTGTTTAGGATGAGCAATGTGGTTGGATATTTCTTTGGAAAACATAGTGAGATCATCCTGGTAAATTTCAATGATTTTACCAATTAATTCCTGAAAGGCATAATCCATGGCCCTTTGAAAAGTGGCCCCAGCATTAAGAAGACCAAAGGGCATTCTCAGATATTCAAAAGTGCCCCTGGTCTTATGTTTTTCTTCGTCTTCAATCACAACCTGATTGTAACCAAAAAATCCATAAAGCATGGACTTCATACTGGACCAAGTGACCCGTTGGAGGAGGGTCTCCATGTTAGGAAGAGGATAGTTATCCTTCTGACAAGCAGTACTCAGATTTCTGAAATCAATACATATCCTCAAACTTCCATTCTTTTTCCTGACTACAAATAAATTGGAACACCACTTTGAATGTCTCATGGGAGCTATGATTCCTATTGCTAGCATTTTTTCTAACTCCTTCTTTACAATAGGTGCCAACTTATGGTTTATTTGCCTAAGTTTTTGTCAAAAAGGTTTGACTTTTTGACATTCTAGTTTGAGGGGGATGGTGTGTTGGAAGACATCCTCCCGATAAGCTTTCAGTTCATCATAGGTAAATGCAAACACATCCCTAAACCTATTTACAAGATTTATTAATTCATTCCTCTCTTTTCCTGAAGTTCCTTTCCCATTTTTTATCATTTTGGGGTCATTTTCCGTCCCTATGTTTATTTCAATGTAGTCTCCCACCTTCATTTGATCTATGCTATTTTTTCTTCTATCCTTCCTGTCAAAAATATTCTCTAAGGCTACAAGGCCACATGGCATAGGATTATCAAATTGATTTCTCTCTCCCTTATATTCTTTACCTTCCTCTTGTTCATTTACCTTGAAATTCAAATATTCATTTATGTTATTAATGAATTTCAAGATTTGCTCGTCATCTCTAAAAACCTGCCAATGCTCAACGTTATCAGGTACTTATGGCCTAAAGTTTATTTCTAATGGACACTAACCTTCTAACATCTTGTCTGATGGTTGAAATGTTGATGCTGAAACCGCTAGTTTCTCCGCTACACTGTTATGTTCTCTAGGGATTGCTTCTATATTAAGGGCATCAAAGAATTCCATTGTGTCCCAAACTGCATTTATGTATTTCTTTAATCTGTTATACTTGCAGGGAAATTTGTTTTTAACTTTTTGGACTATCAAATTTGAGTCACCCTTTATGCTCAACAATTTTATACCCATGTCCTTTGCAATTTCAATGCCTAGTAGAAGTGCTTCGTACTCTGCCACATTATTAGTTGCCTCAGATTCTAACCTGAAGGCAAAATTGAATATTTTACCCTTAGGTGAGGTTATGACAATCCCAACCCCTTTCCCAACTCTAGAATATGGACCATCAAAGTTCATTCTCCACAACTCATCAAATTTTTCATCCTTTATTTCTTCATGGATGGGGTCCAAAAAGGTGGAGTTGATTTGATAGGTTCCATGCTCATCGGTGTTGTAAACATACTCGTTCAATCGTCTTTGAGGGTTTTCAACATGGTATCTTTTTTTATTTTTCTGGGAATACAATTTAACAAGTGAAAACTCATATGCTGGCACAATGGCATAGGTCCAGTCCATTTGGATTGATCCTCCTAAAGTGGCACCCCACTTCCTAGAAAGCAACATTCCCCACTTATCTGATACATCGATAAACAGGATGTCCATGGTAATATGGATGTCCAGATACTTAGCCAACCTAACCAAATGATCAATCATTCCTTCAACTTTAACTGGTCTAGAATCCATGGCACATACATTTTGGTATGGTCTTGTAGTTTTTAAGTTAAGTTGTTGCATGACCGTTTTAGTCATCATGCTGGAACTAGATCCTGAGTCTAACATACAATTGTGTAGAAGAAGATCACCTATCATTAATGATACATAAAAAAGGGGGATGATCTTATTTTCTTGGGTCCCTAGTATGTAGGACTATAGGAGGATCGGCAAAAATATTGTTTGAGGTTCATTCCATGGTGTCAGAGAAATTGACCTTCTTAGGGGCAAGGGGCTTTACAAGACTTAGAGGGCTTGCTTTAGTCTGAGGATTAGCATCATTTGGAGGATCTAAGATTTTCAAAAGTTTCTCCCTTTGACCAGGTATTTTGCATAGTTCTAGGACAGGAACAGGAACTTTTGTATTGGCTAACCAATTTCCTAAGTCAAAACTCAAATCAACATTTTCTAATGATATCATTTACTTCTTTAGGAATATTACGAGTTGTTACCTTGGGTGCATTATGTGCAGAAGGTCCATCTCTTTCTTTTCTTTGGTAAGTCAACCATTTGAAATTTTGGATGTTGTTGATTTGTTCATCCAAAAGCATCTCACCATAGTATTGGGTCAAGTTATCAACCCTCTGGTGATACTGGTTGGCTTGTGACCAATTTTCCCTGGAGATGCTACAGATGTTACCTACGTTGTTGATGTAATCAGGCTCACTTTTTATGTACTAGGACCACAACCTTTTGGATGACCATGCTCTTGAACATAGCATGCATAGTGGCAACCCGATTCTTCATGGAAGTCTCTACATGCCCTACAAAATGGCTTGTAATTCTCAACCACGTTAGCAACCTCTAATTGATGAGGAGACCTATGTTCATGGTTGGGAGGCTTTCTTTACCAAGTTGGTTTTGTGGGAAAATTTCTTGGAGCAGGTTGCGTCTATGTTCTTTCCATAGTTATCACCCTATTCTGTATTTCTTTTAATTGCGCCAGCTGTTTCTGTTCAGCTTCCTCCATGTTTCTCTTCATTTCCTTTTTTATTTCCAACATCAGTTTTTCATAAGCATCCTTCATAGTTGATAAAAGATCTTTATCTTTGGGTTCATTAAGATTTAAAGGTATTGAAAATCTTGAGTAACCATGGAGGCTGGACCCACCTGATGATTGCATGTTTAATTCAATTTTAACAACCATCTCTTGAGCTCGAAGCAAAGTAGTGGGTTCCTTGTCTCTTATCCGATATTGCATCTTGCCACTAAGTGGCTCAATGTAGTAAACTAGGATGGTTGGTGCAGGTGGGTTATAAGCAGTAGGAAAAACATTTGATAACTTAGCGAATCTAGTGTTAAATTCATCCATTGTTTCAGCATCCTTCTTCTTAATGTTGGTCTGAGAGGCAAGTTGATTCCTAGGTTCCTTCTTTTCACCAAACATGTTAGTGAAAGATGTCTTGAAAGCTTCAAGTGTAGCAAAAGCATTGTCTGGTAAATTGGTGTACCAATCACCAGGCCTTCCATCCAAGGAAAGAGCGAAAAGTTTCATATAGACATCATCGTGCTAGTTTGTAGGATCACTGACATAGGCATTGATGCATCTAGAAAATTTTCTAAGATGCATGGAAAAAGTTGTGGCATCAGGGCCGGTATACATTGGGAGTTTCTCGACATCTTTTTTTTGTAAGACGATGGGGTTGACCTGCTATCTGATAAAAATCGATTTGAGTGAAGTACTCACCCGTTATGTCGGAAATACAAGTGTTACTATTTTCTTCAAAATTATTTTCTAAAAGCAAACTATGGATGTCCGACAAAGATTGAGATCCAGGATCTTCAAGGATCCTATGAGAAGCAAGTTTATTTAATCTCCTCCTATAAACCTTTTTAGGTTCAGGGATGAAACTAAGTAAACATTCAGAGTTTCTTCTTGTTGAATACCTTGGTAAATTTAAATACACTAGAGTCACCAAATGGATTTCAAATCTAATATCAGAGGGTTGATTAAACTAAAAAAATATATCAAAAAGGTAGAAAAATAGAAAAAACTAAGGTCTTCCAGGAACAAAAAGATTTTTCCTCAGAAACGGCGGCAAAGATGTTGTCCGCCGAGATGCACACCAGCAGCAGAAATATTTCGAAAGTTGTCTCCTCACTACAAGTGGGAGAAGTGTGGCCTTGGGGGCAAGCCATGAGCCAGGTACTGTCACATGAATCCCAACTCCTCCATTTAGGCTATCTCCTATGAATCCGAGGGGGGTTGTCCCTAACAAAGAGTTTTCTATGGCTCTTGTGTTTTAAGTGTTTTTAGGTGTTGTGGATGCAAATGGGTGTTTTTTAGGAGTTTTATGATGAGATCACAGTTTATAAAAGTGAGATAAACGGAAGATAAAAATAAATCCACGTTATGATCACAAGACACAAGATTTAGAGATAACCAATACAATGAAGACTTGTGAAATAAGATAGCATCCACAGATAAATAACTCAGACAAATTCCAATGGAAAAATGGACCAAATTAATGGTGATGCATAAAAGTTCAAAAAGACCAGTGCCAAATGGAGTCAAATATATGAAGTGGTTGAGGATGCGTAAGATACAAGTATCAGAATAATGTTGGTGAGAATGTTGTGCAAATTATCTTGGTTGATTTTATGAGTTTTAGTAATCTTGATTATTAAGGCTAAGAAAGCAAGGTATGAGTCCAGCCAAAAAAAGTATACCTTCAATGGCTCCTCTTGGTGACCTGACGAACCATCCAATATTCTAGGCTAGGTGTCCAAGGAACTTATCCAGCAAGCTAGAACTCTATGGCAACGGTGATTTTCGGCTACACCAGTAGGAATTTCCCCACTACCTAAGTATTTCTTGAAACAACATTGGTTCATTGGTTTATGGGGGTGAAGATTTTATTATGGTTATCACTTGTAAGATTAACAAATCCAGTCACCGTTGTGAGTAATCCAACCCCTTAGGGGAGGCAGAGCATACTTGGTGGTGGAAAGAAACGAAATAAATTTTAAAAAAGGGGGATGTGAGGTTGAAGTTTTTATTAAGAGTACAAGAAAAAAAACTCTCCGACAGAGAGCACTTGTAATGTCCCCGGTTTTGATCCCGTTTGCATGATGTATATAATGTAATTAATCGTGGTGAGGAGCTAAATGCAAAAGCCCCACCATCGATTTGGTTTTGTATGTTTCGGCAATAGGGATAGTTGCCGATGGTATGTCATGCTACAAGGCACATTATAATTGGCATCATGTAAACACGCACATCAAATAAACTAAAACCACAACCAGCTACGGCAATGCAACGTTGAATGAAAAGGGCGTGATTCCAAAGGATAAGGGGTGGGGGATTGTCAAACCTTAGTCTATGGGGGGAAAAACCCATGTTTTTCCACCTTTGTTTTGTTGCCACCTTTCCTTGTCTCATCCAACCTTGTCAACCTCTTTAATGCTTTAGCTGGTGGTTGAGGAGTTATGGCTGCTGGTGGTTGAGGCAGTTATTGCTTTTGGGAGTGGGGTGGCAGGACTGTCAGTCCCTTGCCCACACCCACACTCCACCCACGACTCAATTCTTTCCCTGCTTGTTCATCTTTCTCACGTAGAGGTCGGTTCATTCCCTCACGTGCCTGTTCATTCTTCCCATCGCGCGTTCTCTCCACTGGCTGTTCGTCCTCTCCACGGTCAGTTCTTCCTCACACTGGTCGGTCAATTCACGCACACAGGCTGGGATCCTCACCCAGGGAGGCTTCCTGTTCCTCCTCATGCACCAGTAGTGGGTCTGCTTGGTTGTTTTTCACCCACGATTTGGGTTGCTGTCATTCCTCCACGACTGTTGGATGCTGCTGAGTCGTTTTCCCTGTTGTGAGCCGAGCTCACTGATTTTCGTTTGGGACTGTGGTCTTCCCTGCGTTTGATTGGCTGCGGTGTTCAATTTTCGTTTTGGGCCACTGTGGATTTCCAATCCATGGCAGATTTTCCCTTCGTCCACGATGGGAGTTGGCTTCTCTTCTAATTGTGGACTGTGTAAGTTGCCCAGCCGTTACCTGGAGGAATCGTGTGTGTCGTTGGCTATTATTTTCCACGTATGTTGGCTGAGTCTTCCATGGCTATGCTGGGAGCTCTGTATCTTCTCCATTGTGGGCTGTGGATTGTTGCCACCATTTCTATTTTGGAGTTGGGTTGCTATTACACCCTGGTTTGGGTGTTGTTGCTGAGTTGTTTTGGCCATGTTAGGGCCAAGAACAACTCCGTGTTGCCTTGTGGGCTTGAGCTGTGCTCATCTTCTGTTTGGGATTATTCCTGGTTGCCTTTGCTCCTTCACAGAGCTGTGAAGGGATTGTTGTGCTTATGGTATGCAGTGGTTGTCCCCTTGGAATGTGCTGGCTTGGCCGCTCGTTGAAGGCCTGTTAAACCCAGCAGTGCTTGGTTTGGCTGATTGTGCCCCTCAGCTCTGTGTGAGCCTGCATTGTCCCTTTAGTCCTTGAGGAATCATGCCCAGCTCGGGGGTGGCAGCATTGCTGAGAGATTGATGAGCAAGCTGGCCTATGGTTGGGTGGAACGTTGCAGCGACATAGCTGGTTGCGGGATTCGTCATCAAAAGATAAGTACTGCGGCTAATTCATCTCTGCAATTTATATCTATTGTATATGGAATTATGATGAACATGTTTATCCTGGAAATGTATGTGTGTTTCTTCCGTTGAATGTTGGTTCATTCTGCATCTGTGTATGCTTGTAAGTTTTAATTCCAGCATTGATTTCTTTTGATTATGTTCATGGGGCGGTTTGCCCGGCTGTATTTGGGGTTCTTCGCATCCTCTTCGTCGGTCTGAGGGATGGGGACGTGACAACACTCTTGACTTCATCTTATGACAATGTTCAAGAGGCTTATGATGCACGGAATTAAATAACTGTACTGGAAACAAAGTCTAATCTACCCAATAATCTCTTTCAGGTCAGAGACCGTACTCAGGAGAGCATGGAGGTAAGTAAAAAATTGAAATAGAAACAACTCTCCGACAGAGAGCACTCTTGATCCACTATTGGTGAGATTCAAGAGATTTATAACTTAAGCAGTTGTATTACTTGAAAAATGAAACCTTTTGATAAAATAGTAAACAACTAGAAACTAAAGATGCTAAAAAATGAACTAATCTAGCAATAAGTGATCTAAGAGCAAAGAAGGAAACTAACTAACAACTCAACCAAGCAAAGAAGACTACAATGCTTCCACTAATGGGGGGAGTGAATGCGGGTGCTTAAAAACCCCACTTGCAAACTTTATTATGTGAGTACAAATGCCTTTGGGATTAAAACCCCTGGAAGGACTTTGAGAGAAATAAACTTTGAAAATACTTGAAACAAACTCTTAAGAGCTATTACAAAGGATAATGATTAATGATTTCTTGTTTTGGATCATCCTTTGGTTGTTTGATGCTCTTCTTAGTTTAGACCTTTTTCTCTTTTTCTTGCTTCAAGATTTCTTGAGTTTCTCCTTCCCAAATACCTATCACAATGATGAACTCAATAACCCATTAGCATTAGTCAAATAAAAACTAAAATCTAACAAACTATCACTAAAAGAAACTAAATTTCTACAATAAAAACGAAGGAAATCCAACATAAGAAGAAGCTATGAAACGGAGGAGAAAAAAGCAAAAAGACGGCAGTAAAGATAGACAAAAGAGGGCTGCAAACTAAAGTGAAAGAGGGCTGCAAACTAAAGCAAAAGAGGGCTGCAAAATAAAATGAAAGAGGGCTACAAACTAAAGTGAAAGAGCGCTGCAACAAAGGTGAATAAAGAGGCCATGAAAAGAGAGGAAATAGGTTGAAAACTAAGTGGAAAAGAGGAAGAAAACTTAAGGCAATACAAGAGCTAGGGTAGAAGGCTTAAGGAGAAGAAAAATAAAGCTTTGGAGCAATATCTCTTTGTGTTTTTCTTCTTAGAACAATCCTAACTCTGTAGATCCTAAAAGACAACAATGTTAGAAGGTTCTTATGATGATGGAGATGAGATCGATGCAACTGAGCTCACACCCTTCTCCAAATGTCAATATCTGCTGAGACGATCAACTTGAAACCCAATGAGATCAAATAAAATACTAGTATGGTAGGAATTTTAAATCAGAATCAATACTTCATATAACTGAGTACTTATATTCATCTAGATTACAACAAGCTTTGCATAATAATCCAACTTGACAACTGCAAATGGAAAATATTATGTTCTAACAATAGACTTCTAAAGCTAGTCATTTGATCCAACACATGAGAAACAATTTGAAAGCAAGGAAAGATATCACATCATAATAGACACATCCACCAATGAAGAAACAATCACATAGACCTCCAAAATCGAAAATATTTATTCAATGAAAGACTGATTACAATTTTTTGCAGAGTTTCTATGCCCAATTCTCCATGTTTCAGAGAATGCAAAGCACCTCTACTTATACAAAAATACTAGAGCTTAGAGCCCTAATTCGAATTGGCATTGAAGAGAGCCAATGGCACAATAGACCAATTCGAACTCTCAAATCATAACCATGTTACAACCAGCTTGGAGTGCAAGCCTATGAGATAGACTTGAGCTGCAATAATGGAGAGTGGGGAGGTGGCCTCCACCTTGGCAAGGCTCCCCCCACTCAAGCTTTGGAGATATCACCCATCGAACATAGACCTGCCAAGTGTATCCACGTGAACCAAAAGGGATCTACATGAGTTTTTTATGGGAGAAGAACACTGAGTTGAAGTGAACGCTGACTAGTGATTGAAAGGAGCCAAGCTATGTGGTGGCCATAAAACAAGGAAGGCGCCCACCAAACAAGCCATTCAGCGTCAATCTCGTCCCCTCCATGCATGAGTTTCCTTCCATGGGAGTCGTACGTCATGTGAATGATAGAAGAGGCTCGATACCATACTGTTTTATTTCCAAAGCATATAATTGTATTAAATACCATACCATGTTCTTTTTATTTAAAACATACATATGAGGGGTACACCCCATATGCTAGCGCAACCATGCTCATGCTTTCAACCAACATGACGTTATCCCTCATATCTTTGAAACCATGCGATGTGCAAATAATTTCTTTGGATATAATACTATGGGGTTATTTTTAAAATATATAATATATGTGGAGGGGTCCACCCCAATCTCATTCACCATAACCTTCATACCGGTCGTGAGGAATCTTACGTCACACTTCTCTCGAAATAATTCGTAGCTTCATTTTTAATCCAAAGTTTGGTTTGGAGTTATGTGGAAGAGGGTCGCTAACCACTTGGACCACATGCGGAGTCACTTTATTATCATTAAAATAATGATTTTTGGCTTTGAATTTGTCTTTTTAATATTTGGACTTTTCTGCATTTTGTCCAAATTTAGCAATTAGATGCTACTCTAATGCTTAGTTAGCCGAATGATGACTATTAGGATGCTTCAGATGGCTAAAACATAGTTAAAGTGGACCCTAGGGTAAATATGTTTCTCCGAGATTGAAAATGATCCCAACCACACCAAAAATGGAGTCTGGATCATATATTTTTTACATTTTGAATTTTTCCAATTAAACCATTAAAAAAATGGCTTAAAAACGGAAAAAATCATTTTTTCTCGGAATCAAACGAAACTCTAGGAGGGCCTAGTATATATTCATACGACTCAATCAGAATTCATAGCATGTTGAAAAACACTGACACGAAGGCTCTAATAACCTCCTAAGGCCAAAACACCAAGACAACTACCCCAGCTTTGGAGGTGTGAGTGAAAAACTCATAAATTATTAGTCGTTTGTTCAACAACTAATGATAACCAAGGTAAAAAACACTCTGGGCTAGTCGGCTTGATGCTTAAGTCCAGGAAGCCGATCCTTTTATAAAAATTTAAATGCTAGGACATTTTTTACAATTTTCCCAAGGGGGAATGAACATGTATTTACAAAAAAATAAAAATTTTAGCAAAAAACTGGCTAACTCTGGAGCACACTGAACTTTTGAAATTTGGAGATGAGCATTCATCATGCTCAATAACTGGTGGCTCAAAAGGAAGTTCAACTATTGTACAAAATAGTTGGTAACATATAGCATTTTGCAATGATGCATGGTAGAACATGAAAGGCCTATGAAATTGAAAGAGGCCCATGAAGTAGTTGTAGGAGGCCATTATGCAGGGAAAGTGACTGCACAGAAGATTTTACATGTAGTTCTTTGGTGGCCTACCTTGCACATAGATTCCAAGGAATACTTCCAAATGTGTGATGTCTACTAGTGGGTGGGAAGGCCATCAAGGAGGGATAGCATTCTCTTGATGCCTCAAGTAACGTTGCAGCCATTTGATAAATGGGAAGTGGGTTCTGGTGGGATGATTATTCCACCTGTGAAGTAGTAGGCAGCAAGATAAATTATCATGGTAACCAAATGGGATGAAGCAAAACTTGTGAAGGATTGAAACACATATAGAGATATGCAAGTATTATTTCAGGACATTATAACAATATTTGTTTTCCCAAAAATATGGATGAGTAATCAAGGAATGAAATTTTTAAATTAAACTATTTCAACATTGACAAAGGAATTCCAAATTTATCATCAGAAGAGTACCCCTTATCATCCTCAAGAAAATGGCATAGTAGAAGCATTTAACAAAATCCAGGAGAATGCATTGGAAAAGGTATGCAATGTGAACTGATCTAATTGGGATACGAGAATTCCTTTAGTACGTTGGACCTATAGGACAGTTTGCAAAAATTCATTTGAATAGACACCTTTTGGGGTAGTATAATGGAAAGATACATTCATGCCTATGGATTTCAATGTTTCAAGTCTATGCGTTGTTACGATCACGAGATTAGAAAATAATGGCGCAGTCAAAAGAAGATTATTAAAATTGATGGAATTGGAAGAATACCTATTTGTCTAAGGGTTTCACCAGCATGTACATAAATCACGTGAAAAGGCCTAATACGATAGACACATTCAGCAGAAGTAATTCAAGAAGGGAGATTTGGTCTTGATGGATGACAAAAAATTCATGATGCATCCAATTAAGTTTAGAATGCACTGGCTAGGGCCCTATGTTGTAAAATTGCTCACTAAGGTAAGGGTTGTTTAGCTTTAAAAACTATGTGGGAAACCCATAGAAGGATTTATCAATGGAATTTGGTTGAAACTGTATAGGGGCATTCATCCTTATGTATAGTAAAAGACGCTGAAAAAAAATGTTGGAGAAAGGAAGATTGTAGAAAAGAGGGATATTACACAGAAGGCGTAACATAATGAAGAGGGAAAAAGTAAGCCATTGGCATAGGAAGAGATTTCACTACCAAAATTATGTATCATAGAAAGGAATACAAGGATCAAATGATTTTTAATTGTTGACAACTGTGAGCATTAAAAGGAAAAGTAATGAAATATGTACAAGAACAAGACACAATAAATGAAAAGGATCAACATTGGATTGGAAAAAGGAAGAAAGTCCCAAGTAAATCTATACCAAATCTAGGTATGGGTACATGAACCTAGGATAACATTGAATGCATAATTATGCATGAAGGGGTACAAGACAGTGAAAGATAAGGATTGAAAGCATGAAGATAATGTTGGGTGTCATCCATAAGTTGGAAGTAGTAATAGTCGAAGCAAGTCGAGAAAAGAAAAAGCAAGTGCAGTCATTAAGGGGTAGGAAGATTGCACCAAAAGTAGCAACATAAACATAGAGAAGGATAGGAGAAAACAATGTTTTATGCATGTGGTACCCTGATTTGTCCTCTTTTCAATGCCATAATTTTGACCTAATTTGGATGTTCCAAAAAATAGTTATTGCAAATATCCCAAAACTTTTTATTTTTGGCCTATCTAGAAACAAGAACTTGCATCATATGTTGTGTGTCCAATATTGTTTTTCAATAGCTAAAACTTATACCACATATACCCTGGTATGTCTTCTTTCCTATGCAACTAGTCTCACTCAATTTGGATCTCGGATTCCTCAGATATGACCTTTCTCCATAGAACACCTACTTTAGACTAGGTTTTGGACTAGTAAAAAACCCTAGATTCCTTCAAAATTATCTCCGAAGTTGTAATGAATCAGGCTCTTAATTTTGGACTTGAGATAGTTAGACCTATTTTGGAAGTGGGTTTTTAACCTTTATCTCTAAATCCTTGTGGAAAAAAAAATTGTACCAAAAATTCCAAGATGACTCATTTTGTAGAAGCCAGTCCCGAGGAAAGAGCTCTGATATCAAATGTTATGCAACTAAGTCCCAGAAATAACATAAAAAGAGAATAAATAGACAATAATAGAGTATTCCACACCGTAATAATAAGAATATATATAAATATAAATCCTCTTCGAGGGAGGAACCTCCTTACACAATGTATTGTGTACCCAAGACAAGACAATATACAATGCTTGCCAAAATGAAAATATCTCATTCCTATATATAGGAGAAAAAGGTGTACGATAAGAACTAACATACCCACTAATAGACCCAAGACTACATCATTAATATGTAATAGACCACCATATAGGGGGTAAAGTGCCACACTATAGGGGGATTGTTCCCAACATTTAAGGCTTGACAGTACAATATCTCCATAATAATCAAAGAAGAGGTGTCAATAGAAACCACATCAAGGACAAGAGTAGGGAAGGGGGTGTCAACCTCAACATCAAAAAATTATCGTAAAGAGTACATATATTTGAGAAAAATGGATTCAATACCAATGAACTTACAAAAGAAATACCCCTTGGTCGAGACACCAAGAATTATATAGGGTGTGACAATATAAGGTACACTATTAAAAAATATCGAGAAACTAAAGTATGCAGACCACGACATTTCCATAAAGGAGAAGTTTCCAAAACTTGCAAAGCAAAATTATTTAGGGAAAGTAACCAACCCAAACTCACCAATATTACATCAGAGTCACAATAGTGGCCAACGAGGTTTCGATGCTCAAGTTTGATGATTTTTTTAGAAGTTCTTCATTTTGGCAGAAGTCTAGAGGTGAATAACTATTTACAATTGTTGTTGAGTTGTGTACACAAAGGGTTCTTATGGTTGGATACTGCAGTGTCAATTGACAGTAATATGATTACAAAGATAAAGAGGATATTGATAGTAAGAGAGGACCTGACACACTTGATCAAGAATAATAAATAGGAAACCGCAATAGCTAAAAGGATGAAGGAAACATATGGTACACATAGAGCACAACGGGGGTTAGTGGTGTACAAGATCATTGATGATGTAGTAATGTTTTCCACACAAGTGTTGGATCACAAATTGGTCAGGAAGAGTAACAAATATTAGTTTACAGTAGAAGTTATTGAAACATGAATTATTGCATAAGTAGAGAGGTGTGCAAAAGGCATACAGATGAATTGGTCAACATTCCTAGTGAATGAGTTCCTGGAGGATTGAAAGAGGCACAAGAAAATTTGCAACCATTCCATTAAACATGGATTTTGATATTGATTGTGTTGGTTGCATGGAGGAATATGGAGGATTCGAAGTTATTGAATGTCACAAAGAAGCCATGTTTATAAACTAGGAACGTGAATATGTGGTTTACAAACAACGAGAGGAGGCAGATCGACAACAATGTGACATTCTTCATCTATTGTGATGTTCTTCAACATACCATCAAGAAAACACCATCCATATAACAATGGGTGGTGGACTTGTACAAAGGTATAGCATGATTTAGGTTCAGGATGCACCACATGTACATTCAAGCCAAAAGGGACCTAGATAAGCAATGGTTGACAACATTATTTAGGATTAACAAGTAAGATGTCAGTGAAATAGTGGACTACTAGCCTATTGAGCGGAGATATCCACTCACAGAGGAGGTGCAATGAGAGAAGGATGAGGCATAGGATGAGCGTTCAAATAATTAACCGAGTGAAGAACAACATCCTATAGAAGATAACCAACAAGGGAGTAATTTATAACAAGGAGATGTCGTAGGTGGAACAACACACGAGACTGCACCAAAGGTTGGTGAGAAGAGGAAGGAACACACCGAGGCAGGCCCTTCCATGCACAGGAAGAAGTGGAAGGTAATGAAATTCCAAGTTGTCCACTCGATCATAGAAGGTGATTTGGAAAAACTAGGGGAACAAGTTAGGGATTCAACAGAGGAAGAATGGGGTGTGGTAGCGTAGAAATAAGAAGAAATAAAGGAAAGCATCCAAGAGAAATTGGTTGCATTATGACAGGACATGGAAGAAATGACAGTAACACTTAGAAAACCAAGAGAAGACTGTGGAAAGAACATGGAGCCAAGAGATATGGTTCCTCAATAAACAAATTCCACAATTACACACAAAACTATGAATATGGCATTGGGATCCATCGAGTTTCCTACACTAGAACTACAATAAAGTGCATCACTGGTAAGTCTAATTAACTTAATTTAGTTAGATATTTTGGTATAATTGTTGTACACTTTGTAGGAAGGAGTAGAGAAGGATATTCAGTTGCATAAAATTGTTATGTTATTTGAGAAGGATGAGGGGACGACATAAAAGATGATGCTACAACAAGAAAATGAGAATTATTGTAAGGAACAACAAGAGATAAAGAGGGAGAAAGAAGCAACAAAAAAGAGGAAGGAGGAGGTGGTTCAAGAAAATGAGATGTTGTAGCAGGACCTGAAAATATTATGTAGTACAATTCATGAGGATGAAATGGAGGTGGAAGCCTCATTTGAATAAAAAATTCAAAAATAGGTGAAGTAATTAGAGGCTTCCATGTAAGATTGTGGAATTGGAAGAGAGAACAAAACAAAGTAAAGCACCGAAGGTAAGATAGAAAAGGAAGAAGAGAGAAACATCGTTAAGCGCAGTAGAAAGAACTAAGGATTTGAGGAAAAGTGTGCAAAATTATTTGAAGAGATTCTGTAAGCATGGGTAGCTTTAATGGATGATTAAGGACTTTAAGGAGTAACAAATAAATTTGACTATGCACATAATATATATGAATAGTTGAAGGATATCATAAGGAATGTTCCAACATTAGAAATAATGTCCAAGGTTGCAGAAAATAAAACACTGCAAGCCTAAGTCAATCAGGTGTGGGATGAGCAACAAAAGATGAGCCAGATACTAGATAAAATTAATTTTAACACTATTTAGATATTTAATAATAATAATAATAATATTTAATTAATCTCAGATGATTTTCTCCCAAAAATGCTAAAATGTACGCCCCATAAAATCGGTTTAGAACCTTGTAAAACTCAAAGCATGAAAGTTGTATCTCTCGTCAATATCTCTCCAATATTACTAAGAGTTTTCAATTCTGAGTTCGAGACCGAAATTTATTGCAAAAAAATGAAATATTTTTTTCTCTCATTTTTTTGTGGTTCATCGTCATCACAAGATATATCCACATAAATAACAAAGCCATCTTATTCACGAACAATCAAGATATCCTTAATGTCCCTCATAACATGTCACACAATAGATTTGAACATGGGTGGCGTATCACATCCAATTCTCCCAACTACCCAATATATATATATATATANGATTTTTTTTTTATGTAGTTTAATAACTGTTATATATACATGTGTAAGCACTTTATATAAAAATCATATAATAAGAATAATGATGGCTTGGTTTTCGTATTATTTTAATTATACTTTTCGTTATAATTTTAGTTTCCTTAGTTTTATATAAAAGGTAGTGGTACATTTATAAAAAAATTTAAAAAATTATAATATAAATTTAAAAATGTACCACTATATCATTTAATTGTGTGTGCATAAATATATAAACCTTTCATTAATATTTTTCAACCCTAATCTCTTAACTCTACACTCACCCAACATACTTGTAAACTATTATTATTGAGACAATATAGGTTGAACTTCACTAGATAACACCTATAACTTAGTATGACATGGCATATTTATAATGTGACATGGATTTTTTTTTTACTTTTTTCCTTAGGAGGCCCATTTTAGACCCCAAATTTCCTTTAATGAGCCTGGGATGACTCAATTTGGACACAAGACATACGGCTTCCTAGTCACACTCATGTTTATGCTTTGTAGAAGGTGATTGCACATGTAAGGGTTGTCACACCCATCATAGCACACCTCATTTATGCTCACTTGGATCTATTTTTCCATGTGTAAAACTTCCTCCTGGTTCAAGGAAAGCCAAATTGATGATGATATCATCCTTTTCAAGAGGTCGTACCACCTAAAGGAGGTGGGTATTGAAGGAAAAAAGACATTGTTGGGGTTATTTGGGGCATGAAATACTCATCCCATGATCAGCATTTCATAAAATTGTAGTGATTCATCATATCTATTATTATTTTATGTCTTATGAGGTTTATTCCCTGACTTGTGGATGACAAACCCTAAAAATTCATTGAAAAATCAATTTAAGTTGTTTTAAGTAGGTTGGAGTAGAAGAGTGAAAAGGTGTGTCTTTTTAAAAAGGGATGTATTGTCACACATATAAATAATACACTCCTCATTAATTTGTAACACAATATCATGGGATAAAATAAAGTTATTTCTCTTTTCCTACTTGTATATCTTGGCTAAGTGGTGCACACCTCTTTTCTTGGCGTCTAGAATATTCAATGCAGTATTTTGTTGGTGTTGGAAGGTTGATATTTTATATTGTAGGGATTTCCTAAGGGAAATCATTCTTGATATTGTTACTCTCTTCTTCTTTTCTCTTCTTTTGTGGCAATATCTCCATTTCTCTTGTCTTGCACTATTGGAGACATAGAAGGTAAGAGTTAATCAAGGTTTTTTATGCATGATAACATTGTATTGTAAGTGAGACATCCCTCCCAATAGGATCTCTCTTTTTAGTCCTTTGAAACCTCACTTTTCCCTAATTAGGTCAATCCAACACAACCTAGGGTTTTTTGGGTTTTCCCTAAGTCATGAAAATTGGATTGTCAATTCTTGAGAGGAACACTAACCACAATTCCTCGGTGTAATTTTAGGGAAGATATTTAGTTCTTTATTCCCCTCATCTTCATTCAAACTTTGTTTTATCAAAATTCTATACTATATATTGCAAAAAATACAAAAAAATCAAATATTGTGAAAACCCCTAAAAATCTTATATTTTGCAAAAATACAAAAATATTTTATTTCATGTCCTAGTTATTTAATTTCTGATTTTCTGAAATATTCAATTGCAACAATACATTTCAGACTTGGATAAAATATTGAAAAAAAATGGTTAGAAAAGATTGCACAAAAGTCAAATTTTAGTCCTAAAAGTTCCCTAAAGAAGGCGATCTCTTCCTACTGTTAGGTGAGATCAACCATACAGGGTTGCTTCAAATCTGGTTATTATGTTTATTTAAGTGGTTTTTGGACTTGTCTTGGGCATCACGCACCAAATATGGACTTCAATACAACTCACCATATGGACCAAAACCACACAAAAAGAAGTTAGTTAGGATTTAGTTATATGTTTTGTCCACTTTGTAACCGACTCCGCCCAATATGTGATGTATAAATTGGTAGGATATATAAAGGAAAAACATTATCTTATGAATAGTCAGTAGCATTCATGTCACTTGTGATGGTTATGTTTTTGTTGTTTAATAATGGGTTGATAAATATTGAAACAAAGTATTGATGCGCATTGGGCAAGTTATGTAATAATTTCCTATTGATAATGAGAAAGAGTAGCTATGTTCCAACACTCCACTAAATGTGATGAATGTTTGCAAATGTTGCACATATGTTTGACATGGTTGATATATTATGTTGTTATGATGAATATTTTCTATGTTTTATGTATGAGTTATGAATATGTTGCACATCATATGAATCAATGTTAGATATGCTAGACTAATGTTAAAATCCATCCAGCATTGCAGAAGCTTAGTTCTTGCAGTTCACCTTGATACCATGGGTGAGACTTTTTCTCCTTGTAGGTGATTCCAAAAGGTTCGTTGTCTAAGTTTTTGTTGGTTTGAGTTATGATGAACCTTGGGTCTTCTTTTTCACCAACAAATGGTTTTGTTGGTGGGACTAGTATTTGTAACTAAATGGGGAGTGAACTTAAATGACAATGTTCTGGAGACCAATGAAGGAATAAATAGAAGATTGGATAATGGATAAAGAATATGAGTTCACAAGAGAGAATAACAAGAATCCCTTCAGCATAGAACGTTGGTTGTAGAAATACATCTATAGAGATATGTATGAATGGCTCTTTTGTGAGTTTCCTATAATTCTGGTAGAGTGTATGTTGAGGTCAACCAAATCAAACCCAAGATGTTGCATGGAAAATCCAAGGGACTAGACCCCTGAATAGATCTGATTAGTCAATACTATAATTAATCCAATATCTCGCACAATATACTATTGGTTGGATAGAAATTTGTAGGATTGTGTCACATGATTTTCTCTAGATTATACTCAACCTTATAGAACAGTAGAAAGGGATATATTTAATATGTTATTTAAATTCATTATATACCTGGATTAATATGTTATTGTGTGATAAAGGATATCTGGTATTGGAATTAGATCACCCTAGCAACTAAGTGGTTATGCATGCAATGGGGAGTCGGAGGGTTGACCAGAGAATGATATGAATGGAGGAACACAAGGATGAATGAAGAATGGATAAGTTCAGAATGCTAAGGTAAGAAGAGAAGAGGATGTAATGGTAGAAGATATGGGATTACTACATAGATGAAAGAGGTTTGGAAAGATAGTAGGAGGAGGATTGCGACAGAGGTATAGAAGTAGTGCAGTGACTATCAAGAAAATAGTTTCTACATGGAACCCCATATTGATGGGTTTCTTTACCCAAAGGAAGAAGAAGGCAGGAATCTTAGTCCATTCGAAGGAAGCCACCCTATTTTGTCAATATCTATGTCAAACCCTTGACCCCTTGTGCATCCCTAACATCAGAGGTAAGAAGTCCAAATCTAGTATTTTGTGTTAGTAGTAAAAGCAATAGTAGTCAAAGCAGTGTTGGTAATTTGGCTAGTTAGAAAAAATATACAACATCCAGTAGCAGTACTACTCAAAATGCAATGGTAGGTGTTATCACTCCAGGACAGTCCTCTAGGTTGTAGCTCGAGGATGCCTAGTAACTTAAAATGTTTTTAGGGTTTTATGATATGGATCAAGTAATTTGACATATATAAAATTTTCACTCTCAATACATGCATAAAACTCACTCGTTTACAAGGCTTTTAGTTGCAATTGCTCAGAATTTCGATAATAAGGTGCAGGGATGGAGAACTCACCAAGCTGGCAGACTTACATACAAAACACATGCATATAAATGGCTAAATTCTGATGAGGATCGTATTTATAAATCAAATAGCACTAATAAACCAATAGGATGACAGCTATCAGTGTTTTAATCAATCTGAAAATGACCTAAATACACATTCAAGCATAAATACAGTAAAGAAAGATATTATGGCTGAACAGATCACAACAAAAGAGATTATATCATGAATAAGTAAAATGAGAAGCTTGAAAGTATTATCGGCTCATAAATCCCTGAAGTTGAACGTTTATTATAAAATCAATCATGGGCTTTATAGCCTTTTACAAAAATGACGGATCTTGAAACTTCGATCTGTTTTCACAAAAAATACTCGAAAGTGATAGTTTTTTCAGATTACGGTTTCAAACCCTTACTAACTATTTGTCTATCTATTGTGAAGATCTAGTTCACTGAGCAAACTTTTAATAACTGAAGTGGTTGCTGATAATCACCGCTGCTGGTTCATTATCCATTAACCCACTGATTTCTCCTTGATAATTAGGGTTGACAACTTTATGGCGATGTTTTGTCATAATAGATCTAAACGGACCCTTTCTGATACTTCTACTAGTACCCTTTATATTTAAATTATGTCCCTGAGCTATCTGTGGTCACCAAAATCCGGTTCTATCTATTGAAACTTTGCCTTTGAACCTCGATCCACTTTTGGTAGATAGCAATTTTCAAAACCCTCTTTTAACTGTCGAACAACAATTTAGGAATCAGCAATCGAGAGTTCTAGGTACTGAGGATCGGATTTTTAGAGCTAAGCGTTTCCGCGATGTTGGCAATTCAAATTGCTAGCCTCGTGATCCGTGAACAGAGGCTCTAGCCACTATTTCATCATTGTTTTATACTGGAGTGTTTCCGCAGTGTCGGCATCTTACATCACTAACTTTGCGCCGGTCTCTACATCGACGATTGGAGGCTCTTTTCTCAATCCCATCAGCACTCCAAGCCTGAACGTATCGGCGCTTTCCATCACTAGCTCATCAGTGATCGAAAGCTGTAATCATTAACATGTCAGAACTTCTTATCTGAACGCTGCCACAATGTCGAAGCTTTAAACCACTAGCTTCGTGATTAGAAATTAAAAGCTTTGTCCTCTATCTCATCGGCGCCTTAAGCCTCAATGCTGCCGTAGTGTCAGCGTCTCAAATCACTAGCGTCACGATGGTTTCTACATCGATGATCAGAAGCTCTTTCCTCTAACCCATCGGTTCTTTATATGTAAATGTATCGACACTTTCCATCACTAGCTTGTCAGCGATCAAAAGTTGTAATAACTAATGCATTGAAACCTCAAGGCTGAATGCTGTCGTGGTTTCTACATCGGTGATCGGAAGCTGTTTCCTCTAACCCGTCAATGCCTTAAACCTGAGCACTGCCGCAGTGTTGGTGGTTCAAATCACTAATTTCTAAGCATTGGTGATCAGAAAGACTAGCCACTAATCTGTCGGCGATCGGACGCTCTAGCCACTAAACTCTTCATTGGCGATCGGAACTCCAAACCACTAACCATCGGCATTTTAAACCACTAACCATCGGAACTTTAAACCACTAGCTTCGTGATCGAAAATTGGAAGCTCTAGCCACTGTCCCATCTGCGCCTTAGACTGGAGCGCTGCCACAGTGTCAGTGGTTCAAATCACTAGTTTCTAAGCATCAATGTTCATAAAGACTAGCCACTAATCTATCGATGATCGGACGCTCTAGCCACTAAACTCTTCGCCAGCGATCAGAACTCCAAACCACTAACCATCAGCACTTTTAACCACTAACCATCAGAACTTTAAACCACTAGATTCTCCGTAGTGGTAGCGTCGTAGCAGACTAAAAATCTGAAACGTCGGCGTAATAGAGGACTACACCTCCAATCGCTGTTTAAAAAGGTTCCGATGGCAGTAAAAAATTTAGCAATATGTCTAACCACCGAAAGGGTTTTCCACTTGTTGTTTATCTTCCAACTTTTTGTGGCTAATGAGATGTTCTGATCCTCACCCAAGCCACCGAAAGCTACAACGTGTGAAATTTTTACCCAAATAAAAAACAAAGGCTTTCAAACTGTTAGTGATATTCATATCCTTCATTGCATGAGTTAAATTCTTCATACTGTAAAAATAAATTATTTTGGGAGATAACATCTGGCTCCTACTTAGGGATGGGAACCTCCCAGTGAGGTCCCAAGAACCCCAGACCAAAATGCCTTTCCTAAAAGAAGGATTAATTTAATATTTCTTCTAGTGTTCCATTGGGCATGGAGTCATTTGTCTTTTATAACTGATCCGTTGCACCATGCCTGTAGCACACTTTGCTTATTCATGAAAACAACTGAAAATGACCTAGCTGCTCATATTAAGAGCTTATTTTCCTATCTATTCCTACTCCTAATTATAATCAGTAGAGGCTTCTTATCACGTGACATCATGCTTCCAATGAAGCCATGTCAGAAGTTGCTCTGCTAAACTTATCCTTGATCTTGAATCGAAAAATAAATGAAACCCTAGCATGCAACAATGTAGTTTCAAAGGGTGATGGAACGAGCCATCATCTAACAAAAATATTTTGATATCTACGCTGCTTATAAGTTCCAGATAGTCAGCAACAGGTTCATAAAAACCAACAGGAAATACCTTTTTATGCTGCTGATATTTTCCTTCACTGATGTCAATGTTGAATGTGGACTGCTCAACCTTTGTCTGATAAAAATGCAAGCTCGACAGTTGATCTAAATATTTCTGCTCCCCTTCACATAATTTGAATTCATCATGATGATAGGCTGGCTTATCACATCTAACAATTTCCTCTTCCACAATAATATCTTTGTAGGATATACCAAAACTAAAAAGATCTGTATTGGACTTTTGAGCAACAGATTCGTAACAAGCATCTATCACAGCATTCACACCTTTTTTATCATCTCTATGCTGAAAAGAAGAACTAGATGAACTTTGCGTAAACAATAAGTCTTCACAAATTTTAAACTCTTCTTCCTCATCATTATGTTTGTTCAATATAGGAGCATCAAGATAAGATCTTACTGACAGAGATGAAGGCTCTTGTAAAGGAGTATCAACAATAGAACTTTGAAACAGATTTGGAAAAACGTTACCTAGTTCCTTGTCATGATTTGAAGCAACATGTTCATAAGGAGAAGGAAGATCTTCCTGATGTTCTAGCTGGAGATTAGACAATCCCTGGAAATATTGTTCCTATTGGTTACTGCAACTTTCCTTGATTTGCAAATCTGGAAACTATGAGCTAGCCTGACTAATTTCAATGATCATTTGACCAGCACAAAGTTGATCATTTCCATGTGTAGTTAAAGAAACCAATTCTTCAGATTCACCACAATCGGATTTAATGGTGGTAGGAAAACCTTCAACTCCTTTATAATTCATTTCTAGTTTATGTTTATGGGAAAGTACCTCATTGTGAAGATCATAAGAGAGATGAGGTAGCTCTTGAGGGAGATATTCTTCTCTATTTACCTTTTCAGCCTGAGAATAAAACTTATATTCTTCACAACAATTATCAAATGCAAACTCATTTGAATAGTACCTTTTACAGTGCTCAATGAATGCTCGGTGAAAATATTTCAATGATGAAATGCTGGAAGGAGGTAAAAAAAAATACCACTGACGTGCATCACCATATAATGAATACATGAACATATTCATACGAACATATTCATGCTCTTGATCTAATATATCCATGCATTCGTGAAACTTGAGGAGGTGTTTTGCAGGATTGTATTCTTTCTCCCCCTTAAAGACAGGTAAAAAATATCCCCATTCGGACATATCAAGTACTGGATGTGGGAAACCAGGAACGGAAGAGAAGTCAAGAGGTGCAAACCTCCGAGCCAAAAGAGCAGCAAATGCTTTTGACATCTTAATATTGTGGAGTCACCACTGAATTCGTATTTCATGGAGTCGCCAGGGATGAGATCTTCACAAGCAACAGTGCTTAAAGATTCCTCAACCCTAAAATTTTCTTATGTAGCTTTTTGTGCTAGCTTTTTGTGCAACACTGCTGGTCTGTCTTAGTAAAGCCCTAGCTTTCCTCAAAATTTATTCTGGATCTGAAACCGGTGTTGCTAGTGGATCCTTAGGGTTTTCTCTGGTACTTGGTCTTCTTGAAGCCACCTTATAACAATGGAGTCGCCAGATATATGATTACAACCATAATAGTGTCCAAGCTTTGTCTATCATTAAAGCATGGATCTATGTCGTCTCCCAAGGAAGCTGAGCTTCAAGCTCCTCTCCCCGGCAATGACGCCAGTTTGTTATCACTCCAAGAAACTCCTCTAGGTTGTAGCTCGAGGATGCCTGGTAACTTAAAATGTTTTTTGGTTTTTCTGATATGGATCAAGTCAGTTGACCTCTATAACCTTTCCACTCTCAAGACATGCATAAAACTCACTCGTTTACAAGGCTTTTAGTTGCAATTGCTCAGAAGTTCGACAATAAGGTGCACGGATGGAGAACTCACCAAGCTAGCAAACTTACATACAAAACACATGCATATAAATGGATAAATCTTGATGAGGATGGTATTTATAAATTAAATAGCACTAATAAACCAATAGGATGACAACTATCAGCTTTAAAATCAATCTAAAAATGACCTAAATACACATTCAGGCATAAATACAGTAAGGAAAGAGATGATGGCTGAACAGATCACAACAAAAGAGATTATATCATGAATAAGTAAAATGAGAACATTGAAAGCATTACCAGCTCATAAATCCCCGAAGTTGAACGTTTATTATAAAATCAATCATGGGCTTTATAGCCTTCTACAAAAATGACAGATCTTGAAACTTTGATCCGTTTTCACAAAAAATACTCGGAAGTGATAGTATTTTCAGATTAGGATTTCAAACCCTTGCTAACTATTTTTATATCTATTGTGAAGATCTAGTTCATTGAGCGAACTTTTAATAACTGAAGTGGTTGCTAATAATCACCACTACTGGTTCATTGTCCATTAACCCACTGATTTCTCCTTAATAATTAGGGTTGATGACTTTATGGCGTTTTTTTTTCATAATAGATCTAAACAGACCCTTTCTGATACTTTTTCTAGCACCCTTTATATTTAACTTACGTCCTTGAGCTATATGTGGCACCAAAATCCGGTTCTGTCTGTCGAAATTTTGCCTTTGAACCTCGGTTCGCTTTTGGTAGATAGAAATTTTCAAAACCCTCTTTTAATAGTTGAACAACAATTTAGGAATTGGTGATTGAAAGTTCTAGGTATTGAGGATCGGATTTTAGATCTGAGAGTTGCCGCGGTGTCGACAATTCAAACCACTAGCCTCGCGATCAGTGATCGAAGGCTCTAGCCACTATTTCATCGGAGTTTATATCAGAGTGTTGCCGCAGTGTCAGCGTCTCACATCACTAACATCACGACGGTCTCTACATCGGCAATCGGAGGCTCTTTTCTCTAGCCCATCAGCGCTCCAAGCCTGAACGTATCAGCACTTTCCATCACTAGCTCATCAGCGATCGAAAGCTGTAATCATTAACGTATAAAAAATTCTTGTTTGAATGCTGCAGCAGTGTCGAAGCTTTAAACCACTAGCTTCATGATCAGAAATCGAAAGCTCTGTCCTTTATCTCATCGGTGCCTTAAGCCTCAATGCCGCCGTAGTGTCGGCATCTCAAATCACTAGCGTCACGACAGTTTCTACATCGACGATCAGAAGCTCTTTCCACTAGCCCATCGGTGCTTTATATCTGAATGTATCGATGCTTTCCATCATTGGCTTGTCGACGATTGGAAGCTATAATAACTAATGCATCAGAACCTCAAGGCTGAATGTTGCCACGGTTTCTACATTGGCGATCGGAAGTTGTTTCCTCTAACCCATCGATGCCTTAGACCTGAGCGTTGCCGCAGTGTCGATGGTTCAAATCAATAATTTCTAAGCATCGGCAATCAAAAAGACTAGACACTAATCTGTCAGCAATCAGACACTCTAGCCACTAAACTCTTCATCGGTGATCGGAACTCCAAACCATTAACCATCGGCACTTTAAACCACTAACCATCGAAACTTTAAACCACTAGCTTCGCGATCAGAAATTGGAAGTTCTAGCCACTATCCCATCAGCGCCTTAGACCAGAGCACTGCTGCAGTGTCGACGGTTCAAATCACTAATTTCTAAGCATCGACGATCGGAAAGACTAGCCACTAATATGTCGGTGATCGGACGCTCTAGCCACTAAACTCTTTGTCGACGATCGAAACTCCAAACCACTAACCATCGGCACTTTTAACCACTAACCATCGGAAATTTAAACCACTATATTCTCCATAGTGGCGGCGCCGTAGCGGACTAAAAATCCGAAACATCTACGTAATAGAGGACTACACCTCCAATCGCTTTTTAAAAAGGTTCCGATGGCAGTAAAAAATTTAGCAATATGTCTAACCGCCGAAAGGGTTTTCCACCTATTGTTTATCTTCCAACTTTCAGTGGCTAATGAGATGTTTTGATCCTCTCCCAAGCCACTGAAATCTACAACTTGTGAAATGTTTACCCAAATAAAAAACAGAGGCTTTCAAACTATCAGTGATATTCATATCCTTCATTGCATGAGTTAAATCATTCATACTGTAAAAATAAATTATTTTGGGAGATAACAGTAGGGGTAGACCCCAACTTGAATATTCCTTCCTTCCAAGGGAAGGGGACATATGATCTATATAAAAATTTGCTTGTGTGTGAAGGAATATGGGAAGCAAGGGACGTCCAACATGATCACACAAAAATGGCGCAGTTGGTAACCAATTTTAGGGATAGCACAATGACATGGTATATGAAGTATCAAACCACCATGAAAAACATAACTTTCGCTGGGGTGAAAGATACATTGTTAAAGGAATTCAAGAATTTAAAATCCAAGTCGTGATAAATTTACTGAGTTGAAGGAAATTAAGCAGTTGGAAAATGAGTCAGTCTAGGAGTTAGACCAAAGATTTAAAAGATTAATGAACAAGGTGACATTTCAAACTCATTAACATAAACATAAATAATGGTTCATTTCAAGTTTGTTACTGAATATATGGGTCCTATTGGCACACCAAAAGATCCTGACACACTTGGATGCATTGGAATTGGAAATGAAATTGGAATCATCCCCTATAGGAGAAAGTAGCGCTGGGATGGATCAAGTCCAGATGCAACTTATTGCATTAACAATCCATTTGCAAGAAATTTCTAAGGGTAAGGAAAAAAGAGAGGAAATATGGTGTACCACTTGCATGATATAAGATCACCAAAATAATGATTGTCTGACATATCGAAATTACTTGGCAATGGGAGCCACAAATTCCTTTCCCACTAGAAGTATCTGGTGCAAGAAATTCAAAGGGATCCACTCCCCAACGATTTTCCTTGCAATGAAAAAGTATGTAAGTACCCCAATGTGTTTATCTTACAAATTTTTAATATAGATTGGTAATGATGAAAAATACTTTTGTTCCTTGGATATTATGCAAGAATGCACTTCGAAGGTGTACAAAATCTAAGGAGAGGTTGGACCAGAAGGGCCAATACAACAGAAAAATTCCCAAGCAGGAAGAGCAGGATTCATAGGTAGACGTCGTGGAGGTTTTGGAAGGGGTAGAGGGACGAAAATTTGTTATACTTTTTGACAACCGAACCACTTTGTGTGGGACTACTACAATCCATGCACGACATGCACCTATTGTAGATAGTTGGATCATATAATGGAGGATTGTCCATTATTTATTGAGACATGGCAGTAGAAGATGAATCAGATCCAGAATCCAAATCCAAATTTGAATCAAAATCAAAACCTAAATCATAATGTGAACCAAAACCTAATCCCAACCTAGAATCAAAACTAGGTCTCGAATCAAAACCAAAATGTTCATATGAGCAGAGCAAATGAGTGCGATTTCCAACCAAATATAGAATTAGTTACGTCTGGATGGGTGAAAAATGGAATAAATATAGTATTCCATGAAATTCACTCTAATAAATGTGTATGGTAAGCATGAGGAACAATCCTTGTGTTCGACCTTCAGAGAGAAAAGGATACATACAAGTAAGAAAGGAAGGATTTGATGGTGATGGGAGATGAGGCATCAACATATCGACCACCTATATATGATATGCCTCCACTATATGATTATTCAATTCCTAAAGAACTTGTGGAGAAGGGAAGCCCTCTAGAATTTTTTTTTTAATATCTTTGGAACTGATTAAACATGAATCAGCTTTCAGTGTGTTGCACTAGAATATCGATCAACGTTCACAAGAAAAATTGGTATTTGTTGTAGTCAATCAGGTGCATCAAATAAAAAGGACAAATAGAGTGTTCTTCTTGAGTGCATAGATAGATAATTATGATATGGACTATATCATCCTAGATTTGGGATCTTATGTAAATTTTATGCCAAAGAGAACCTAGGAAATGGTGAGCAAGCCAAGTCTCACTTGATCTAATGTGAATTTAAGACTAGAAAACCAACATAATATTATCCTAATAGGAATATTGATGGGAGTAAAATTTTATGTGGACGGTGTGCGTAGCACGACTGATTTTGAAGTGATCAAAATTTTGGATGATAGTAAACTATACTCGACCCTATTAGGGTTGGGATGGGAATTTCATAACCATGCTATCATCGATCTAAAAAGGAAACAAATGATATTCAAAGGGTATGACCTAAGGTTTATCACACCACTGGACCCAGTACAAGGGAGAAGGTATGTCGAACCAATAAAGAATGGAGATTAGAAAAACTATATAATTTGACTGGTCGAAGAGAATATTATATCAATCCTACTGAGGACATAATGCTCATTTAGTGTAGTATCAATTCCTATACATTGGAGTTTGAAGAAGTTGTAGAGGACTGGAAGAAAAGGATGCATGGAGTGCATATAAGATGATACATGCACATAACATAGTTAGTAAGTTGGATTGCAACAGAGGTATACAATCCACCCAAGTACGATGATATTATGAATGTAAATTTCTTATTACAACATTTGAGGTACAAGTACCAGAACAACAAAGCTTGTTGGCAATAACCATTGCACTAAAAGTGACTCCCACAATATGGTGGGATGATCATAAGGAAGGAATGAGTGACCGGAAACAATGTAAAATCTTGTTGCAAGTGATATTTGGCATGGAGGATACTGCGCAAAAGTACATGGGGCTGAGCTACCCATCAAACCATATTGCACAATGTATTACAACATGGAGCATAGTGGTGAAGGTAGGGTGGACACACCGTTTCATCCATACACTAGACACGATACCAAATAATTGGTACAATGAGATGGATATGCATAGAGGTACGGTGTACTAGAAAGACCCATTAGTAGATGCAACATTCCAGGATGTCAAAACAAATCATTTTTCTCTAGAAGAGATAATGGGGTTAGGATCCCTATGCTTTGCACATCTACCTACTCCCACCATGTAGGAAGCCTTGGAGTGCTACAATTTCAATGAAGAATAATAGGATGAGGACAACCCAAGAAACCTACAAATACCATAGACTGAAGGATATTGTGTAATAGAGGGAACGGTGTGATATTTTTCATAGGTTGATATAGTAACGAAATTGAACTCAACTTAGTTCATAAAGAATGCAGAAAATTAACAAGAATATATGCCTAAATTATCAGAGAAAAGAAGATCTGATGTATCAATTTTCATTCCTCACGTGTATGCTAATGTGTTTGCAATACAAATATAATACAAAGAGTAAAAATTGGAAGCCTGAGATGGAATTTGAATTAGTCACATGTGTCAATCTTAGAATATTACTAAATCCCCATCTATGACAAAAAGTCAAATCCAACTCAAGCCCAGAGGTCACAGATGGGAAACTTAGGACTTGGTAGACCATGAGTGACATAAATAAACAATTGAGTGGATTTTAGGAGAAAATTAGGGAAGTGGTTGATGGAAAAAATATGCTAACTTTCCAAAGCAATCCTAGTGCTCATGTTTCTTTCTTATCCATGATAAAATTAATGAAAAGCTACTCAAACTCATAAAAGTCGGGATGAACGAAGAATAAAGTAGGAATTATGTTTGATCTCATAAACCAACTTTAAAAGCATAAATGAGGGGCACGCTTATGGATAAACTGAAACAAAAAAATAGTTTCTTACAAGAATACCCAATGAAAATAACCCATATACTCCATGAAAGGAAAAATAATATAGTATATAATTTATAAGATAATTGTTGATATTACGATGAGAATGCTCCTTGTATAAATACCCATTCTAGGTTCCCTTTCGTAAAGAGGCATAATATTTCATCAAGGTATCTCTTCATTAGCCCTTTCATAAAGAGGCATTAAATTTCATCAAGCTGTCTCTTCATTAATATTAGAATAATAAAAACCCATTCCCATCCTTAGGATATAAAATTTAATCATTTTGGTTAAATTCCTAGGTCCTGCACTATCTAGTTGGCACCCACTTGCTTCCTTATGGTCAAACTTTCCTAAACTTCCTCCAGGAGTTCTTTGGAAATATTCTGGATAAGATTTTGAAAACCCATCAGTCTTCCTAGTTTAGTAAGTGTGCATTCCTTCCTTATCCAGAGTTTCCTGCTTTTTCTGTAGCTTTTAAGGCAAAAGGTGAAATCGAGTCTAAGGCAACTGTCTTGTTTTTACACAACTCACACCTTATTTTTCTCTACTAAAATCATGAGTTTGCACACTTTCCTTCACTTATCAGCTGATACAACCCATTCATCCTATTCGTGACCTTCTTGATAGATTAGGAAAGTGTTTTATGCACCTATTGGGGATTTTGACTAGTTTATTAAGCCTTTTTTTGTGTTGATTCAAATAGAATCCTTAATATTTTGAGTATATGATGTAATTATATATTTGGATAGCCTATTTTTTCATAATATTTTCTGGTGTAAAATTATTCAATAGAAGTTTATGTTATGCACCATTTTTCAGTCTCCATTTTTTAGTGAATCTATGCATGTTATACAAGCAATTTTGTGATTTCGATTGATCTAAGCTTGGGCTTAATTTCCACATGGTATCAGCGCCTTGGCAGCTATATTTTTATCCTCCTATTTTTGTTTTTCAGAATTGGCATCACTCACCGGGAGCATGTTATGTCTATTCAAGGGCGCAGTTGTTGAAGAATGGATCAATCTCACCTTATCATCTTGACTCCATTCAACTACTTTGAATGGAAGGCATGGATGTATATTCTAATGAGGAGTAAATGCCTCTAGAGAGTGACCATGGAAATAGAGGTTGAGCCTAATTCAGTAGCATAGAGTATTAAATGGAATAACAAGAGAGGTGAGGTGTATGGTCTCTTGCGCCTCAGCATTTCCAAAGACCTTCTTTTCCATGTTGATGGATTGGCATCACCAAATGAAGTATGGGAGAAGCTTAAAACTTTATTTGGAAAGACAAATGAAATGAGGGGACATAAACTAGAGAACGATCTGATTTCACTAAGTCCAAGTAGCTTCAAATCCTTGCAAGTATACTTCTCCAAGTTCAAATAATTGGTTTTGCAGTTGAAATAGTGTGGTATCAATAAGAAATATAAACAACTAGTTTTGGCCATACATTCAAAGCTTGGCACTGAATACTCAGTATTTGTGTCATCCTTCCATGCCACAAAGCTAACAAATTGAACCTATAATATGTCTTCACTGGCATATTTTATGGAATCCTTGACCCAGGAGTAAGACAAGTTGGTCCTGATGGGCACCATCAAACCTTCCAAAGATCAAGATTTGGTTGTTGGATATTCAAATGTGGATTAAAAATGAAAGAAGAAGGCTAAGAAGCCTCCTAATCAAAAGGGAGACAATTCCAAGTCTTATGAGGAGTCCTCAAACTCCAATAAGAAGGATTCCCAGAAGAAGAAAGGTAAAGTTGAAATGAGCAAGTGTGCATATTGTGGTAAGGGATTTCATCCTGAGAGATCTTGCATGAAGAAACAAATCGATATGTTGACTCAACTCTTGGAGAAGCACAACATCTCTCTTCCTCAAGGTACAAAGAAGAAGGAAGGAGGATCTAGTTTTGAATACAAGGAGAGAGTTCATGCCCTGGTTGCAAGAACTATAATGTCTCCTTCCATTATCATTGATTCTAAAGCTTCAAGGAACTTGGTTTCAACAAGGGAGTCCTTCTCCTCTCTCCATGATTAGAATGGTCCAAATATTTTGTTGGGAGACAATTCTGAAACTAAAATTAAGGGAAAGGGTGGAATAGATCTTGACCATGGTTCCTTCAATAATGTTTTGTATGCCTAGGTGTTGCTGCTAATCTCTTGTTAGTATATCAAATGACCCACACTGGGTCTCCTAAGAAGGTAGTATATATTCCCAATGATGTTGAAATCTCTGATATTTCAAATGGTAGAGTCATTTCTAAAGGTTTTGTGGATCACATTTCAAAAGTGTACAAGTTCTCACACTTTGTTCCCTTCTCAAACCCCTATTCTCTCCTCACTCATGCTAATGAAGCCATCAAGCTTTGGCATGAGATGTTTGTCCATATAAATTACATATACCTTTCATATTTCTGTGACAAAGATATCGTCATAAGGCTGCCAAAGATTAAGTTTTCCAAAGGAGTCTGTCAGGGTTGCATTCTAGGAAAACACCTGGAGCATAAGTATGAGAGAGACAGTCATAAGCGAACCTCAACACCACTTGAGCTCATCCACAGTGATATTGCTGGTAATTTTACACATATGTCCATGATTCAATCCAAGTATGTCCTAACCCTCATAGATTAGTTTTCCAGATATTGTTGGGTTTACTTCCTTAAGCATAAGTCTGAAGTTTTTTACCTCTTCAAGGTTTTTAAATCCTTGGTTGAGAACCAGTCTAGAAGAAAGCTTAAGATCCTCAGATATGATAATGGTAGTGAGTATTTCAAGTCTGAATTAATTCAATATTGTGAATATGTAGGTATCCATATGCAGCACTATATTACCTACACACCTCAACAAAATAGTGTTGTTGAGAGGAAGAATAGATCTCTCAAGGAGATGGCTACTTGTATGATGGAGTCTAAGAATTTTCCACCAAATTTTTGGGATGAATCTATAAACTATGTATTCTACATCCAAAATAGGGTCCCTGACAATCATCTTGGATTCACTCCTTTCGAAGCTTGGATTGGACACAATCATGATGAGTCTCATTTCAAAAAATTTGGCTCTAAGGCTTGGGCTAGAATTCCAATAGAAAAGAGGAAGGATTTGGAACCCCAAAGTCAAGAGTGCTATTTGTTGGGTATTCTAAATATTCCAAAGAGTATAATTTTATGTGTATGACCTTCTGATCATATGATGTTCCATGAAATAAATTGCCTCCTTGAAGGGTGCAATGAACCATACTTTGTCCATGACTGATTTGGGATTCTTGATCCAATTTTGGGGGCTTGATATTTCTCAATAGGATCTTGGAATCAAGGTAAATAAGTCAAAGTATGATTTAGACCTGATGAAAAATTCCAACATGAAGTATTTCAATCCAAACAAGGTTCTTTTCCTTTCAGGATTTAAGCTTGAAGAAGCTTAACCACTCCATTGGTAAACAACACCATATATAGGAAACTGGTTGGTTGTCTTCTTTATTTGACTCATACTCGACCTAATATATATTATGCAGTGAGTGTGACTTCCATATGCATGGATCAGACTCATTACATCCATTGGATGGAAGCAAAAATAATCTTACACTTTGTGCAGGGAACAAGGACACATGGGATTCACTATGTTGCAAAATCTGGCATAGAGTTAGTTGGTTTTACTAATTCTGATTGGGAAGGTGATAACATTGATAGAAAATCAACTTCTAGATATGTGTTTATTATTGAAAATGGACCAATAATATGGCCAAGTAAAAATTAAAGTGTCACTGCACTTTCATCTATAGAGGAATAATACAGAGGAGTTGTGAATCCATCTACTCAATGTTTGTGGTTGCAAGGTATACTTGGAGAGTTTGGGATTGAATCTGAGAATTATACAGTCTTCTATTGTGACAACCAAAGTACCATTCGAATATCAATTGATCCAGTACTAAGGCATTGAACCAAACACATAGAGATCCATATGCACTACATCAAAGGGCTTGTGCATGATGGGATCGTTGCTCTGCATTATTGTGCATCATCTAAGCAAGTTGCAGACATCTTCACCAAGGTTTTTTTCTGAGAATAATTTCACAAATCTCAAATCACTACTGGGGAAAGCTGATCATGTGGTGAATATTGATTTAAGACAATATTTCATAAAATTTTGTTCATGTTCGTGTTTAAGGGGAGGATTTTCCCCTTTGTGGTTTCGCCTCTTTCCTTGTTTTGTATGGACAAGCAGTATGTAAAGGGTGACTAAGACTTGCTACTAGGCCCTATATCTCTAATATTTTACATAAGTCAGGATTAAGAGGGGTTTTTATAATAATCAAAACTCATTCTCATACTTAGGATATAAAATTTAATCATTTTGGTTAAATTCCTAGGTCCTCCACTAGCTAGTTTGCATCCATTTGCTTCCTTGTGGTCAAAATTTCCTAAACTGCCTCGAGGATAATGTTGGAAATATTATGGATAATATTTTGACAACCCATATGACTTCCCAATTTTAGTAGCTGCGAATTCCTTCCTTATCTAGAGTTTCCTTCTTTTTCAATAGCTTTTAAGGCAAAAGGTGAGAGCTAGTCTAAGGAAACTTCCTTGTTTTTGAAACACCTCAAGATCCTTATTTTTATCCGCTAAAATAATTATTTTGTCCAATATCATTCATTTATCAGCTGATATAACTCATTCATCCTATTCGTGACCTTCTTGATAGATTAGGAAAGTGTTTTATGCACCTATGGGGGATTTTGACTAGTTTAGTAAGCCTGCTTTTGTGCTAATTCGAATAGCATCCTTATGATTTCAAATATATTATGTAATTATATATTTGGACAACCCATTTTTTAATAAGGTTTTATGTTGTAATATTATTCAATAGAATTTTATGTTATGCACCATTTTCAATCTCCATATTTTAGTGAATCTATGCATGTTTTACAAGCATTTTTATGAGTTCAGTTGATCTAAGATTGGGTTTAATTTCCATAATTAAGTATTATTTATTTGATTATTAATGTTTATTTATTATATATTGTGTTCGTTACATTTCCTCTGCCTTAGAATTCCTTTGTCCTCAAAGCATAATTATGGAATACTTTGTCCCCAGTTCTTGCTCGTAGCACTTTCTCATGACATTGTGTGTTGGTAGTTATGACACTTGATGAAATGAGATGACATGTTCTTTTAAAAATTATGTGGAAATCTTGCATCATTTTTAAAGTCATCCATCCAAAATTTATCTTTAATGGAATTGTTTGTTGATCGATTGTCTGGAATTGTCAGTTTGGTCTTTGCTCTTTGTAGGAATAATACTGGTAATATTCCTCTTTCCCTTACCGTTGATCATAATGAATTTTGTGATTTGGATGGGAATACGGTACTTGAGTTTCTTATGAATTGTTTCCAGGAACTTCAACTTTTTGTTCCTTTAACGATTTTAGTGATTTTTTTCGGAACCATTTTCTATTGATGCTTGTAGTGATGTGATAATATGATTGTTCTTCTGAAATTGTGAATTGACAATATTTGTATTGCTTCCCTTTTTTATGCTTGAATTTGAGACTTTGATGAATTCTCTATTGTCCCAAACACCAATTTCTTTATTGACAGTCGATCCCTTGCAATCTATATTTTATTGTAAAGATTTATTCTCATGCTTAAGCTTCTTAAATTGTATAAGTATGTCCTTCTTAAGTTTCCTTAATTGTAAGAGTTATTCCTTATAGTTTGACTTGATGATGTCATATTCATTGTCATGATTTTTGCGCTTTATTTATTTTAAGCTTCATAATTTCTCTAGCAGTTCTTAGTTATCCTTTTTTAAGGAATATTTTTCTTCGTTCTTGCCTGATAATTGTTTTTGACGATCTTGATTATCCTCTTCTAACTTTTGATTGGATTGAACTTTATCCTTTGCCTTCTTGATTTGCAAAAGTAATTTATGATTATTCTCTCTTAGATGAGAGATATCTTATTCTTTATCTCCAATACCTTATGGAATTCTTTTTGAATTGTCTGTGTTGATTTCTCATTTCCCTGCGATATAACCTTTGATATTTCTTTGATGTCTTAAGATGACACGACTTTTGATTCCGAATTCATTTTAATTTCCTGCAATGTGATTTTCTTCTTTTTATAGGGAAATGTAAAAAACTTATTTTCAGCATTTAAGTTAAAAGTCATCGGTGTTTCTATCCATGGTAATCCTAAAATTAGGTCATCGTCCCTACTCTACAAGGATTCAACTATGAATTGTGGGACGTCGGTATAATCTCCAATGTTCAATTGTAAATTACTTATTTCATATTCCAAAGGTCTAACATTTCACCTATATTTAACTCTGGAATCGCTACCTCATTAGAAAATTCAACACTAATATAATTATTTTGTTCGACGAGAGAAATAGAAATAGTAATGTCTTTCCCTCTAATTCTTCCTTTTCTTTGGAATAACACTGAAGCATAATTTTTTAAAGTGCTTGGAAATATTCCTTGTTTATTTCCATAACACGCCTTTTTATTATGCTTCTTATCCAAATATATATCAAAGAACGACATCTTTATCTTGTATAGTATGTTATAGTATTCAATAATTATTATTACTATTAAAAATAATAATAAATATTGTTTTATTATTATTTATTTTTAATAAATGAGAGAGGTTTGAGGGTTTTAAAACAATAATAATTATTATTATTATTAATATAATAATATTATTATTTTATATATAATACTTTGTGAAATGGATTGTATTAGGGTTTCAAACCCTAACATTGGTGGAATTGACGTATGGAGTTCAAGAAGTTAGTAGAGCAGCAAAAATGACGCGTGTGTGAGGAATGGAGTCGAGGGCGTGATTTAAAGGAGTGGGGTGCAAAGTAATGGACATCGTGGAGTGTTAAGGGAAGAGAAGGAGAGGATTGGGGGAAGGAGGTGGATGAATGGAGGTGCAATAGCAGTGTGGGAAAAAAGGATAAGAACTGTGGATAGGTCCCAATTGGAAACGCATGACATATTGGAGCGACAAGTAGGAGGAGGTAGTGTGTAGGGATTCAGGCTGAGTGTTTGGGTTTAATAGGGATGTGAGTTGGCGTAGGGGAGAAAATATGTATGGGAGTGTGGGTAGAGTGTGGGATAGGAGAGGAATGGTAGGTGTATGGGTGTTTAGAAGTAGTAGAAAGGGAGTACGCAGGTGGGGGGAAATGGCGATGGTCGCATGCGCAGGAGGGAGGATGTGGAGGGGTGGATTTCATGGGAAAGGGGTAAAACAGTGGGTGGGGATGATATTTTTGATGAGTGAAGGACTGTGGAAAGGGGGACACACAAAGATAACGTGACTCAGGGAAGTGATGGAAGAGGTAACAAGTATGGGGGATTATGTTCAGAGATCACTGAGAGTATTGCAGAGGAGTATGGGACATGAATGGAGTAAAGGAGGAGGAGTGAATTGCTGGAAGGAGTGTGAGAAGAATACTTTTTCGGTTATTTCTCCCTTCTAACCCTTCCCTCAAAATGGAACAATTTTTTTGACTATTACTGGTCAAAAACTTGAGGCTGTTTAGTAACATAGCTTTGAGAAACTCCTAAAATATTACTTGGAAAAAATCCAGTATCATTAGAATGTTCAATAAGGGGATCTGATACCAATGAAATGACAAAATCGTTTCTTACATAAATACCCAGTTTAAATAACGCAAATACTCCATGAAAGGAAAATAATATATTATATGATTGATAAGATAATGGTTGATATTACAATGAAAATGCTATTTGTATAAATACCCATCCTGGGTGCCCTTTCATAAATAGGCATAACCTTTCATAAAGGTGTCTCTTCATTAAGTATTAGTCATTTGATTATTAATGTTTATTTATTATATATTTTGTTCATTACATAAACTAAGTCAATTGGTTAATTTATGCACTAGGTATGACAACTATCACATGGAATAAGGTATTAAACACCTACGAAACTAATATAATTAATTTAACCTATGGTCTATATGGGATAATGTTCCAACACCCCCGCTTAAACTTGACTTGTGTGCGTAAAAAAATGAAGCCAAAATTAGTTCCCATGATACATGGGAATGTGGTTACCCTTTACATTATTCATCCATGTAACATAGGAAACAAGGAAAAACTCATGCGAACAAAACCCTCCCTAAAAAATGGACAAAAAATGAAACCAAAATATTTACTTCATACTATAAATATGAACCTAATAGTCCAAAGAAGGCCAATGAGTCCAATTATTTGTAATTCAAATATTAGGAGGTATTTTTTACTTTGTTGAAAGATATATTTTCTCCCAAGTGTGCTAATGATGATATTGAAACTTGCAATCTGAAACATGAACAACTCCAAAAATGTGTGCCAACATGATGGCAATGTCATGATGATCCTTGAACTTCTAACTAGCAAAGGTGAGAGGATATACATATGAAATTTGATGTGCTTGAGAGCTTGAACCAAGTGAGGTAAACCCAAGCAACTGAGATAATGCATCCTTGAAATTTGAACCAAATAAGTTGAAATCATATCCAAATGTGAGGACCAAGTGTCCAACCAAATGCATAAGGTATCCAACTTTATTAGCACTTAGAGGAAGTGTGCAAGTGACCATGTAGGAAAATGGAGGAGGCCTAAGATCAGGAAGAGAAAATGGAAAGACTCCATAGGTTGATCTAGCTTCCAAAATATCCAAGGAAACAAAAACTAGCACATCAGTAGACTCAGAGAAATAAATGGAATCATATTATAGAGAACTAATTGATAAAGAATCTCAGTAGCAGAAGTATGAAAGGAGATAAATGAGTAGAGATGTTCAGGATCTTCAAGGAGGTTCTGAGAATGGGTGCCAATAAGGAGGTGTTATAGATGATTTTACCACACATGGTTGATCACATATTGATGGCCTTCCCTGTCCCTCTGCGGACTCTTTAGACCCCATGGACTCATATTATCCTTTTATGTTCCAAGTTCATCCCTTAAAAACCCATGTTTATTGTTGTACACGACTTTTAATCTCATATTCGTGTGTACACACGAATTTTGACCTTAAACCCGTGTACATCGGGATATGTGCATAAGTCCAAATAATTTTGGATTTTTACTCATAGCAGTCTGAATAACTTGACTCTTGGCCTTCCAAATGCCTTGAGAACGCTTGGATTCGACCCTCCATTTCCCTTTTGGAGTGCTATATAAGGAACCCCTTAGATACATTGAGGAGGGGGAATTGAAGAGCAAGTAAACTATAGTCCATTGTTTCCACAATTTGCATATACTTGAGTCTGCATCCCTTTGTCCCTTTGGAGCACTTAGTGTTATTCCCAAGCTTTATTTTGCTTGTGAGCTTGCTATCGAGATATGGAGGATTGAGGTGGTGGAGGCCCAAGTGGAGGACTCGGTTTCTCCGATTCATAGACGTGACAATAGAGGTTTTCATTGTTGTCATCTCTGATTTTATTAGTAAAAATATATTTTCCTGTCCAATTATGTGCAACTGAATATGAATATTGAATCCATGGATGTGTTTAATTTTTTATGCATTATTGAATATATATGCAAGAGTAGGTCTAACACACTATTATATAGCATGCTTGTCTTTTTTGTTGTTGTTGAGAGCGAATTTCTAATACAAGCATGAATTGGAAAGCTCAACGGGGATCTACTTCAACCGTCCAAAACAAGGTACGATTCAGTATCCCTTAGTGTTATATGTTTGGTTTCTATTGCATATTGAGAAATATTGATTTCTAGTGTCAAAGTTGTCTGTTGTGGTACACCCCAAGCCATAGGAAGTTTCTCTCTATAACAAAATTGGCGACTCTAATGGAGAGGTTCCTAGTTGTTTTTCTTTGGGGATTGGGGGCACAATGTGTTTTATACTTGCTTTTTGTTTCTCCCTGTTGCTATGTTGCATTTAGTAGTATGTTCATCCATTGACACTCACCTAGAGTGGTTTGACCTTTGGCCTGCTGTTTACCACTGTCTTCTCTGTATACCCAGGTTTTTGGCTAAAAGTCACGTACATACATGGGTTTTTGGCCAAAATTCGCGTACATACACGGGTTTTTGGCCAAAATTCGCGTACATACATAGGTTTTTGGCCAAAATTCGCGTATACATGCAATGTTTTGGCCAAAATATGCATATACATGCAGGTTTTTGGCCAAAATTCACGTACATACACTGTTGTTCTTTATACAGGCGCGTACATCCTCCCTTTTGGTTGAGTTTGATGTTGTGGGAAGTTGCTGGGTGGGTTGTAAGTGTGGCTGGGTCTTCCTAGGTTCTGATGTTGTCCTTTGATTACTTCTTTCATGACTAGAGACCGTTTTTTCATTGATTTTTCTTTGAAAGTAGTTCTAGTCATTTATCTCCTTTTTTGTTTTGCCATTAGTGCATTAGTATTTTTGTCTCAGTGTCTTATCGGGCTTGTGTTTTATACTTGCTACAGAGACTGAGGATTTTAATGACTTTTATTGCATTTTCATTCTTTTATATTGAAAATACAAAATAGTTGCTTTCTTACTTGCATCTCACATATGGATTTAAGGAGGTACTTGCATTGGATTTCTTGGATGAGAGTTGTGTTTAGGATTTCATATAGGAAAGACCGCATTGACATTTTGAAAGGAATATATATGCATCTCATGTAGTGGCATACCCTGTTTTCCATTCTACACAATTGCACTTGGCATTGCTTGTTACGTGTGCATATTTACTTCGCTACTGAGTCATAACTTCATTAGTTGCACGACCATTTATATTTGAGTAATCACAGCCAATTAAAATCAACGCTTCATAAAATGAATTACGCTCCTTTCTTTTATAGGGTGCATCAACAAGATTAGATTTTAGGGTCTTGGAATAGTTCATTGTGAGTTAATTCTCCAAGACCACTAAACAAAACAAGTAGGTGTCTGTCCAGTTGAGAGTGTGAATTCTTTGATATAATTAGTGTTTCTCAAGATGCTCCTCTTACACGGGAGTTAAGCACGAGGCAGTGCACGTGATTGTGATTGGGATGACCCCTGGTCACTTTCTATGAGCACCAGAGATATTTCCAGGATTGTATTCATATCTGGGGGCCTTTGAGGTATTGATTGGTGCACCCTTGGGGTACTAGTTGTACTTTTAGGCTTTGGGATTTACTACCCTTCCCATACGGCTGATCTCTCTTGCAAATGTCTGCCTGAGCATTGGTTATATTGAGGTGACCTTAGTTGCCTTACCTAGGTTATCGAGGGGGTATTTGCAAAGGTTATTCTGCAGGTGTCCTATCCAAGTAGGGGTCGAGAAACATAGTCAATTTACATGTTGAAGATGAGGGTCACTATAATTGGTTACATACCTCTACTTGTAGTTTATGGGAGTCTCGAGCCTCTCCTAGGTGAGACATACCTGCTGCATTTGAGAACTCACTTATCCTCCCCTTGGCTTGCTTGCATTTTGGCTATATATTTTCTTAGGAGTGTGCTCTTTGTGCGCTAGTTGGCCTTTGGGATTGTGGTTACTTGATCATATTTATGCTCTCTTGAGTTCATATCCTTTTATTTTTGGGATGCCTGGTATCTTGTCACCCGTCCTTGGTCCTAGTACGGACCTTGGTGTCAGACTTGGGGGCATCACAACCCCTTACCGTGCTCATGGATTCAAGAATGGACATATTCCATCCTCTCGTCCATTTGTGGAGGATTTTTATTCCCTTCACTCGGTCTTTACATTAGTGGTCACCCTCACGAGGGTGGTAGTGGATATGTGAACATTGGGTCTACACCTTACTTTCCTTCTTATGTCCCATCGTCCACCGCACTGTTTCCTTTGAATGCAATTGTCATGATCAATCCTCCCTATATCCTATAGTTTGGACTCTTTACTGACCCTTCATTTGTTTTGGACTAATATTGTTATCATGTAGGGTCCATGTTTTTTCACACTCTCTCCGAGGTCTTTAACCCATTCGTTCCTATTACAGGTATCATGTCTCAACTGGCATATAGGTTAGGATTTCACATCTGCCTGCAATTTGCATGACCTTATGACCATTTCATTTTAACTTTATATACGAACCCATTCCATGATATCATGAAACCTTCATGCTGCTGTTAGAAGTGGTATTGCGTGAATGGTAGAGATTTCCTATACATGGGAACCTTAGTTAAATACTTTTTTACATTTGGTGCCCATGCCGACATTTCTCCTTTAGGTTTTGGGAGTCCTCTTAGTCTCGCCATGTCTTTGAGCAAGAGCTTCATACTCCTCTTGAACTTTATGCTGGCCATTTCCCTCGAGAATACCTTGTATATATCAAGTTATAATTGCATTTTCATGAGTTTGGCTTGCCTTCTGGAGCTTTATGCCGACTCCTTGACTTTGAGTTCAGCCATATAGCCCGAGCTTGTCTCATGTCTAGCCAAGCAGAGCCTTTTTAAATATATTTTGCAGCTTGATCATCCATTTTACCGAGAGGAGACCTTCCCCCGAGTGTCTTTATCCTGCACATATATCCATGCATTGAGCATACGCATGTTCCACTACTTGGAACTAGTTTTCTTGTCCCCATGACACTCGTCTCCTCCTAGATTTGTACTATAAAGAACTTTTATTCTTTTTCAAGATTTTCAAAATATCTGAAAAAGTACAAAAAAAAACAAAAAACCAAAAATTTGGACAGGAAAAGATGTTATCTTTGGCAGCAGTTGAGTCGTGCCGCCTTCAAACAGAGCATTGTATATCACATTCCTTTAAATAGAGCATTGTATATCACATTCGTTGGTTGGGTATTAGTTTGACTTTAGGATTTGTACTTGTTACTCTGAGTTTATCTCCACCAACTGGTTACTTTTCCAGTCCCTATGGATCCTTTGTTGATTCCTCCTGTGTAACAGAGATGTCCCAGTTTGCATATCGAGTCCATGCTTCCTACCTTCAATCACCATTCGCCTTTATTCTCTTGTTCGAAGGAAGTTGAATCCTGAGTCGGCCATTCCTCAGTTATCTTGACTTTGCATGTCGGCAATTCCTGATACTGTTACTAGTTCGTGCACATCTTGTTCTTCCACATTATATAGCATTGTTGAGTACCTTGTGTTGGTTGATGGGGGATGCCTTAATTCCCTCCTTCCAGTGCATTCCATTCCATCGACTTCAAATCATTTATTCTGGAATAGGAGTCTAGAGTCATTTGAGTGCCTTGAGACTTATAGTCATCAGTGGTAGGTTCTCTTGTCATCGACACTTTTGGGAATACATCAATGTCCCCTGATCGATGGATTTTTCCAATTGTTTGACCTCAACACATCTATTCACACTTGTTAGATTTCACTCTGTACCTTGATTACCATTTTCATTATCGGTGGGTGATCTTGCATCTGTTAACGGTATACGTCAATGATCGGTAATTAGACGATGGATTACTATGTTTGACCTCGACACATATATTCACATAGTAGGACATGTACTCGTAGAGGTTAGTGTAGAAATCTTTCCAACTTGGTGGCATTCCATATATGTTATCTCCTTTATCATGCTAGTGTTCATGAGATTTCAACTCTCGTGATTTGATTCCAGTATATACCAGATATCTTCAGCTATTATGGAGATCTTGATCCATTGTGTATCTTCAGTCATTATGGAGATCTTGATCTATTATACATCTTCATCCACTTTGGAGATTCTGATCTATTGTATATTGTATGTGGCGATGACCACACGTGTCACATTTTATATATCATGCCTATTCATGGCCATTGTAGTCTTATGTATCCGAGACTGCTATATGTATTTGCACTTGTATGCAGAGATTGATTATTGTATTGTACGGATGAGTGGTTGGTTCTCCCACCTATGTCTTCATTACTCCACTTGTGGGATGGATTTTATAATGTATTTCGACCAGCATGTTACCCCTCTGACCTAACACATTAGGGGGCATCTATTATCGCTGATTTTACCACACATGGTTGATCACATATTGATGGCCTTCCATGTCCCTCAATAGACTCTTTAGACCCCATGGACTCATATTATCCTTTGATGTTCCAATTTCATCCTTTAAAAACCCTTGTTTATTTTTGTACGTGACTTTTAATCTCATACTCGTGTGTACATGCGACTTTTGACCTCAAAACCACGTACATCAGGATGTGTGCATAAGTCCAAATAGTTTTGGATTTTTCGTCATAGGAGTCTGAATAACTTCACTCTTGGCCTTCCAAACGCCTTGAGAATGCTCGGATTCGCCCCTCCATTACCCTTTTGGAGTGCTATATAAGGACCCCTTGGATACATTGAGGAGGGGGAATTGAAGAGCACGTAAACTATATTCCATTGTTGCCACAGTTTGCATATAATTGAGTCTACATCCCTTTGTCCCTTTGGAGAACTTAGTGTTCTTCCCAAGCCTGTTTTTTCTTGTGAGCCTGCTATCGAGAGATGGAGGATTGAGGTGGTGGAGGCCTAGGTGGAGGACTCGGTTTCTCCGGTTCGTAGACGTGTCGACAGAGGTTGTCACTTTTGTAATCTCTTATTTTATTAATAGAAATATATTTTCGTATCCAATTATGTGCAATTGAATATGAATTTGAATCCATGGATGTGTTTAATTGTTTATGCATTATTGAATATATATGCTAGAGTAGGTCTAATACACTATTATATAGCATGTTTGTCTTGTTTGTTGTTGTTCAGAGAAAATTGCTAATACAAGCGTGAATTGGAAAGCTCAATGGGGATCTACTTCAACCGTCCGAAACAAGGTACGATTCAGTATCCCTTAGTGTTAGATGTTTGATTTCTCTTGCATATTGGGAAAGAATGATTTCTAGTGTCAAATTTGTCTGTTACGGTACACCCTAAGCCATGGGAAGTTTCTCTCCCAAGTGTGCTAATGATGATATTGAAACTTGCAATATGAAACATGTACAACTCCAAAAATGTGTGCCAACATGATGGCAATGTCATGAGAATCCTTGAACTTCGAACTAGCAAAGGTGAGAGGATATACATATGAACTTTGATGTGCTTGAGAACTTGAACCAGGTGAGGTAAACCCAAGCAACTGAGATAGTGCATCCTTGAAATTCAAACCAAATAAGTTGAAATTAAAGCCAAATGTGAGGACCAAGTTTCCAACCAGATGCATAAGGTATCCAACTTTATTAGCACTTAGAGGAAGTGTGCAAGTGACCATGTAGGAAAATGGAGGAGGCCTAAGATCAGGGAGAGAAAATGCAAAGAATCCATTGGTTGATCTATCTTCCAAAATATCTAAGGAAACACAAACTAGCACATCAGTAGACTCATAGAAATAAATGGGATCATATTATAGAGAACTAACTGATAAACAATCTTAGTAGCAGAAGTATGAAAAGAGAGAAATGAGTAGAGATGTTCAGGATCTTCAAGGAGGTTCTGAGAATGGGTTCCAAGAGCTAAGGAGGAGTTGCACATGTGCATGGTACCAAGTAAACACTGAGTTGCACACCATTAATAAAGGAAACCATCGAAGGAAACACTGGGAAATCATCGAAGGAAACACTGAGTTGCACACCATTAACAAGTGAAGTATGCACAAGGTGCGAATACACTGGAATATGGGTCTCATAATCCATAATAGATGACATAGAGAACACTGAGTGTGTGCATGAATTTTCAACAATGGAAGCTCCATTAGCCACTTCTTATTCATTATTAGCATCATAAGAAGATGAATCCGGATATTAAACTTCTAGAGACATAGAAAAATATATCTCTTCAATATATTCTTCTTGATATGCAGAGGAAGCATTCGAATCAAAGAGAAATATCATAAGAGGAACTGTCTGAGTTGAATCTACAACTTCACCATCATGAATAACTTCATTAGAGACATTTGAGGCCAATACATCTTGATAAAGAGCACATATTAAGGTTCTAGGTGCGCTCTCCAAATTTCTTGAATGATCCTCATGGTGTTTTCAAGAATCTTTATCCAATCTTGTTGATATATCCTTTGGGTATTCAGTAGAACCAATAAGTTAGCACATGCTTGGAGATATTTCCAGACACATAGCTCCAAAATCAATGTTGCAATCATTCATCCAGACATATTTCTCTTCATAATATTCTTGACCAACTCCAATAGAATTCTCATAGAGATATTGTCTCTTAAAATATGCAATCACCTTCAATTTCCACTTTGAATAACTTCTGAATGGAGAAAGAGGAGGAACTAGTACTTTTGAACCCATATTAAAGTTGTACCTGCAAGTATGAATGGAAGATAAAATTTTGTTAGCCCATGGCTCTGATACCGTGTGAGAATTTTGATACCATATAGAAGATCTCTAATACCATGTGAGATATCTGATAGCATATGCTCTGGTACCATGTGATATTTTGCATCAGTTGATCTAGTAACAAAATTGAACTCCACTTAATTCACAGAGAATACAGAAAATTAACAAGAAGATATGGAAGAATCAATAGAGAAAAGAAGCTCTGGTGTATCAATTTTCACTCCTCATGTGTATGCTAATGTGTTAGCAATACAAATATATTACAAAGAGTAAAAATCAAAAGCCTAAGATGGAATTCAAATTAGTCACATGTTCCAATCTTAAAATATTACTAAATTCCCAATATATGAAAAGAAGTCAAATCCAACTCAAGTCTAGAGGTCACAAATGGGAAAGTTAGGACTTGGTGGACCATGAGTGACATGAAATAAAAAACTAAGTGGATTTCAAGAGAAAAGTAGGGAAGCAGTTGATGGAAAAAAGTTGATAACTTGCCAAAGAAATTATAGAGATCATGTTGCTTTCTTATCCATGAGAAAAGCATTGAAAAGCTACTCAAACTCATAAAAATAAGGATTAAAGCATAATAAAGTAGGAATTTTGCTTTATCTCATAAAATAATTTTAAAAGCAGAAGTGAGGGGCACACTTGTTGATAAACTAATTCAAGTAGTCAAGTTATCCACTAGTTATGCCAACTATCATATGGAACAAGGTACTAAACACCTAGAAAACTAATAAAATTAATTTATCCTATTGTCTATTTGGGATAATGTTCCAACAATCGGTACCTGGATATGTAGACTATGCAAGGCCACTCAAAACACGCAAAGTGAATATTGGCACAAAGGAAAATATGATTTTTTCCAACAATGGGGGTTATTGGAATGAACAAATGATGGATAAAATCATTGATCCCCTATGTGTATATCATGACTTATTTCCTAAAAAAAATTAGATATCAAGGGCATTGCAGGAGAACTAGGTGAGATGAAGATGCCTCTAAATCCATATGCCAACCCAGTCAAACAAATACCATACCAACTAAATCCAATGTATAAGTAAAAAGTTAAGGCTTAGATAGACAGAATGTTGGATGTGGGTATAAAAGAACATGTGGAAGAATTAGAATGGATTAGTCCAACGGAGGTCCAAAATATGAACACAAGAAGCATAATGATTTGTTTGGATTTCAACAAATTAAACAATGCTTTCTTACATGATCCATTCCCGACACAATTTACCGATGAAGTGTTATAAAATGTAGGAGGGCAAGATGCATATTCATATATCGATGGATTTTCAAGATACCATCCAATAAAAATTGAAAAAGAAGATAGGCATAAGACGACATTTGCGATGGAATGGGGTTGTTACCAATACAATGTGATGTCATTTGGGTTGAAGAATGCACCTGCAATATTATCTAGAGTAGTGCTCACATCCTTTAAAGAGTTCATTCAAAATTTTCTAGAAGTGTACTTGGAAGAATAAACAATATTAATCCTATTAAAGAATCACATTGAAGTTTTATGATTGATAATGTCTTTGTTGATTTATTTGTAACTTCAGAATGTATTCACTTGTATATTTTATATTGTATTTCATTGTACCCCGATGGAGATGTTTGTTCTTCCGATCGAGAGAGTCATTAATATAATAAATTCATGTAAATTCATTGATGTCAACCCTCTGTTGTAAGTCGGGGCAATAGTCCCCATAGTTGAGTCATATTAGGGTTATTAGACTCTGCTACTGAGGTCGACCCCTTTAGAGTAATTTTCAAGTAGAAAACAAGTATAAATAGAGAGTGAGAATCTCTATTTATTACACACACTCACTCAACAATAGCGCATGAGTGAGAGAGGAGGAGCTTGCACAAGTGAGAGAGAGAACAGCTGTCAAGGATCATCTTTGTATCTTTAGGTTTTAATTTTTCTATTGGTGCTCATTCTATCTTTGAGGAAGTTGCGGGGTTTTCTCCTTTATGGTTTCCCCGAGGAAATTTTTTTGTGTCTCTTGTCTCTTGTGATTATTGTTGTGCATGTTATTCTCTCAAATAAGATCCTAGATCATATTGATTAAATGATAAAAATATAACATGGTATCAAAGCTAACCTAAGAAGAAGACACTATGTAGTTGTAGAAGCTAGGGCTTATTACTTTTTGGGTCTCTATCCACAGATCATCAACAAAAGGAGGCTAGGTTAACTCTCCATTGAAGGGTGCATCTTTCTGTCAAAGCAGAATTTGATTCTAGGCATTTCTAGTTCTTGACCTATCACTACTATGAGAAATTAGGGATTTTCACAGAAGAGGAATTTTTGAGTGAGCCCAGCATCGGATTGTTTTCCTCATCAAAATCGAAATTTAGAGACCAATATCAAAAAATTTGGTTGGGTAAAACCACGGGAAAGTCAAACCCTAATTTGACCCCATACCATAAAATTAGCACTGCAAAAGATCAGGTCCAGATCCAGTTCGAGCATCTCAAATTGGTAAGATATAAATATTTTCTATTTCCATTGAGGCTCTCATTAAACATGAATCAGAGAAGTTTCACTGTACAACTGAAATACAACTGCAATGGCAGTTAATGGAAATTAGGGTTTCATGCCTGAAAACCCTACAAGACTGAATTTAATAATCCTAGAACTTTCGCTATAATGCGAGATTGGAGAATGCTCACAAGCCAAAATTTTTACATTCCGAAGATAAATTTGTGCTTTACACTGTGTAAACATTTCAGCCTCATATTAACTATAATTCAGGAGATATGGTTCCTCCAAATCAGGGTTCCATCCTCCTCCAGAATACAGTCATAAAGAGGTGACCTAGGGAGATTTGCTATATCTCGGGCTAGGAAGTTCCAAACAAAATTTAGAAAGATGTTGTAGGTAGGGAATGGAATATAGTTTCTGTGATAAGTTGTTTAGACCCGGAATGTGAAATAGTGGCGTGTGGAATTCTGTACAAGTTCTCTATCCTGAACAGTACCCAAAAAAGTCACCTTGGGAACATATGAATAAGTCCCACTTGGAGAATCCATTTCTACTCTAACCTGTGGGGTTGGAAAGAAGACTTATCAGGATCTCACAGTGATGATTTTCATACCTAAAGGATCCGAAACCGTGGATATAAAGCAGAAGCAATATCGGTCATTTCTGTAGAAGAAATTGAAAAACTAGGGCTTCCTATTCCAGGAGCTTCCCTTTGTTGTTTTCAGGAAAGGAGTACATTGGACAGATCACCTTGAAGAGGCCCATATTTCTATCCAATCAAAAGTTTGAAATTCCAAGTTTTGAAAATTAGGGTTTCTCTGACAAACCGTAGATCAACCAGCTCTAGAACTAGGATGGACAGCTCAAATAGTAACAAAGGTCTAGGAGCCAGAAGGAGATGAGGCTAAGGCTAGAGCCAAGAGAATCATTGCAAATTCTATTAAATATTATCTCATCCCTCATATGTCATCCCTGAAGAAACCAAAAGTAAGTGTTTGGTTTTATGATGAAGCAATCGAAGAAGAATAAGATATTGTTATAACCACATTGAATGGCCTCCAAAGATCTTGGGATTCATTCGAGGAATGTGTGCCAGAAGGAAGTGATTACCTTCAGCAGACTCTGGGAAGAGTGCACACAAGAAGAAGCTTGACTCATAATAAGAGAAGAGAATATGGGAGAAACTAAAGATCAAGATGTCATGATTCAAAGAATATCCCTCAAGCGATGAGGAATATGAAGGACTCAATACTTGAAGAACCTCTAATCCATCTTAGAATTTGGATAAGAAATGACAATGTTATGAATGAAGAAGATGATGAAGTTGAAGGCTCAAGAAGGAGTCTACCCACGAAACAAATAAAGATAAGTATTTGAATTGTCTTTTCCTATATATCTAGTTGTTTATATGATATTGTTTAGTTGTGAAATGTATTATGCAGGATAGAATGTCTGCATTAATGAACAATATACTACTAATATGCATTTTATGGGTAAGTAGCCTATAGTGCTATAAACCACTCCATTGCTACTTATCTACAATGAAACCTCTTTGCTGACATATTGGGATTAGTGCACAATCTCAATAATGTTATAGTAGAGATGGAAGGCATCTAGAAAGTTTCTGTGTATACCAGATATGGATGAATGTTATATTGGATAAAATAGTTGCATGATTATATCTTTATGCATAAGAATTTTCCATTGTGAATATGCCTTATGAAAATTTTCTAACCATACGACTGGTGCATTTGAATTGTAGGAAAGAAGTATGAGACTTGTTCTGAAGAACAAGTGACGACAGTTCAAGATTCGTAGCACGAGGCTTCTCACACAAAGAAGGCATAGACTATGAAGAGACATTTGCACCAATGACGAGTCAAGTAGAGCAACCACTGGGAGTTGAGACACATGAGAGGAAGACTCATGTGTACAAATTAAAGAAGGCCTTGTACGAGCTCAGAAGGCACCCATACATGAGGAGCTTTAAGATCACCTAGATTGATGAGGATCTTAACCTTTGCTACAAGGTTGAAGATGAAAGCCTATAGAAAATGACAAGCTCACAAATGGGTGTGAGAAGAAATTTTCAAAAAGTTCAAGATAGAGGATCTTGGTATCGAGTGACCCTAGATGGATACATAGAATATTAGTAGCAGAGGAAGCTACTTGTCACTCCATTACAAAATGTTTCAATAAATAGAGTACAAAAGACAGAGGGAAATTGATCCTATGCTTTAGAGGGAGTGACTGCAGAAGATCCTAAGGTTCGACATGGTACGACATGATGGACAGTTTATTGATGGCTCTAGGATTTAGTGAGAGTAAAGCAGATTCCAAACTTTAATTCAAGGTTGAAGGCGGAAGACCGGTGATGCTCTTGTTATATGTCGATGACCTGTTCCTGACAGAAAAAGAGGAACTCATTAAAGATGCAAGAAGAAGACTTGCTGTCGAGTTTGAGATGAATGGTATGATGCACTACTTTCTAGGCATGGAGGTGTGGTAGACTGCGGATGGAATCTCCTTTGGACAAGGGAAGGATGCAGTGGATATCCTGAAGAGGTTCAAGATGATGGACTGCAAGGCCATAGCCACACCTATGGCATCAAACCTAAAGCTATTAAGTGATACTTCATTAGAGACGATTGATTCCACGATGTATTCTCAGATGATTTGTTTATTGATATTCTTGACGAATACGATACCATACATATGCTTTGCTGTGAACAACCTAGACATGCTCACCTGGTTGCAAAGAATGTTGTGAGGTACCTGAAGGGTACGATTGAGTATGGACTCAAGTATGATACGAATCAGAAGACTAACCTGCATGGTTATGTTGATTCGGATTGGTGTCACCACTGGGAAGAAGAGAACCTCAGGTTTCTTCTTCAGTTTGAGATCCAGTATGGGCTACTGGTTTAGCAGGATAAAGTCCTGCAGGGCGCTGAGAACATCCGAGGAAAAATATGTTTCCACTTGCTCGGATATTTGTAAGAGAGGAGCAGTGAAGCTCCAATTTTTGATCTAGATCGAGATCTCTCAAAAGAGGGAGTTCTAACATAGCTGGTGAAACAAGTTGTCTGAGCATAAAATAATAGTGAAGTTTGTAGGTTGCTCAAATGTAATCAGTCTTGTAGGTGGTCCTCGGATCTAATAATTCCTAGTAAAGATCTTAGGTTATCCTTAGACGTAATCAGCCCTGATGTGATTCTATGCTAGAAATGGCCAGAGTGAAGTTTGAGTACTTCAGAAAGAATCTTGGTGATTCTTTAGAATGAGGTTCCCTCCAAGGGGAAGTGATACACATGAGTCCTTCCTGGATGGTAGTAGGTATGTCCTACCATTTTGGTAGATGTAAGTGTTGAAGCCTTTCCCGGATGGTAGTAGGTGTGTCTTACCATGTCGGTAAATGTGAATGTTGTGTTATGTGTATTTGAGTTGTGCTCCGAGATGATATGAAGAGAAATTCCTTGTAGAGGGAAAGGCATACATCCAACATGAAAAAGGGTTGGCTCTATAGAGAAATCCTTGTAGAGGGAAAGGCCTACATCCAGCATGATAAAGGGCTGGCTCTGTAGAGAAATTCCTTGCAGAGGGAAAGGCCTACATCCAGCATGAAAAAGGGTTCGCTCTATAGAGAAAGTACTTGCAGAGGAGAAGGCCTAAATCCAGCATGAAAAAGGGTTGTCTCTGTGATATCCTGTTTTGTTTTCTACTTTTGAACCATTTGCTTGTCTTAAAAATATGATTTTTCTTATTGTTTTAAAGTTTTGACCTTGGTTTCTTTTAAAATATTTTGATTTTAGCCTTATGTTTATAGTTGATTTAACAGGTTTTCTTTTTAATTTTTGATTGATTTAATTAATTTCATGGTTTTTATGGGCTTATAGGATGCATATATTTCTAAAAGGTTCCAAAGAAATATCATAAGACATTACTTAAAGTTATTTATAAAAAAAACAGCACTTGGTTTGGAGTTTTGGTTAAAAATCACAAAACAGAGATTCCTGTAGCTCTAGCTAGAAAAATTTACACTAGCGCGCTACAAGAAAGTCGTGAGTGCCAAAATAGTCCGATTTTTTTGGGGGTTTCGTCCCTGACGTATTAATCACATCAATTATCACATTTGATACGTGTTTTTCCAAGTTTATCATTGAAACAGGTGTATGGTCCTCATATGAGGGAGATCGTGACAACTGTATGCAAATGCATGGCAAATCATGACAGAGAGTGGAACGAGGAAAAATTTTCGAGAAGAGGTTCCCAAGCTAAAGATTACGAAGCTATTGAACACTGTGGTGGAGACATATTTCTGAAAATTCAAAAATTTGACAGTTGAAGGAAGAATTAGGGCTTCCTAGCAGTGACAGTTAGAAGCGATTTGGAGGTTTGAAGACAGCTGGAATGTGTAATTCGACACCAAATCGGTCAAGGGATCGACTTCCAGCGCCTATATCAAGCTTTAAATGAGGTATCCCGCGTGACCTTTGACAGGGTTTGTTAAAATTGGGGTTTTTTCTGATAAAGCCCTATTATGTCAAAATTTCAAAGGAAGACATGAATTTACTTACTCAATAAAATTTAAATGATGAGATATTAATCAAAATATCTAAATATGCATCGTTTGGGTTAGTAAAGTTCAAAGCAGCACTATTGTACATTTCTGATTCTGTGATTAAGCCAAATTTTTGAAACTTGGCACAAAGCATTTCCTGAACTGGTGATAGGATAGACTGTTTAAAATTGAAGATAAACAGACTGTGAGAGTTCGAAGGAAAATTGACTGCCAAGACTATGCAAATTTGAAGAAAAATAGGCTGTGAGATTACTAACAGGTGCTGAAAACCATACAGAAGATGAAGAGGAGTGGAAAAACTAATAGGGCTGAGTCCACTGATCTCAGTTGGATAGATAAATTTCCAGGATGTGCTGAACTGTTTGAAAATTTTGGATGGCTGATATTTTTTAAGAAAATTAATGGATACAATGCTGAAGTCTCTCACAAGTTTGCTCAGTGTTATGACAAAGATACTGTATCTCTTGATACTTTGAAATTCAAATTGACTACAGATTTGGTGGCTGAGGCAACAGGGGTTAAAAATGAAGGAGAACTTTGGTTTAAGAAAGTGCCATTTACTTTTAATGCATAGAGGTATCTATTTCCTGGTATTGTTCCATATTGGGGTAGGGGAGTGCCCATCCATAACTTCAGAGCTGAATGGGTAGAACCTACCAAGGTTTTACAAAGTTATATTACATGTGAAGGAAGGTATGCCTTCGTTTTCAAATACCATTTCAGGTTCCTTCAACACCTTAGTAGTGAAGCAAAGATGAACCCGTCTTTCTTCTTGCTAAAGAGCCTACAGAAGATGTCTAGCAGAATCAAAGAACACCAAGATCATACTAGACAATCCATCTTTCACCATGGACTTATCAAACTTATTATCAACAATGTTTTGCAGAGAGAAGGAAAAACTTGGGAATATTTCCTTTTTTTGGTCAGGGTTTCAGAATAGTCAAGAAGGAAAGTCTACTAGAAAGCAAGCTGATAAAGGACAGACCTTGATTAGAAAATTAAGACAAAAAATAAAGGTTGAAAATGAGGATTGTGTCAAATTAGAGGGAGTTGCAGAGCCTGCAAAAGAAGGTTGTGAATCTAAACAACATCTAGATGACAGTGAGAACAAAGATTTGTAGTCTATTAATAAGCAGACTCAACCTGTTCAGGATGATGCACCAGCAGAGAAATTTGTTGATGAAAATATTGTACTTGCACAGAAAGTTTCAGGTGATGAAGAGGATACTAAATTCCAACAGCAAAGTCCAATTACAGTCTTGTCAGAGGATGAAACATACCTGTTTGAGGAGGATAAACTTCATGTTATTGATGCAACTAGGGTTTGTACTAAAAAGGAATTTCATAGCCAGGATGATGAGGTAGCATTACCAAAGATAAAGAAACTAAAATTTGTTGAATCCTAAGTTGAACAAAGAAAAAGTAACAGTAAAAAAATGAAGACAAGGTGACACTAGAAGAAGTTCCAAATCCTGAAAATAAAAACTCTGAATTTGAACAGCATGTTAATGATAGTGAAAGCAAGACTTTACAGTTAGTAATCAAGGAAGCTAAGTCTGTTGAAGATGTTGCACCTGCAGAGAAAATTCCAAATGTAAAAGAAGATATTGAAGTACAAAAACAGACTTAGACTGATAGAAGACTTGGAGTGTGCAAAGATTATTGAGAATTATGCTATGTTTTTCCTGTTTTTGGTTATTGAAATTGAATGCATACCACGAGCTTATGGAGAAGAATTTTAGAAAAAAAAAAGAGGTTTTTGTTCATAAGACAACCATTCAAAAAAACCTCACTCAGTTTTACAAGAGCTATCAAGTTTTGAAAGATTCCGTTTAATCTTTACAGCCTATGTTTCAGGGTTTTAAAAATATTTAATATTTTCCTATTTTAGTGTTCATCTTGTGGGGCATATAATGATTTATTGGAGATGAATTTTTAAAAACCAAGAGAGGTTTTTGTCCATCACGGAACCATTCACAAAAACCTCTCTAATTTTTACACAGGTGTCACGAATTGAGAGATATTGAAGCTTCTTTGACACCTATTTTTCAGAAATTTGCCATATTTGCGAGGAATCCGATTTTGCTATTTTTAGTCAATTAGTTGAAAGTTAGTTAATATAACTGCTGGGTAGTTTCAATTTCGACCTAATGAAGGGAATATATAACTAATTCTTTGTAACTATAAAAGATGGACAAGGGTACAGAAGAGGGATTCAACTTTTTGGCTGGCTAGAGGAGGTCTCCTGACTTGTTGATAAGCTAAGTAAATGACTCTCATGTGTATTTGAAGAACTGATTATGAAATATATGCTCCATTTTACCCTTCAGTTTGTTATCTGGATTCATTTATAGCTTGTTTAGCTACTCAATTGGTAATTTCATTCCTGGTTTAAAGTTTTATGCTTGTAGTGCTTGCCATTTGTGGATGAGCTTCAGTGTTATTTTCTGTTGGATACATGGTTATTATGTTATGCATCTCAGTTTTTCTTTACTTGTGATTTAGTTCTTATTTGGGTTATGAATGCATTCCCTCTTGTCACCAAACTTCACAACTAGAAAACCTTAAAAAACCTTAAAAACCCAGTTTTGTTTTATTGAAATATTTGAGATTATGTTGGCTTGTTTTCTCGTAGTCTGGAAACAATTTCTGGCATAAACATCTTTGGCGCCGTTGCCGGGGAGTGAAGCTGAAAACAAATTTTCCCCTGGGATACTTATCATTTCATTGGTTTTAAGAGGTGAACTTAAACCAACATATCTCTAAGACTACTTTTCACCAGTTTGTCATAGTGGCTACTAGGGGAATTGGAACTAGAAATAGACCTATTTCACCTTTGCAGTTGGGTGTTTCAGACCCAAAATAGATACTGAAAATAGCTAGAAGAATTAGAAGGTTTCAGTCATCCCTAGCTTTATGCAACCCTAATTAATTTGAATTACTGTCACCCCTTCCTCTTTCTGAAGAGAAAAAAACAAAATCTATCTTGACAAATTGATTGGCAACTCCACTATTTCAAGATGCAGAGGCCGATGTCCATGGAAGCTATTCTAGCTCGAAGGTTTGCACCTTTCAATTTCTGATATTCCAGGTTTTCCAAATCCAATACCTACTATGGATGTTTGGGGAGATTGTCTTCCATGGTTTAGAGAAAGCAAAGAGGATAATCCTTCAGATCACCTCATCAAATTTCACCAATGTATGGTCCAGTTAAATATACAGCATGAAGATGTGCTCATGAAGATGTTCATGTATTCACTCGAGTAAGATGCAAGAGATTGGTATTTTTCTTTTCCTGCTGCTAGCATTTCCTCACTGAAAGAATTCCACACATGTTTTCGAAAACATTGTAAGTATGTGTTCTCAGTTGAATTATTTTTTAAATATTGTTGTGAGCAGGCTGATTTTTACAATACAATTTCTGATTTAAAAAATCATGATGATAAGTATAGTCAAGGATTGAAAACATATCATCAAGAAGTTGTAGTTTTAGATGTTGTTGAAGATGAAGAGGTAACATTTTCAGATACTGCTGTCAAGGAAGAATTCCATGATCATTACGATAATCAAGTTGTTGTTTTAGGTCAGGTTGAAGATTATTCAAGTGATGAGATCAGTAGAGATAGTTTGGAATATTCTCATAATGATTTCAACAGTCTTAATAACCATTTGAATGCTAATCCTTTTGAATATCAATCTCTAGTTCAACAAACTGTTGGAAATCATTGTTGTGTTAAAGATCGGCTTTGTATTGAAGGAAAAGACGAACCTTTAGCATCATCATTCGAAATTTCTCAGAATGCTCCTTGTTATGATGAAGAGATTAGGGTTCCAAGACAAGAATTCTGTGATGAATTAGATTCTATTCCTTTTTGTTTTGATACTAAAATTGATGGAGGCCAGGCTGTTCGCATTTTTTTAGAAGTTGCTTATATTCATGGTTATGATAAATCTGTTGTTCAAAATCTTTATGAAGATGCTCTAATTTTTAATAAATATGATGATGAAATTGAAAAGAAAGACCCAGAAATGTGTGAGGTGTGTGATATGTCACAATCTGATCAGTAGATTCAGGAATGCATTCAGTCCATTATGCTTGAACAACCAAAGCCAATGCATGATAGTTATCCATTTGAAGATGGTGTGGAAAAGGAGGTTCAGCTTATTCACATTATTGATGATACTATCCAAAAAAATCTGAAGCAAATTCAGGTTGATCCTGATGTCTTTTATCACCAATGCCTACTTGATGTTCATGGAACAAAATATTATTATGGACATCGTATCTTTTTCATAGAATAGGAAGAGGTAACTTTTGGAAATATTTATGACCCAGTAGCAGATTATTTAGAGTCAATACTAAGTTATAAATCTGTTATTTTAGAGACACTATTTAATGAAAGTGAATATAAGTTGTTAGATCTTTGCTTTTCATGTTTTCCAATATTTCTGATTATATATATATTCGGAGTTGGAAACAAGTTTTGGTGGGTTGATGAAATTTTTTCCTGGTTACATTGGAAATGGGATTACAATTTGATTCAGTAAATGAAAGGTTCCTCAAAGAAAGAGATTTGATTTTCATTGTATATATCAGTGTGTGAAGGATTGAATAAAGACTCCATAGCCCAATGGATGTTTTGCAAAAAAGCAAGCAGTTTTGGTTACAGAAGGCACTAGTCTACAGGTTCTTGAAGCCTCACAGGGAGGACTTCATCCCCAGCAGAAGCCAGATGTTATAGCATGTTTTTGTTTTCTATTTTTGAACCATTTTCTTGTCTTAAAAATATGATTTTTCTTATTGTTTTAAAGTTTTGAACTTGGTTTCTTTTAAAATATTTTGATTTTAGCCTTATGTTTATAGTTGATTTAACAGGTTTTCTTTTTAATTTTTGCTTGATTTAATTAATTTCATGGTTTTTATGGGCTTATAGGATGCATATATTTCTAAAAGGTTCTAAAGAAATATCATAAGACATTACTTAAAGTTATTTAACAAAAAAAAAGCACTTGGTTTGGAGTTTTGGTTTAAAAATCACAAAACATGGATTCCGGTAGCGCTAGCCAGAAAAAGTTACACTAGCGCGCTACAAGAAAGTCGTGAGTGCCAAAATAGTCATTTTTCAGTCCGGTTTTTTTGGGGGTTTCGTCCCTGAGGTATTAATCACATCAATTATCACATTTGATACGTGTTTTGCCAAGTTTATCATTGAAACAGGTGTATGGTTCTCGTATGAGGGAGATCGTGACAACTGCATGCAAATGAATGGCAAATCATGACAAAGAGTGGAATGAGGAAAAATTTTCGGGAAGAGGTTCCCAAGCTAAAGATTACGAAGCTATTGAACGCTGTGGTGGAGACATATTGTTGAAAATTCAGAAATTTGACAGTTGAAGGAAGAATTAGGGCTTCCTAGCAGTGATAGTTAGAAGCAATTTGGAGGTTTGAAGACAACTGGAACGTGTAATTCGACACCAAACTGGTCAAGGGATCAACTTCCAGCACCTATATCAAGCTTTAAATGAGGTATCCCGCGTGACCTTTGACAGGGTTTGTTAAAATTGGGGTTTTTTCTGATAAAGCCCTATTATGTCAAAATTTCAAAGGAAGACATGAATTTACTTACTCAATAAACTTTCAATGATGAGATATTAATCAAAATATCTAAATATGCATCGTTTGAGTTAGTAAAGTTCAAAGCAGCACTATTGTACATTTCTGATTCTGTGATTAAGCCAAATTTTTGAAACTTGGCACAAAGCATTTCCTGAACTGGTGATAGGATAGACTGTGTAAAATTAAAGATAAACAGACTGTGAGAGTTCGAAGGAAAATTGACTGCCAAGAGTGTGCAAATTTGAAGAAAAATAGGCAGTGAGATTACTAACATGTGCTGAAAACCATACAGAAGATGAAGAGGAGTGGAAAAACTAATAGGGCCAAGCCCACTGATCTCAGTTCGATAGATAAATTTCCAGGATGTGTTGAACTGTTTGAAAATGCTGGATGGCTGATATTTTTTAAGAAAATTAATGGATACAATGCTGAAGTCTCTCATAAGTTTGCTCAATGTTATGACAAAGATACTGTATCTCTTGATACTTTGAAATTCAAATTGACTAGAGATTTGGTGGCTGAGGCAACAGGGGTTAAAAATGAAAGATAACTTTGGTTTAAGAAAGTGCCATTTACTTTTAATGCACAGAGGTATCTATTGCTTGGCATTGTTCCAGATTGGGGCAAGGGAGTGCCCATCCATAACTTCAGAGCTGAATGGGTAGTGTTGTCCGCCGATTGCACACCAGCAGCAGAAATCTTCCGAAAGCTGTCTCCTCACTTGAGAAAGTGGGAGAGGTGTGACCTTGGGGGCAAGCACAGAGCTAGGTATTGTCACCTACTCCTAGCTCCTCCGTTTAGGCTAACTCCTAACGAAGCCAAGGGGGGTAGTCCCTAACAAAGAGTTTTCTATGGCTCAATGTTTAAGTTAAGTTTTAAGATGTTTTGGATGCGGATGGGTGTTGTTTAGGAGTTACTTGTGATTAGAAATGATTAAGTTTATGATTGTGACACGTAAATCAAAGCAATCCACGTTGCTAGCAAGAGATCATACAGATAAGCAAAAGATTCCAGACTTTACTTAAGCATTCAGATATAATCAGCAAAAATAAACCATAGGCAGTTGATCAAGATAGAAAATTACTCAATTATAACGAAGAACCAGTGCCTTGTGGAGTCAAATAAATGCATGAAATAAAGTCTAGGAATTAAGCTAGTGAATATTAGGTTTTGCAAGTGCTCTTGGTAGATTTTAAGAATTTTAAAGAATGCTCTTGATTAGGGTGTCAACGAAGATTTGTCAAAGCCAGGAGACTCTTCTAAGTTTCCTTTGTTTAAGACATGTTGGGCCCGCTCAGTATCCCAGGCTGATATTGTCAAGTGACCAGGTAGCTGAGAATCTATGACAACAGGAGGTTCCGACGCCTCTACTAGGAAGTACTTTGGAAGAATCCCTACAACGCCGGTGCGTTGGTTACGGGGTGTTTAAGTGTTATTAGGTTACTCTTGCGGGGTTTAAAGATCCAATGCCATTTCTGGGTACTCCGATCTAGGATCGGTCAGAGCATACTCCGTCAAGGAGGGAGGTGGGTTAATTAATTAAAGGGTGTGAGTTGCGAATTTTATTAAGTTAATTAATTAACACTCTCCGACAGATAGTGCTCTTGACCTCGTCTTATGACAGTGGTTCGAGAGACTTAGCTAATCTAGATGATACTAATGCAGGGGTTGTGCAAACCTAAGGTGTTCTCCGATAGAGAGTTCTCTTGACTTGTGTTTCTGCAAGTTCAAGAGTCTTACTTATGGATGATTTGAATTAAATAAACACAATAATTAATATGAAAGGTGGTTGATTAAAACTCTCCGACAGAGAGCACTTTTGATCCACCTTATGGTGAGATTCAAGAGATTTTGGTTCTTCTTATCATTTAACAATTTATAACAAGATACCAACAAGCAATGATGAATCTAGCAATTAGTAAGAATGAAACTAAGTCTAATCAAAGAACTAAATTAATTGCTTAAGAAAAACTATACTAAGTAAATCATGAAAATGAACACAAGACACACTTCCCCAAAATAGGGGAAGTAGAAAAGGAAGGAGACTTCCTCCCACTCAGCTCTTTTTATTAATCTTTTACAATGATGATGTGTTCTTTGCTTCTTGGAAGAATGGGGAAAGAAGGGGATGCAAGAAGAGGGATAGCAATCTTTTTGTTCTGTTTGCATTCCTTGTTCATTTGTAGCCTTTACGCTCTCCTTCACCTGTCTGCAATCTAAGAGCTCTAGACACACACTTGTTATGATATTAGTTGATCAAAAATAACTTGAAATTTAATCTATAAACTAGCTCAAAACATTTACCCAAACTCACCAAGAAGACGGAAGAAAAGAGGCAAGAAAAAAGCAAGGCAAGAGGGATGAGAGAGGGGTGGAAAGAGAGCAAAAGGCAAGTCAAAAGAAGGCTGGAAACTAAGTGAGAAAGAGGGTTGCCAATCAGAGAAAGAGGGCTACAAAATGAGGGTGAAAAAGGATGAAAGTACAGCCCAAAAGATGGTTGAAGAAAAGGATGGAAAAGGGTTGCAAAAAGTGGAAACAAAGAGGCAAAAGAGGGTTGTCTAAAAGGGAAAAAAGTGGGGAAAAGTGGGGAAAAGTGGACAGTGAACAAAAGGAAGGAAAGGCTGCAAATAAAAGGCCTAAAAGGCTGAAAATATAGCCCAAAAGATGGCCCAAAAAGAGGATGAAAAGGGGCTGCAAAAAGTGAAGAAAGAGGACAAAAGAGGGCTTTCCAAAAGGTACAAAAGTGAGGAAAAGTGGACATTGAAGGATAGAAAAGTATGGCTGCAATAAAAAGGCCAAAAAGGATGAAAATAAAGCACAGAGCAGCTAACTAGGGCAAAGGCTAAGTGAATGAATGTTCACTTTAGCCCAAACGTGCCCTAATCCCAAGAAAATAAAGATTTTTTAATTTGAATGATGAATAAAAGCAAGGAGAGAATGGTCAAACCTGTGGATCTTTTTAAAGCACTTGGATCTCATGAAGCATGCAATTACCGAAAAAGCGTACTTGACTCCAAGAGAAGAAGATGCAACTAAGCTCGAACTTCTGCTTGGTTGGATAGAAGGATTTGCAAAATAACACTCATAGACTTGCCATACAAGATTAGATCATGTATTGTTCACAAATTGAAATAAAGAAGAGCATGAACTACAACTGAATAAAACAATGCTCTTTTTTAAATTCTAAAAGTAAATCAATAAACAACTAACTTGCAAACCGCAAATACATGTTCTTATGTGCTTACAGAAGCCTTCTAAAGCATAACATCATAATCTCAAATAAACAAGAAAGAAAAGCATTAAAACAACATCACCTCATCCATCAAGTGCAATCATCCAAAGAATCGCACCACATGAGCCTTTAAAGCCTTAATTTTATTCCAATGGTTGCATAGAAGCAACAAGCAATTACAAAAGTTTCACCAGAGTTTCTCTACACAAAAATCCATCCTCAATAGAGCTGAAAGAGCCTCTTTTTAACAAATGAGAGAGTGCTAAAACCCTAAAACCAAAAAACCAACCATAACCAACTTAGCCACCTAACAAAGAGCCCAGACCTAAACCGGAGAACTGGGAGTGAGGGGAGGCCTCCACCCAGGCAAGGCGCCCCCACTCCAAACCTGTGCACTGAAAACAAGCCAAGGATGAGGCCACACGTGTGAGTCTGGATGTAGGTAAGCTCATCCTTCAGGTCTAGCAGGAGCCTGAGCTAGGTTTGGGAAGCCCACTGATGGTGTAAGCTTCAGTGTTCACCTCGATCAAATCACTGGACCAATGAGAGCTCTCCATCTCATCTTTAGCTGGAGATGACATGTCTGATAACTGATAATAAATTAATTGCTCTCTTAATGATGACTGAAGCCAAATTATGATAAATCCAATCATCATAAGTGTTCCATGAGATGTCATTTAGTCTTTTATTTTACTGAATTTGGATTAATTTGGAGAGTTTTAGTTTTCTCCAAAATAATCAATTTTTTTTAATAAAAATTAATTTTTTTACTAAAAATCATTTTTTGCTCAAAACTGACTTTTTTGAGTAAAAAGGCATTATGTGTTCGATGTTGATCTGAAAGTTGGTTCTGACTGGCTGGTTGATCAAGAATGTTTTTGGCTTAAGGTTAGAGCCTTCAATCACTGAATTCTGAGTCCAACTCACGAACGGGTTTTTTCCATTTAATTTATGGAAAAATTAACCCAAAAAACTTAGGAAAAGCAATTAAAAATTAAAAAATAATTTTTCACTGTTCAAAAAAGATTTTTTCGAAATTTTTTTATGTGTCCAAATGACTTAGAACATGACCATGATCTATCTAAATAATGTCTAGTAGGTTTATAACATTCCGTTGGGCTCTAATAACCCCCCAAGGCCCAGAATTCAACATCGGGCATTCCAGCTTTGGAGGAAGCGGGAGAAAACCTCGACAATTATACTCGGCTGGAGGCAAAGCATAATTGTCAGGGGCAAAAAACTCCCTGGAATACCCTATTTGAGATTCTACGTCTCAGGAGACCGAACCACTCAAAAAATATCCTACTAGCACATTTTATTACAAACCCCGCGGGTCCATGGTCAAAATTATTCAAATAAAAAAGTGACTAGCCAATATTGGCCAGACAAGCAGACGGATCAACTGATACACTGGAATCAGACTTTGAACAAGTCTGTCAACCGGCAGCTCCTCAAGTAACCCAACTATGGTACAAAAAATTTGGTAACAGGTAGAACCTACCAAGGTTTTACATAGTTATATTACATGTGAAGGAAGGTATGCCTTCGTTTTCAAATAAAATTTCAGGTTCCTTCAACACCTTAGTAGTGAAGCAAAGATGAACTTGCCTTTCTTCTTGCTAAAGAGCCTACAAAAGATGTCTAGCAAAATCAAAGAACACCAAGATCATACTAGACAGTGCATCTTTCACCATGGACTTATCAAACTTACTATAAACAATGTTTTGCAGAGAGAAGGAAAAACTTGGGAATATTTCCTTTTTTTGTCAGGGTTTCAGAATAGTCAAGAAGGACAATCTACTACAAAGCAAGCTGATAAAGGACAGACTTTGATTAGAAAATTAAGATAGAAAATAAAGGTTGAAAATGAAGATTGTGTCAAAATAGAGGGAGTTGCGGAGCCTGCAAAAGAAGGTTGTGAATCTAAACAACATCTAGATGACAGTGAGAACAAATATTTGTAGTCTGTTAATAAGCAGACTCATCCTGTTCAGGATGATGCACCAGCAGAGAAATTTGTTGACAAAAATATTGTACTTGCAGAGAAATTTTTAGGTGATAAAGAGGATACTAAAGTCCAACAGCAAAGTCCAATTACAGTCTTGTCAGAGGATGAAACATACCTGTTTGAAGAGGATAAACTTCCTGTTATTGATGCAACTAGGGTTTGTACAAAAAAGGAATTTCACAGCCAGGATGATGAGGTAGCATTACCAAAGATAAAGAAACTAAAAGTTGCTGAATCCTAAGTTGAACAAACAAAAAGTAACAGTAAAAAAATGAAGACAAGGTGACACTAGAAGAAGTTCTAAATCCTGAAAATAAAAACTATGAATTTGAACAGCATGTTAATGATAGTGAAAGCAAGACTTTACAGTTAGAAATCAAGGAAGCTAAGTCTGTTGAAGATGTTGCACCTGCAGAGAAAATTCCAGATGTAAAAGAAGATATTGAATTACAAAAACAGACTTAGACTGATAGAAGACTTGGAGTGTGCAAAGATTATTGAAAATTATGCTCTGTTTTTCCTGTTTTTGGTTATTGAAATTGAATGCATACCACGAGCTTATGGAGAATAATTTTAGAAAACAAAAGGAGGTTTTTGTTCATAAGACACCCATTCAAAAAAACCTCTCTCAGTTTTACAACATCTATCAAGTTTTGAAATATTTAGTTTAATATTTACAGCCTATGTTTCAGGGTTTTAAAAATATTTAATATTTTCCTGTTTTAGTGTTCATCTTGTGGGGAATATTCTGATTTATTGGAGATGAATTTTTAAAAACCAATAGAGGTTTTTGTCCATCATGGACCCATTCACAAAAAACTCTCTCATTTTTTACACAGGTGTCACGAATTGAGAGATATGGAAGCTTCTTTGACACCTATTTTTCAGAAATTTGCCATATTTGCGAGGAATCCGATTTTGCTATTTTTAGTCAATTAGTTGAAAGTTAGTTAATGTAACTGCTGGGTAGTTTCAATTTCGACCTAATGAAGGGAATATAGAACTACTTCTTTGTAATTATAAAATATGGACAAGGGTACAGAAGAGGGGTTCGACTTTTCGGCTGGCTAGAGGGGGTCTCCTGACTTGTTGATAAGCTAAGTAAATGACTCTCATGTATATTTGAAGAATTGATTATGAAATATATGCTCCATTTTACCCTTCAGTTTGTTCTCTGGCTTCATTTATATCTTGTTTAGCTACTCAATTGGTAATTTCATTCCTGGTTTAAAGTTTTATGCTTGTAGTTCTTGCCATTTGTGGATGAGCTTCAGTGTTATTTTCTATTGGATACATGGTTATTATGTTATGCATCTCAGTTTTTCTTTACTTGTGATTTAGTTCTTATTTGGGTTATGATTGCATTCCCTCTTGTCACCAAACTTCACAACCAGAAAACCTTAAAAAACCTTAAACACCCAGTTTGTTTTATTGAAATATTTGAGATTATATTGGCTTGTTTTCTCGTAGTCTGGAAACAATTTCTGGCATAAACAGTCTCTATAGAGAAAGTATTTGGAGAGGAGAAGAACTACATCCAACATGAAAAATGGTTGGCTCTGTAGAGAAAGTCCTTGCATAGGGCAAGGCCTACATCCAGCATGAAAAAGGGTTGGCTCTGTAGAACTTCCTATGATGAGTAGATTTGAGAGATAGCACCATTTGCTCGAGATAGCGGCAGCAATAATGATGATTATCTAGCTTTGATGATGATCTAGTGATGAATACTTGTGATGATGAATTGTGTCAAGAGAATACCTTCCTAGTTAAGAAGGAGTGTTGATGTATTTGTAACTTCAGAATGTATTCACTTGTATATTTTATATTGTATTTCATTGTACCCCGAAGGAGATGTTTGTTCCTCCAATAGGGAGAGTCATTAATATAATAAATTCATGTAAAGTCATTGAGGTTAACCCTCCATTGTAATTCGAGGAAATAGTCCCCACCGTTGAGTCATATTAGGGTTATTATACTCTCCTAGTGAGGTCGGCCCTATAGAGTAATTGTCAAGTGGAAAACAAGTATAAATAGAGAGTGAGACTCTCTATTTGTTACACACACTCACTCAACAATAGTGCATGAGTAAGAGAGGAGGAGCTCACACAAGTGAGAGAGAGAACAACTATCGAAGATCATCTTTGTATCTTTGGGTTTTACTTTTGCTATTCTTGCTCATTCTATCTCTAAGGAAGTTGTAGGGTTTTCTCCTTCATGGTTTCCTCGAGGAAAAATCTTTGTGTCTCTTGTCTCTTTTGCTTATTGTTGTGCATGTTATTCTCTCAGATAAGATCCTAGATCATATTTATTAAATGATAAAAATATAACAGTCTAGATGTAGGCAATTCCAAATCTCGTTACATCTAACGAAGTGCATTTTTTGTGTCGTTTGGAATTTTATTAGGGAATGTAGTGTGCAGAAAAGGTTTATTGGTGGATCCAGTGAAGATCATAGACATTGTATATTTACCACCACAAAATTTAGTATGATAGTTATGGGACAGGATAGGGCACATAGGATATTGCAGGAAGTTTATCAAGGGATATGTGTAGATTACATCCCCACTAGAGAAGTTATTGAAAAAGGATGTAAAATTTCAGTGGAATGAGAAATGAAAAAAGAGTCTAGATATGTTGAAGCATAAATTGATGAATTTTCAAGATTTGGTGTTCCCAAACTAGAAAAAGAGGTTCATGTTCATGTGGATGCAACATCAGCCATACTAGCCGCAATACTGTCACAGCTAGGGGACGAATATTTAGATCACCCAATTTCTTTTGCATGCATGAAGCTTTTGGCTGCAGAAAAGACTTATACCACTACAGAGTGTGTGAGGGATTGGAAATGGTGTATGCGCTACAAAAATTCATACATTATTTCTTGGGTTGATGGCTTAAGATGTACATTGACCATTTTTCACTTCGATGTTTAATAAATAAGCTAGTGTTGGAGTGGAAGATATGTAGATGGTTACTACTCTTTCGAGAGTAAAATTTCAATGTTGTGGCAAAGGAGAGGAAGTTTATTTCAGGACATGACCATTTTCCATGAATAGAAAGAGGAGAAGACGAGGAAAATGTAGATGAATGTCTACTAGATGTGCACTTATTCGCAATACAGATGGTTGATGACTATTTCTAAAAAATCACAGAGTACTTTAGCACTGGTGTGGCCCCACCTTATTATATGGTTGCGTAGAAGAAACAACTTGTATTCAAGGTAGAAGACTACCAACTAATAGCAAGGATCTGGTATAAGTTAGGCACATATGAAATATTGCAACAATGCATGGTAGAACATGAAATTCATATGATATTGAAAGAGGCCCATGAAGGAGTTGTAGGAGGAAATTATGCAAGGAAAGCAAATCCACGTAAGATTTTTCGTGAAGGTCTTTGGTGGCCTACCCTACAAAAATATGGCAAGGAATACTGCCATATGTGTGATGTATACCAGCGGGTGGGAAGGCCATCAAGGAGGGATGAGATACCCTTGGTGCCTCAAGTTACGTTGCATCCATTTGATAAATGGGTAGTGGATTCCATTGAGATGATTAATCCAACTATGAATTTGGCGGGAGAAAGATACATTATCATGCAAAAATATTATTTAACCAGATGCAATGAAGCAGAACTTGTGAAGGATTGCGATGCACAAACATATGCACATGTCTTATTTGAGAACGTTGTAACAAGATTTGGTTTACCAATAATATTGATGAGTGATTAGGGAAGGAAATTTTTAAATCAAACTATTGCAACATTGATAGAAGAATTCAAAACTTATCATCATAAGAGTACCCCTTATCATCATCAAGCAAATATCACAATAAAATCATTTAACAAAATCCTAGAGAATGCACTGACAAAGGTATGCAATGTGAAATGAGATGATTGGGATATGACAATTATTGTAGTAATTTGGGCCTATATGACCACTTGCAAAAAGTTGATTGGAAAAACACCTTTTAGGTTAGTAAACAGGAAAGAGGAATTCATGCCTATGGAGTTCATTGTTCAAAGTCTACGCATTGTTGCGATCATAAGATTAACAGATAGTGGTGTAGTTGAAAGAATATTATCAGAATTGATGGAATTAGAAAAAATCGATTTGTCATAAGGTTTCACTAGAAGGTACAAAAAGCACGTGAAATTTCCTAGTACAATAAACACATTAAGCATAAGAAATTTAAGAAGGGAGATTTGGTATTGATGTATGACAACAAGTTCAAGAGCTATCCAGATAATTTTAGAATGCATTGGCTATGACCCTATGTTTTAAAATTGGCCAATGATTCAGGTCCCGTTCAACGTGAAAAGTGTATGGAAAACCCCTATAAGGATTTATCAATGGAATTCAGTTGAAACTGTATAGGGACAATCATCCTTCTGCATAGTAAAAGACGTTGAAAAAAATGTTGGAGAAAGGAAGTTTTCAGAGGAGAGGGATGTTGCAAAGAATGTGTAACATGTCGAAGAGGGAAAAAGTAATCCACCGACATAGGAAGAGACTGCAATACCAAAATGAGGTAGAGTAGAAAGAAAGCGAAGGAGAAAATGCTTTTTAATTATTGACAAGTGCGATAACTGGAAGGAAAAGTAATGACATATGTACAATAACGCGACACAATAAATGCAAAGGATCACCATCGGATTGGGAAGGGGAAGAATTCCTGAGTAAATATAGACCAAATCTAGGTATGGGTGCATGAACCTAGGATAGCATTGAATGCATAATTAAGTTCGAAGGCGGATAAGAAAATGGAAGAGAAGGATTAAAATCATGAAGAGAATGTTGGGTGCAGGCCATAAGTTGGAAGCAATAAGATTCTAATCAAGTTGAGCAGAGAAAAATCGAGTGCAGTCAATGAGGGGTAGGAATATGGCACCAAAAGTAGCAACATCGATAGAGAGAAGGACAGAAGAAAACGATCCCAACATAGTAATCAAATGAAAGGTGTCGATAGAAACAATATCAAGGACAAGAGTAGGGAAGGGAATGTCAACCTCCACATCATCAAATTATCATAAAGAGTGAATACCTATGCATAAAATGGAAGCAAGACCTACGGAATTACAAAACAAATACCTTTTGAAGACGCAAAGAATTCTCTAGGGTATGCCAATTTGGGGTACCTTGTTAAGGACTATTAAGAAAATGAAGTATGCATACCACAACATTTCCATAATGGAACAATTTCCATAACTTGCAGAACACAATTAGTTACGACAAGTAACCAGTCTAGACTCACCAAATATTACATTAGAGCCATAACAGTGGGTGATGAGGTTGCAACACTCAAGTTTTTTAAAATTTGTTATAAGTTTTGCATTTTGGCATAAGTATGGAAGTGAATAAATGTGTACAACTAATGTTGAGCTTTCTACAAAGAGTGTTCTTATGGTTGGATGTCATATTATCAATTGAAAATAAGTTGATTGCAAAGAAAATAGGGCTACTGATGGTAGGAGAGGACCCGACACACTTGATAAGGAATAAAAATAGGACAAAGCATTGGCTAAAAGGATGAAGGAAAAGTATGGTACACAGAGCACGATGGGGGTTAGCATTAGAGGAAATTTGGGGTCTAAAATGGGACATATAAGAAAATGAGCCATTGATGTTATGTAATTCAAGAACGAATAGAATTTAAATAAAGTGAATCAACCATAATGGTTGACTTGGCATATTTGTCATTAAAAAACTACTTTTTGTTTCCGTATTTTCAACTATTCTCTTTGTGGTTTTAATCTTAGATACAAAAATGGATTTCAGATCCAATGAGCGCTCCCGCTTGATTTGAGAAAAACCATAGGGAGATAATTTGAAAATACGAAAACAAAAAGTAGTTTATGTGTCTTTTCCTACAAAATTTATAATATTATTTCATTATTTTAACTATTTTCTTTAGGAGGTCAATTTTAGACCTCAAATTTCCTCTAATATGGTGGCCAAGATCATGGATGATACAACAATGTTTTCCATGCAAGTGTTGGATTGAAAACTGGTTAGGAAGAGCCGCAAAGATCATGTTGCACCAGGAGTTATTGCAACAAGAATTATTGCAACATTAGAGACGCGTACAAAAGGTGTACAGATGAATTGGTCGGCATTCCTAGTGAATGAGTTTCTAGAGGATTGCAGAGGGGCACAAGAAAATTCACAACCATTATATTATGTGTGGATGTTTACATTTATTGTGTTGGTTACTTGAAGGGAGAAGAAGGATTCACAAATATGGAATCCTGCAAAGAAACCATGTTTAGCAACCAAGTACATGAATTTGTAGTTTACAAAGAACAATAACAGGCATATCGACAACAATGTGACATACTTCGTCTATTGCGATGCTACTCAACATATCATCAAGACAACATCACTCCTATAACAATGGGTGGTGGACATGTACAAAGGAATAACATGGTTTAGGGTCGGGATGCACCACATGTACATTCAATCTAGAAAGGACCCATCCAAGGAATGGTTGACAACATTGTTTAGTATTACCGAGTAAGATGTCAGTGAAATAATGGATGACTGGTCAGTCAAGTGGAGATATTCGCTCATAGAAGAGGATAAACGGGAGCAGGATGAGGCATATGACGAGGATTCAAACAAAGAACTATGTGAAGAACAACATAGTGGAGAACATGACCAACAAGACAATGAATTACAACAAGGAGATGGTGTAGGAGAAACAACACAAGGGATTGCACTAAAGGCTGGTGGGAAGAGGAAGGAACACACCAAGGAATTCCATGCAAAAGATGAAGTGAAAAGAAACAAAAGTACAAGTTATCCACTAGATCACATAACATGATTTGGAAAAAATAGGGGAACAAGTTAGGGATGCAATAGAAGAAGAAGGGAGATTGGTAGTACATAACCAATAATAAATGAAGGCAATCTTGAAAGAGTATTTGGTTTCATTGAAACAATCCATGGAAGAAGTGAAAGTAACACCTAGAAAACTTGGAGAAGACAGTGCAAAAAAAGTGGATCCAAAAGAGATGGTTCCTCATCTAACAAATACCACAACCATAAAAGAACTATGAATATTGCATTGGAAGATATTGAGTTCCCTACAGTATAACTACATGAAAGTGCATCAATCCTATGTCCATCTAACTTAATTTTGTCAGATATTTTTGTAGAATTGTTGTACACTTTGTAGGAGGGAATAGTGAAGGATATTCAGTAGCATGCAATTGCAACATTAGTTGAGAAGGCTGAGGGGAAGATAGCAAATATGATGCTACAATAGGAAAATGAGAAGTTTTGTATGCAACAAAAAGAGATAGAGAAGGAGAAAGAGGAAACATAAAATAGGAAGGAGGAGGCGGTTCAGGAAAACCAGAAGTTGCAGTAGGCACTGGAAATATTACGTAGTATGATTCTGGAGGATGAAATGGAGGTGGGAACCCTGTTTGAAGAAAACGCTGCAAAAATAGGTAAAGTGATAAGAGGATTTCACACAAATATTTTGGAACTGGAAGCGAGAACAACACCAAGTAAACCACGGGAGGTAATATAGGAAAGGGAGAAGATCTTAACGGAGGAAAGCGTAGCAGAAAACATTAAGGGTTTTTAAGAAGAATGCGTAGAATTATTAGAGGAAATTTTTCAAGCATGGATGACTTTAATGGATGATGCGGGACTTTAGGGAGTAGCAAACAAAGTGGAATATACACAAAATAGGGCTACAAAGTTGAAGGATATCATAAGGACTTTTCCACCCTTAGAAATAATGTCCAAGGTTGCAGAAAATAAAACGATATAGGACTAAGTCAATCAACTACAGGATGAGAAACAAAAGATGAACTAGAGAATGGAGTCTCTGTAGAATAAAGTTGTACAAATATCGAAAATCATTAGCAGAGAACATACAGAGGTAAAGGAAGAAGTGTATATGGTCGAGGAATGGATGAAGGAAACGATAACTGTGCAATTGGTAGAAGAACTGGAGCAAGAGACAGACAAAGTTATAACAACTGTCATTACAGTAAATGAAATCTACAAGAATTTTATGGCGACAAGGAAGGCTCCCAAGGAGTAGGACATGAGCAGAAGCAATGCACAAGAATACATGTCATGATGTGTGTCATAAATCACATGTGTCCATCATGAGGGAAATTGGTGGCCAAAGTTTTACTAGGACAACAAATTAGCAATCAATTTTTGAAGTAACAATAAGTAGCAACAAATAATAATTATGTGATAGGGTGAAGTACGTTAATACCAACCATAAAAGAGGCAATAGAGGGTATGCTAGAGCATTGCACTAGTTTTCTTTTGAGGGTAAATGCTATGATTTTGGGCATTGTCTGTAGAGATGCAAAACCAATGGGAAATCAGAGATGCCAACTAGTAAAAATGGGACAACGGTATAAGAAGCAGATTCACCATAGAGCTAGAGCCAAAATAACTATGTTGCAGAGAGTGATGGCACCACCAAAAGGAGAAGAGACATCATAGAGAGAATCCTAATAAGAAAGGAGGGTTACTTCAGGAAGGAGTATCTAGAGAAACCAAGGTAATACCAACCAATGGTTTATATAGAGGGGAGTCCTGAAGGTTGTGAGCTCTCACACCATTGATAATGTGAAGGGACAAGGAAAATATCCAAGATTATGAGATGAGTCTAAGAGGTGGGATGATTTTTTTCAAATGCAGAGAATGGTTGCAACTATACTCATACCAAATTATAGAACACCGTTCCCAGGGAGTACCAACTCTGGCTCAAAAGGTGTTATGTAGTAGAACTCAATCTACTGTACATAATAATCATAGTTAAAGCATTTCGTGTTGCAGTTGAAGCTGCTCGAGACCAAACACATGTGAGTGTTGGGGATCTGTTGGAGCAGGATTTGGACCTATCTTGGATTTCATGCATTAGAGATGCGTCACAGGACAACTCAACATATGTGCCAAAACCAATCCAAAAGTGGAAGTTAATTAGATGTTTTTTCCACTTTGTAGGATTTTCCCAAGATGTAATGTATAAATGGATAGGATATCTAAGGATAAAAGGTTAGATTATGAATAGTTAGTAGAGGGAATGTCACTTGTGATGGTTATGTTTTGGATCTATAATGTTGGGTCGATGAATATTGAAATAGAGTACCGATGCATATTGCACAGGTTATGTAATACTTTCCTATTGATAATGAGAATGAGTAGCTCTAATCCAATATTGCACTGAATCTGATGAAAGTTTACAAATTATGTGCATATGATTGATATATTACATTGTTATGATGAATATGTTCTCTATTTTATGTATGAATTATGAATATGTTGTACAATGGATGAATGAATGTTAGATCTGTTAGACTGATATTCAAATCCCTTCATCACTGCAGAAGCTTGGATCCTGCAATCCCCCTTGAAACCTCACTTGAGACTTCGCTTGCTTTCATGTGATGTCGAAAGGGCCAGTGTATAGGGTTTTGTTGGTGTGATTTATGATGAACCTTGGGTATTCTCATGTGCCAACAGATTTATTGTTGGTATATTTCATCAAAGAAGTTAAACCCTAGGATTTTGAGGAAGTTTGGGTCAAATCAAGGTTACCCGGGAGGACCCTAGGGGACTTTATGGTTTACCTTGATTTTGTCAAATTGCAGACCTGAAACATAAATCATATTCAAACCACATATTTTATCCATAAAGAAAGGGGTTCCCTAGGGGGTACCTATGTGTCCTGCATTGTTAGTTGTCGAGAGATAAATTTCATGAAATTATGACGGTTAGTTTGTGAGTTATCTTAAACATATATTATTGAATCCATCAAGAATTGGTTCACTAAAAATGAGAAGGTGTTGTAGGGGTAGAATTAATTTATATTGTATGGTCACTACAAAGTCAAGTAGCCTAGCTAGTGCATGGTTACTTCCGCATACAAGCCAAAAACACCACTACAAAGTCAAGTAGCCTAGCTAGTGCATGGTCACTTCTACATACAAGCCAAGAACATGTGGAGTGCCTACAGAGCTAAATAGCTAACAAGGATTTCTTTGTGATACAAAGAAGACAATGACTATTGGAGATTTCTTATCCCTCCTCCCATTTATGATTCTTCGAGGTCCAGGAGTGTTGTACTTGAGCCTTTGAGTCACACATGTTTCGAGGAAGATGCCCGTGATTTTTTTCTTGTCGTGTGAAAGTGAAGCACGTGTCAGTTTGGATAAGACAAAGATAATTTTTTATGCATATTAAAAACAACATGAAGAAGATTTTGTTAAGGAAATTCATGATGAAGATCTTGAAAATCCATTCTCCATTGAAAACAATGATGAATACACGATTGATGCATCTCTTTGTTCTCTTTAGGATAATGAGGGTTTGGTGATCCTTCCTCTCTATTTTTCTCTTGAAAACGTATTTTTTGAGGATGACAGGTGTGGTGATCTTTTTTCTATTGATGATGATTGTCATAAATATGATAATTTACATTTTCCCTCTAAGCATGATAAGGGTGTGGATTCTTGGAAATTTATTGAAAAGCCCATATATGATTTTTCCAATGAAGAAAGTGTAAATTTTGAAAACCTTGGAAATTCTACCTTTGGTGAAATCTCTCATGATTTGGTTCAACCATACTCACTCACCATTGATGATGTTATGGGATTACATGTGGATATTTCTGTCATGGATGATGAACAATTGGTTTTACCCTCTCCTAGGGTAGATCTCAACTATCATTCACAACCATGTTCCAGAAGGAGAAATACTAGTTCTAGACAACAAGAAGTTGGTTTTATTGCAAGATCATAGAAGCACGACGTTCCCTTTCCTATGGAATATTAGAGATCTTGTGTCCAATCGTATCTTTTAAGATTTCTTATTGGTTTTAAAAGACATTGGAGGAAACAAAAATAATTTGGAGAACATGTATCTGATTAAGGCAATTTGTACTTGAGTCTAGTCCATTCATGGCTAGAAACCACTTGTGAGAAAAGCAATTCTTTGTCGCAAGAGTTTGAAGGCTTATAGGTCCATGATCTCTTCTATCATTACAACTACATTTGGATGAAGGTAATGACTTATACTTGGTTCATAATTTACGTGATTACGTCTTGGATTATTGCCAAAGACAAAGGGAGAAGCCCTAGGATAAATAACATGCTAAGATGGCTTCACTAGTGGTATGATTTTACTTTACTTATCTCTCTTATCATGCTTAGAGTAGGTAGGTAGGTTGCATAATCTACTGCAAAAGCATTTGCTTTTATCCATGCATTATACTTGTTATTTGTTGTATTTCATTTCGATTTGAACAAGGAAGGACGAAAGTGTCTTTTGTTGATGCATTTGATGAATTTGTTGTTTGAAGTGTGTACATGTTTTATAGGTCCCAAATGATTCAAAGGTTCTCACACACTCCCAGGACAAGCACATGTCCTGCAAATAGAGTTAGTTCGTTACCCTTAAGATGTTAAGCAATGTTCCATACCAAATATGCCAAAGATGGTTTTTTTCATTCTAAAGGCCAAGTTTGGGGCTTATTTATGTAAAAAATTTGGTATGGTTGGACTCAAGACCCGTGGTCTCATCATGGAAAGTCCTCTTCCTTTTATTTTCAGAAAGTGTTGGCTTAGTAGCATTGATGCATGCCCCTTGATGTCATGTTGGGCCATTTGTGCCCTCGGTTGGTGCCTAGTGCTTCTTGGGATGACTCCATTTGGACACATGGCTTAAGGGATCCAAAACACCCATATTTATGCTTTGTAGAAGGTGATTGTGTATGTAAGAGTTGTCATACCCATCTTCACACACCTATCGCCACTTGGATCTATTTTGTCATGTGTAAACTCTCTTGGCCCAAGCAAAGCCAATTTTATGACAATGATGCCATCCTTTTGAAAATGTTGTACCACATGAAGGAGGAGGACATTGCAGGAAAAAGCACATCATTGGGATTATTGGGGATATGGCACCCTCCTTTCATTCTCAACAATTCATTGTTTTAATCATTATTTTATTCCTTATGATGTTTAGTCCCTTGCTTGTGGGTGACTGTTATAGCTGATTTTACCACACATGGTTGATCACATATTTATGGCCTTCCATGTCCCTCTGCAAACTCTTTAGACCCCATGGACTTATAATATCCTTTGATGTTCCAAGATCATCCCTAAAAAAACCCTATTTATTGTTGTACGCGATTGTTCTCAGTAAAAGAGCATACATACACGACTGTTCACAGAAAACCCACGTGTATACACGACTATGAAAGCAAAACCCACGTATAGGAAGAAAAAGGCAGAAAAATAGGGCAAGCATACAAGCTAAGACAAAATTTACTTCTTCAGGACCCTACTTGGAAAACATGACCCCAGACCCGACACAGAAACAGAGAAATCAAGAGCAATTCAAGTTCATTGAATACCAAAAAACCCCAAAGAGAAACAACTAGGAACCTCCCCAACAGAGTCGCCAATTTTGTTATGAAGAGAAACTTCCTATGGCTTGGGGTGTACCACAACAGACAGCTTTGACACTAGAAATCAATCTTTCCCAATATGCAAGAGAAACCAAACATATAACACTAAGGGATACCGAATCGTACCGTGTTCCGGACGATTGAAGTAGATCCCCGTTGAGCTTTCTAATTCACGCTTGTATTAGCAATTCACTCTCAACAACAACAAACAAGACAAGAATGCTCTATAATAGTGTGTTAGACCTACTCTAACATATATATTCAATAATGCATAAACAATTAAACACATCCATGGATTCAATATTCAAATTCAATTGCACATAATTAGACAGGAAAATATATTTCTATTAATAAAATTAGAGATTACAATAGTGACAACCTCTGTCGGCACGTCTACGAACCAGAGATATCGAGTCCTCCACTCGGGCCTCCACCACCTCAATGCTCCATCTCTCGATAGCAAGCTCACAAGAAAAGGAAAGCTTGTGAAGAACACAAAGTGCTCCAAAGGGACAAAGGGATGTAGACTCAAGTACAAGCAAACTATGGCAACAATGGACTATAGTTTCGTTGCTCTTCAATGTAATTAAGGGGTTCCTTATATAGCACTCCAAAAGGGTAATGGAGGGTTGAATCTGAGCATTCTCAAGGCATTTGGAAGGCCAAGAGTCAAGTTAATCAAACTCACACGAGAAAAATTCCAAAAACTATTTGGACTTATGCACACATCCCGATGTACAGGGGTTTGAGGTCAAAAGTTGCATGTACACGCGAGCATAGGTTTAAAAGTCGTATACAACAATAAAAAATGGTTTTTTAGGATGATCTTGGAACATCAAAAGATAATGTAAGTCCATGGGGTTTAAAGAGTATGTAGAGGGACAGGGAAGGCCATAAATATGTGATCAACTATTGTGTGGTAAAATCAGCTATAACAATGACAAACCCAAAAAAATCACTGAAAAAACATTTTAAGTTATTGTAAGTAAGAAAGCCAAAAGGAGTGAAAGTGTGTCTTGTCACGGATATAATATATAAGACACTTTGTAACCCAAGATCATGTGATCAAATAAAGTTATTTCTCTTTTCCTACTTGTCTATCTTAACCAAGTCATGCACACCTCTCTTATTGGCATCTAGAAGCTTCAATGTGGTATCTTCCTAGTGTTTGAAGGTTGATACTTAATCTTTCAAGGGTTGTCTAAGAATTCTTGACAAGGTAACTCTCTTCTTCTTTGTATTTCTTTTCTAGTAAGATCTCGGGTTCTCTTGTCTTACACTGTCAAAAACATCCAAGGTAAGTTAATTTATGGGTCTTTATGCATGATAACAATGTCTTGTAAGTGAGACATTCATCCCTAGAGGGTCTCTTTTGTTAGGCCTTTGGCATCACTCTTTGTCCTGATTATGTCAAGACCAACACAACCTAAGATTTATTGGTTTTGTCTTAGTTAATCAAAATTGGATTGTCAATTCTAAGAGGGGTGTTAACCACGATTCCAAGGAGGCCTTGTAGGAAAGAGACTTGGGTCTTTATTTCCATCATCTTCACTCGAAATATCTTTTATCAAAATTATGTACTATATATTGCAAAAAATACGATAAAACTAAAATATAGTGAAAAGCCCTAAAAGTCTTATATTTTGCAAAAAAAATTACTTTCATGCCCTTAGATAAAATATTAAAAAATCCCAAAAGGTTAGAGAAAATTTCATAAGAGTCAAATTTTATCCCTAGTAGTGGCCTAAAGGAAGTGACAACATCCTTGGGTTAGGTGAAATCAGCCCTAAAATGAGTCATTGCAGGTCCATTTCATCAAAGAAGTCAAACCCTAGGGGTTTAAGAAAGTTTGGGTCAAATCCAATGTTACTCGAGAGGACCTTAGGGGAATTTGAGGCCAAGAAATTTTCTGGTTCACCTTGATTGCTGTAAATTGCAACCCTGTTGTAAAGGAAAGTATCCTATGGCTAGGGTTTAAGAGGCCATCAACGTACTGGGGTTGAAAGAGAGATGCACAATGTTCAGCAAGCATATATAAGCAAGATTCAGAGATGAGAAAGGTCCACACCTAACTAACTGAAGGCTAGTCCAAGCTTTCTCTTCAATCCTCTTCTTGCTCCTCTCGCTCCAAGAGACCTGCAAAATGAATTATACCTTCCTCAAACCATTATGACCACATATAAAGAAATGATAATCAAATAAATCTGAAATAATAATCTGAATAACATCATCATATGATCATAAACAGAGATTCAATCACACATTGAACAATGATTTGGGAAGAAGAAGGACATCACATCTTTATTAATCTTGAAAACAAGTACAAGTATACCTTCTCTTCAAGTTTGGCACCTCACGAAACCTTGATCTGGTTCTGCTGCTTCTCTTCTCCAAAGAACTCAGCCTCCAAGCTCTGTAACACAAGGGGAAGACCTCCAGGGCAAAGGTGTGGGCAAAGAGAGCTCCGATTCCTCCAGCATAACAATGCAGAAATTCAAGTCCCCTCTCATGGACCTCCCTACCTCTATTTATATGGATGAAATAAGGTAGTTCGAAGGTTAGAGAAGTTACAGCAGTTAAGGAAATTCAGTTAAATGAAATAACTAATCTCCAATTAACTCGTGTTTTTATGTTTTAATGTTGAGAAACACATACGCGGGTCTGTAGTAGAGCAACCTGCGTATGATACGCGACTATCCCTTAAGGAGAGTCGCGTATACACAAAAAACACATTTTAAGGGTATTTCTGGGCATTTTCAGACTTTGGTGTCTTCTGGAAAGTTTTAGCTAACTAAAATACCTTTCCAACGGCGCAGAAATGAGGTCAAAGGGAGTTACAGAACTCAATATATGGGTCCTCCAAGATAGGTGTTTTTTCAGTGACTTTCATGAAGTGTCGTCATGGAAGTGTCGACATGCGACGGAATCATAGGAAAGTGGTCACAGGCAGAGATGTGTCATTTTGAGCTATAACAGATGCCCCCTAATGTGTGAGGTTAGAGGGGAAGACGATAGCCGAAATACATTATAAAGGAAAACAGCTGAGTATGGAGAGAGCAGAGAAACCAAGATCGAAAGGCTCGAGTGAAGGTACCTGTAAGAGAGATAAATGTCAGAAAAATTGATCTCTGGAACATACACATCCATATACAAAACATCGCCCGAAAGATACAGGCGGATCCAACATATGTATAACTGATGAAACTATAATGGTCGCTCAATATGCAAAAAGGCGCCATATCAAATCTAAAGGGGCCATGGCCACAAATGAACAAGGTGGATCCATGCTCAACAATCGATCATAGCCACAAAAATACAAGGTGGATCTATGTCTCAGCAAAATGTCATATAAAGTATAACAAGGTCTTGCGCAGCTTGGGCAATAGCAAAAAATAACAATGCTACTGTCGACCCTGGCCCAAGGTCTTCAATCCAAACCGCCCCAAAAAGGTACAAATCCTAACCATGTGAATAAAGGAGCTGAAGTCGAACATGGAGGAAACCGTTTGATTACCGGTCAATAATGAAAACCGTTAACAAACGCGAGGGAAACCACCATTAATGAAAATGGTCCCCAAGGTACCTAGTACATTCTAACAAGTGTGATTACAAGGACTTGAAGTCGAACACTTAAAGAATCTATCAAGTAGGAGACATTAAGGCATTCCCACTACCCAATAGCGAGGGAAATTGCCATTGAGGACAACAATTCCCAAGGTACTGTCATAAAACTCTAAATCTCGTTCCCAGAGCAAGATGTGTTGCAGTCGATAGGAAGAGATCCATTGGAAGGAAGGAATTAAGGAATCCTTCATCATCCAACACGAGGTAAATCAAAGACTAATTGGATCTGGAATTGGTACTGAATTTCACAAAAAGGACCGTTGAAGACATGATGTAATGAACGGATACCAGGGAATGGCCGACACAAAAGGTCAAGGCAACTGCAGAATGGCCGACAAAGGTTTAATCCTTGAACATTGAGCACGACACAAAAGTGACTTAGGCAGCTTTTGACACAAACGGACCAACGAAACAAATATGCAATGTAGGAGACATTGACAGATTCCCCATATAATTGGAAAATAGACCAACTGGAGGAGTAAGAAACTCTGAATCAGGATAAGGTCAAAATACTAGGACCTAACTGTTGATAGACTCAAAACTGGTGGTTTGTTCAAGGAAACAAGACTTGCTGCCATGATGTAAAAGACATGGAAATAAACCTTCCCCTTCCCTTCTTTCTTGTAAAGGTTTAACGAGTCCAAGAAAGCAAACTCGGGACCATCTTCATTTTTTGACAAGCTCGAAGAAAAGAAAGAAGAATGCTTGATAAGGCACTAATTCGTGGATTTTACGAGCCCGAACTAGTACATGCTCGACGGTGTTTTCATAGTTTAGAGAGTCTGAAAACTCCAAAGAAGACTCCAGGGGAGGTCCTTTTTCATACAATTTAGTCTCCTGAGGCCGAAAAAGTATAAAACAAACCAAAGAAGAACTCTCTTAACTTCCGAAGAAGAAAAGGCGCACCTTTTTCGTAATTAGTCAGCAAGTTCCGAAAAAGGTTAAATTACCACCTACCCAACGCTCCTTCAAAAGCAGCATATAGCCTGAGTTTTACGAGTGTGAAGAAAGGCAAGATCACTCGGAAAGATCCATTTGATTACGAGAAATGGGGCTTACAACAATAAACTCGATGCTTTGTTCTTTAGGGTTTAACGAGCATGAAAAAGACATAAAGTACACTCGGAATCTTTTTCATGTTTTGGTCCAGAGCACGAAAAAGAGAAAACTAAGCTCATACCGGGGGTTCCTTTTCCGTAAGTTTAGTCCCTCAGGTCCGGAAAAGAGATAAACCTATGCCTGAGAATACTCTTCTCAATTCAGTAGAAAAGAGAGGGATCATTTCTTGTATTATTCCACATGGTCCGAGAAAGAGATAACCTACCACCAATGTGGATACCCATTCACATATTCTTAACGAGCCTGAACGGACAAGTTTACTTAGCAGTCAAGTCTATTTTGAGGAGTCAGACTTGGGCCTAAAGAAACTCATAATCTTTCCCGTGAAGTTTTAACGAGTCCGGAAAAGTCAACTCGCGGCCTCCTTACTGTTTTTAACGAGCTCGAAGGAGAGCAGAAAGAATGCTCTAAATGCGAGGAGACGAGTGTCATAGACAGGCGAAACTAGTTCCAAGCGCAAGGAACAAACCTATGCATAATGCAAGGAAAGTGAGCAAGATAAGGACACTCGAGGAATGTCTCCTCAAGGTAAAGGGTGTCAAGTTGCAAAGGCAAAATGATACAAGGCTAAGCGGCGATGAGAACAAAGATGAGGGATTATACAACGAGCTAAAAGCGTGGAAGCCGGCATCAGGCTCATAAGCGCAAGTAGGGCACATGCAAATGCAATTACAACTTGAAGCACGAGGCGATGCCAGTAAACAATTGTGAATCCAACTAAGAATCCTGTCTCCAAGAAACAACAACATCATGATCATATTCAGAAGAAAAGATTTGATGTGGGTCACTTTAGAAGAAACACATGTGACTTTGCTATCTTCTATAAAAGGTAAAGTCAAGGCAGAATCAACCGAAGAAGATTCTATAGCACCAAGGCTCGAGGGTTTATAATCAGTAAGATCAACCTCAGAAGGTAAGCAAAAATCAACAAGGGAGATAGAGTCTACAGGAACAAACTCAATATCCAAGGAGTCGAAAAATTCATAAGAAAAATCAAACTCAGCAGGATCACTGATTTGCGGTTCAAAAGAAGAGTCAAAAGACTCAACAAGACCAACACAAGAAGAAAGGTCGGGTCTACTAGGCAAATCAGGGTTAGACTTAGTCACAACTGGACCGACATCCAAAAGAAGGTCAGACTGTATCATAGACTCTAGGAAGACTTCATCCAAAGGAAGGAGATCATCCGAGATAGAACACATATCTAAACTTTCAAATGGATCAACAGAGTGGAGAGAAGGCTCTACAGTCTGTATAGGATGACTCACCCGTTCAACTACTGGGACCAAGTCCCGAGAAGGTAAGCATGAAAACAGAGGCTGCTTCTCAGTAGCAATTGAACACGAAGGACAAGAGGCCACATAGTTCACCTGTGGTGGGGTGGTGTCTACAGAAACACTGGGAACCAATAAAGGAAAGACTTGGTCTCTAGTTGGGTCAAGAGACGGATCAAGAAAATCCAACTGATCAATAGTGACAATTTCTTCGCCATGATTAACGTACATCACACGAAAGAATGTTGACACCACAGCTTGCATGGCATAGACATAATCACGCCCAAGGAGCATATTAAAGTCCAAAGGGTCTTCTATTACCATGAAGTCAACTAAGACGGTCTTCCCACCCAAAGTAACAGGAGTTTGAGCAAGAATTCTCAAGGCTACACAAGTTCTTCTATCAAACGCCAGTAACTGACTAGCAGTCGACACAAGGCTGGGAAATCCCATACCTTGCCAAGCACGAGCAGACAAAATACTAACTGAGGCTCCTTCATCAACAATGCAACGAGCAATTGTATAGGGTTCAACTTTGACCTTTATCTGGAAAGGCGCAACAGAAGGAAGGCGCGGCTCAACTAGGCTATCCCAATCAAAGGAAGCAATCCGAGAGCTTGGTGGGGGTTGATCTGAAACAAGTTCAGTGCCCCCTTGTTCAGTAAGTTCTGAACTGGCAGTGAAGAAAATGTGACTAGTATACACATCACTCTCTGGAGGAAGAGTGGGATTGATCGATACTGGAATCGATTCAACCACTTCATGAAAGTCACTCTCCGAAGGGAGAGTGGGATTGACCAAAGATAACATTGGTGCAATCACCTTAGGATCACTCTCCAAAAGAAGAGTGGGATCGACCAAATCTGAGATTGGTTCGACCACTTGATCAACCAAAGGTTGAGTAGGATGTTGAGAAACTATAGGGTGTTCAGAAGAATGAAATCCCTGAGTCTCGGACCACACTCTTCACACCTCTGGGATAGCAGGGCACATATGAGTAAGGTGATCTCCCTTGCATAGCACACAAGGGAACTTAAGATGATGCTTCGAACGACCAGTTTTCTCAACGGTATCAGCATGACTAACAGTGGCTGATTGTTTGCTCTCAACATGACTAGCAGAGGATGAGAGTTTGCCCCCAGCGTGAACAACAAAGGCTGGGTGACTGGGTCCAACCTCACTAAGAGAGGCTGGTTGTTGAGAGACTCCATAATGTTCAAAAATGGGATGACCATGAATCCAAACTCTTCGCACCTCCGCAATAGAAGGGCATTTATAAGTAAGGTGGTCTTCCTCACAAAGCTTACAAGGAAACGTGAGCTTGTATTTTGAACGGGTAGACTTGTCAACAGTGTCAACATGACTCACAGTGGTTGACGGGTTGTCTTCAGCTTGAACCACAGAGGCTGAAAGACTGCCCCCAGCATGAACAACAGAGGCTGGGTGGATGGATCCAACTTGAATAACAGAGGTTGGATGGGGAGGTTCAACTTGAACACTAGAGGTTGAACGAGTGCACTCAACGTGAACACCAGAGGCCGAGTGACTGGATCCAACTTGAACAACAGAGGTTGGATGGAGAGGTTCAACTTGAAAACTAGAGGTTGAATGAGTGCACTCAACGTGAACACCAGAGGTTGAGTGACTAAATCCAACTTGAACAACAGAGGTTGGATGGGGAGGTTCAACTTGAAAACCAGAGGTTGAACGAGTGCACTCAACGTGAACACCAGAGGTTGAGTGACTAG
>LPNX011210472.1:183475-203576 GCA_001517045.1 Pseudotsuga menziesii
AAAAACCTAAACCCTGAATTTAAACCATGGGTTTATTACAAAAAGGGAGGGTTTTGACTTACCCTGACACCCCTAAGACTATTTTGACCCATAGCTCTGCTTACAAATTTCCTAACTAACAACGGAGTTACCCAATATGGAGTATGCGCCCCAACACCTACCTCTATTTATATGGATGAAATAAGGTAGTTCGAAGGTTAGAGAAGTTACAGCAGTTAAGGAAATTCAGTTAAATGAAATAACTAATCTCCAATTAACTCGTGTTTTTATGTTTTAATGTTGAGAAACACATACGCGGGTCTGTAGTAGAGCAACCTGCGTATGATACGCGACTATGCCTTAAAGAGAGTCGCGTATACACAAAAAACACATTTTAAGGGTATTTCTGGACATTTTCAGACTTTGGTGTCTTTTGGAAAGTTTTAGCTAACTGAAATACCTTTCCAACGGCGCAAAAATGAGGTCAAACGGAGTTATAGAACTCAAGATATGAGTCCTCCAAGATAGGTGTTTTTTCAGTGACTTTCAATGACTTTCATGAAGTGTCGTCATGGAAGTGTCGACATGCGACGGAATCATGGGAAAGTGGTCACAGGCAAAGATGTGTCATTTTGAAGTATAACAAACCCTAAAGCATAAATCAACATCAAATCACATCTTTCATCCATTACAAAAGGGCCAAGGGGAATTGATGCACTTTGCCTTGCTATATTTTGAGAGGTAAATTTCATGAAATTTCAACAGTTAGTTTGTGTGATATGTTGTTGGTTTTTACTACAGAAAAAACATCAACACATTGCATATTCATCATTGCTATGAACCGTCCAAGTTAAAGGGGTTATCTTAAACATATATTATTGACTACATCAAGCATCGTTTTACTAACATGGATAAGGAGTTGTAGAGGTAGAAGTACTGTATATTGTCTTTTTTTACAAATCTATTCTTATATCATTTTGAGGATCCTCCCATGGCTCGAGGAGCAATATTAAAATAGGAAGGAGGCTACATTGAGGTGACATTGGGTGTACCTCCTTGAGGAGTTATAGTTCATAGAACTAGGTCCATTAGGTCCACTCATGTTGCTTGGGTCCTACATATTTCGTTTGGGTCCACTTATCTTTGATCATGAAAAAATACTAATTTTTGAAATGACATGCTATACAACTACATTTGTTGAAGGTGTTTTCAATTTATCAACACTCCTTTTAAGACTTATGAACAACACATTTTCAAAAGTAATATTTATTTACCTTAGGGATATTGCTTTCCCAGTGGAAATACCTTTTGTGTCAAATATTTTAATGTACTAAATTTCAATATTAGAAATTAATTTCATATAAAAATGATGTTTTATCTTTAATGTTTTTTCAAAATTTCACTCCTAATTTTTATTGTCCAATTGATTTTCATAATCATTTATGAAATTTGATTTTTCTTTTGAATAATATAATATGGTAATCAAATCATGATGTCAAATCATGCATGTGTTTGTTAATAAACTGATGTTAAACATCAAATTATGCACGTTCATTAATAAATCAATATTAACGATTAATTCATAATGCAACACAAATATAATTATTATTCTCTTTTCCACAATTCACGAAGGCATACACACTTTTACAGATGCATGCACCATATACCACCATATCCAATTTTTGAAATTTTGTACCAATTATATCCATAAAACCAAAGATATTAAACATATATCAAAATTATTTTCCATTATGGAAAGAAAATATATGTGCAATATTGTTTACAATAAAGAACCGTTCTTTCCCATATATTTATACCAAGAATACCACCATTAGAGGTCACAGGCTTTTAACCTTGGTAGTTTATTTTCAATTGCATGAAAATATCACATATTACACATATATTAAAATGTTATTTATATTTAAATAAAAATAAAAGTTTATGTTTGTAAGATCCAAATGCCGAGGGTTATTATAACCATAACATGCAATCCTATCAGTTTTCACGTTGCCCCATATCATTCGCGCGATAAACTCATATAGTTATGATAGTCCGGAAATAGCGTGTTCATTGAATACGTCATGGCAATTTCGCAGGGGTTTAGACAATTGCCCCAATATTTAAAAGGAATTTTTAAAAATTGCACACGGGAGATTTTGCCAAATAACTATTAATTTTAAATAATTATTAATATTACAATTCAGTTCAATTCTACACAATGTACAATTCTTCTTTCTATTCTCAGAAAATGAACGAGATTCTTTAAGTTTAACCACTTGAGGCTGAACTAAAAGAATGGAAAGAGAGCAAATGAAACAGTGACCAGATGATAAAATACAACATTTAGAGAACAACTTCAACTGAAATCTCTTTTTGAAGAGACTTCCACCAATTACTGGTAAGAAATTGAGTAATGTATATCTTACATGGACTCCTGATACCATTTTTTAATTACATTGACGACCAGGAGTTTAATCTCTTTGATGCCACATGTATGGAAAGGATTCAGATATTTTGATGTTTTAGGAGAAAAAGAATGCCTCTTTACATAAAGAAATATCTCAAAATATCACCCGAGAAGAATTCGATATGCAATGGACAGGAAGCCTTTACAGCAGATGGTGCAAAATATCCACCAAATTATGCCACTGACTCTATGCATGTATCATTTTGATCTGAAAGAGAACTAGTTGTAGTTGCGGTGCTGCACATCTATACTTCAAATCGCCTAAATTCTCTCCACTGCAGACTCTGCTTCTGTCAAATCAGTGTCGTTTTCATCTATGAGATCATCACACATCTCAAGAAGTCGATCTGCAAGAGGAGGAATGCCCGGGTTTCGTTCATCGTTGTATGTATGTGCATTATCTACAATTAGAACAACATCCTGTCGAAATTCTTCTCTACTCTTGTAATCAAGTCTTTTAACCTTCTGCCTGATTGTAGAGAGATCCATTGGATGCTTCACATATTGAGAATAGTCAGGGGCCTCCTTCTTGGACACTGGCTTTAGAAATAAAAATGATACATCTGTCTCACTTCGCAATTTGTCTACTATGTTTTCCAGTATGTTTGACAGAAAAACCTGCAAGAAAAAGAACAAGACCACCGATTGTAAATAATCAATGTTTTCACTGATTGTAAATAATGTTTTTTTTCGGTAACAGAACACTATTTTTTATCCAGGGGAATCTATGAACCTCAACTTCGCATTATCATTGGTAAAATCCCACTTTAATGTGGGGAGTCGGGACTATCAAACTCAGCCAATCCATAAACACAATCATGACTCTATACCCTCTAGGGTTTGTACCTAGGCATTATCATGGCAATGCCAAGTCTGAACAACTAGACCTCAGCCCAAGGGACATAAATAATGAAATAGTTATAGGAGACTGAATCTAGATAAAGATAACTTTATTACATTTGTAAGAAGCCAGAAGCACATAAATGCATTTAAAAAACGAAATTTGTGTGCAAGAAAGAGAAAGACCTCTCCTCCTCTTCGTCTTTTTGTAGGTGGACCATAATCTATTGCATTTCGTCCTATGTCAACTGAAGCATGCCTCTTGATCCCCCTCTCTCTTTCGGATGCTCTTCTATCTTGTCTCTTATGCCTGTTTGGCCTTTCATATTCTTCTTTAAATTGCCTCTCTTTCCGTTTCTCCATCATTTCTCTTTGTTTCTGTTTTATTCTCTGTCTCTCCTCTCTTTCTTTTTTGGCTGCTTCTGCTGCTGCCTCTTGTCGCATCTTCTCAATTTGAATTGTGTGTCTCTCTTCTTGCTGCTGCCTGATAATCTCTTCCTTCATTCTTTTCCTGATAAGATCATCCCTCATCCTGTGCTTTTTTTCTTCCTCTTGCTTCCGCCTGATCTCCTCCCTCCTTTGCATTTCCTGTTCCACTCTAAGTCTCTTCTTTTCTTCTTCTTCTCGGAGCCTTCTCTCTTCCCTCTCCTTTTCATCTTTCATTCTCTTCCTTTCTCTTTCCTCCCGCAGCCTTCTCTCCTCTTTTGCCCTCCGATCTCTCTGTCTTTCTATTGCCTCCTGCATTTTCTTTTCCATCATCCTTTCCATCTCTTCAGCTGCCTCTCTTTGTCGCCGTTCCTGCTCTTCTCTTTCTTTCTTCTTTTCCACTTCAAGCTCAACTTGTCTTTTTCTCTGCTCTTCAATGGTAATTTCCTTTGGCTGCTTAAAAACAATTTTTGGAGTTTTGTGTTCTTTTTCTACTTCAGAGACTTGCTTAAGAACAGGAAAATGCATCATATCTACATCACTCTGAATAGATCCAGATCTGTGCAATGCCACCTCTTTATCTTTGGCTTTCCTTGCTTTATTTGAAACTTTTAGTTTAATAGCTTGGGATGACTGTTTTCTCACCTGATCACTAGGCCCAGATTCATCCCACCCATCAATATTACTACTCTCATTTACAACGGTATCATCTGTAATCTTATCAACACTGGTCCCACATATGAACTTTAGAGGAAAAAGCTTTCCAGGTATCTTGTTATCGTCATTTACATTTTCGACCTCTTGAATATCTGAAGGTATATTTTCTGTTTGCTTCACAACCTTAACAAGCTTTTTTTTGGTCTTGGCTTTTGTGGCAAGGCCTGTGCGCACATGTTCCCTAGAAGCAGACATTTGTTTCTGAAGGTCCACTTCTTTCTTTTCAACAATGGTCTCTGTATCCTCCATGTATAAAGGACATTTCTTGTTTGTTCGCATATGCCCCGACTGATTCAAACATTTGTCAATATTAGTTCTCTTACATAAAACAGCAATCTTTCCATATGCATAAACAGAAGCATGCACAAACATGTGGGCGGAGAAAGAACGTACCTGTCCACATGCACCACAAATGAAGTTATCTCTGACCGGTTTATCCTTTTGTTTCTGACCCTTCACTACCTGAACCAGATGAAAGTATTTCATATAAATATCCAAAGAAAAAATATCAAGAGTTATAATAAGCCAATGCTTCAATAAAAATAATTTCTCATTAATTCCACACTGAAAACCGTTAACATCAAAATTATTAGGATACAAACAGGAAGAATACCCACATTTCTTGAATGGTGGAAGCTAAAGGATACCAAGAAACCTTCTAATTCATGCTTAAATGTCTAGAGTCAGTACCTAATAGACCGTACACTAAGTTGCCAGGAAACTTGGGTACAGGGACAGGTGCGGTGGCAGGGACGCCAATTTTTGAAACAGGGGACTTGGGTACGTCAGGGGTGCTATATATATATATGAAATTAAAATCATTTTCATTGTACATATATAGTCATGTGCATCCATATGAATCCAAACCATTATACACAAATATGCAAAGTTTCTTATGTATATAGCAAGGGTGCATACAACTAAAAAAACATCAAGTGCAATCCATATCTGACACAAAATACATAAACAAAGAGGCTAAATGACCTAGAGTCCAAAACACTTCATGCTACAACAAATAATTACATATCAAAATCCTTGCCTATATTGGAATCCTATTCATCAATAGCACCCTGTGCCCCCTCCTCTAGGCTCTAGCCCTTGCCTCTACCTTACATCTCGAAGTTGGTCCTCCAAGGACATTAGTCAACACCCTACAATTTTGATGATTAGTCATCCCATGATTAATAAGTGGTTTTGCTTGAGTGAAGGGTACAATTTTGTCAAGGTCATGACAAAGGAGTTCAACAATAAGCACCACCAACATCAAGGTACATAGAGAGGTAATGTGCTTGATTAAATGCCAATCCCATATCCTCATACATGATGGAATCCAATGGAAGTGTTGCAATCCTAAAATCCTGAAAATTGTTAAGTTTATCGAATTTTTAATGGGATCTAAAATTCTACTTTTTGTATATGAAGTCCAATTAGGTTGGAGCCACTCTCATACATCCTGAAACAATTAATGGTAATGTTAAGAATTTAAGTAAAAGTGACATTCGCATATTACCATTTTCATTTGAATGTCACTTTTACTTTAAGAATTTAATATTACCATTTAATATCTTGACTTTAATGTCACTTGTACAATACTGGATGGGCTCGTACCAAACTGGTCCCTAGGCATCCCCAAACATCTCCAAAGCAGGGGTATCCCATACAAAACTGGTCCCTGGGCATCCCCAAAACAGGGGTACCTTGTGCCCTCTGCAATCAATGTCCCTTAAATCCATGACAAGCATGTCGGGTTTTCGGGTACAGCAGGGTACGGTATCCAGTATGTGGGTATGGGTACGCATACCCTCCCCCCAGGTACGGGTACCCATGCTACTTAGACTCTACAAGATTTAGATATGGGTTTACAGTCGTCCATCTGAGATCTCAGTCAAGGGAAGATTTGAGATTTCCAATTCTACATAGTACATAGTACATACCATACGGGTGGTTTTGTAGAGTACATCAAAGATGTGGACATCCATTTTCTCATAAGTGAATCTAATTTACTTTCCCCTTTGTATGTACCTTATTTGATGATTGTTTTTAGATCAAATGTACGTCTATACTCTATAGAGATGATTTCGGCAATGGTCACTCCCATACAAAATTGGTCCTTGGGCATCCCAAGGCGTCCCCACAACAGGGGTACCTTGTCGCCTCTGCAATCAATGTCCCTTGAATCCATGACAAACGTCTCGGGTAAGTCAACCAAGTTTTGGGTACGACAGGGTACGTGGGTACGGGGTATCCAGTATGTGGGTACGGGTACGCATACCCTCCCCCTGGGTACGAGTACCCATGCTACTTAGACTCTACATCATTTAGATATAGATTTACAATCATTCATCTCAGATCTCGGTCAAGAAGGGAAGATTTCCAGTTCTACATGGTACATAGTACATACCATACAGGTAGTTTTGTAGAGTACACCAAAGAAGTGGACATCCATTTTCTTATAAGTGAATTTAATTTACTTTCCCCTTTGTATGTACCTTATTTGATGATTGTATTTAGATCAAATGTACGTCTTTAGAGATGATTTCGGCAATGGTCACTCCCTCACTCGATATATACTTTATGCTGACAAGTCTTTCAGTCCAATTTGAGGTTCTTAGTCACTCAATGACATTAAATACAATTTCAATTGATAGTAGGTACAACCAAAATCAATGGCATTCAAACAAATCGGACTTGGTTTAGCTAACTATTAAACGAGTCAATTCTAAATCAAGCTCATACCATGTTGTACAGACACATTTGAAGGCAAGAAAATAATTGTACTTTTCAGCAAAAATTTGATTAGAAAACACTCGATAACAAGCAATAGACAAAAATTAGTGAATATTACAAACAGAAATTCAGCATTGACAGGCATGGAAGAGCCAACTCCAAATGCTTTGCATTGTAATTGTATTTCACACATGAAAACAACATCAAACATCAATTACTCTACTAGAAGTAAATTTGGTATTGCTATACATGCTAAATTAATGAACTTTCCAAAGATACACATGCATATTAATCGCTAACTACGACCAACATACAGAGGGAAATAATGTAATGTCAACCCATCAAACCATCAAATTGTTAAAATTTCCAATTCAGGAGATCTTACATAAATCTGAAACTTTGAAACTTCTGAAACACTAGTCAAAACTTTGTATTTTTATAAAAAAACTACAGTATAAAGACAGACCAGGGAAAGTGATGCAGCATATCAGAATTTCGTATCAATCCACCAAATAACAGGCAGTAGATCATATACCTACTACTGCTATAATTCAAAACCAGCGAACTCGAAATCTGTTACAGAAATCACATAATTTCTCATTAACCTCACAAGAATGATTACAATGATACAAAACAAGAGAGAAACGCCCTTTGAAGGTAGGAGCTCCACATGGGTGAGTTTTCTCAAGTCAACGAGCAGTCTAACTCGCCGCTTGCTCATCTCAAGCAACCAAGTGGTGAAAGAAGACAACCAGCAGATAAAGAAGCTAACAAAACACACTTAAACTGACACACTAGTTATACTACAAAAGTTGCCCCACATGAGAGAATGTCCCACTAAAGTTTCACCAACATGCATCAAGAGAACTGAAGTAGATTCGACTTGCTTCTCTGGATAAGGTACACTTGCACATGAAGATTGAGGCACACTAGCGGAGAGAATGTTCTCTCTAATTAAATCACTCAAATCATTATTAAATTCAAATAACTCATTTATGAGTCATGACTAATCACTTGTTAAACAGTCAACTACAATGTATAAAAACAATTGCTAACCATAGAATGTCTAAAAATGCTAGTCCCTAAAAATACGAAATGGAAGAAACAATCTCAAGCAACCAAGTGGTGAAAGAAGACAACCAGCAGATAAAGAAGCTAACAAAGCACACTTAAACTGGCACACTAGTTATACTACAAAAGTTGCCCCACATGAGAGAATGTCCCACTAAAGTTTCACCAACATGCATCAAGAGAACTGAAGTAGATTCGACTTGCTTCTCTAGATAAGGTACACTTGCACATGAAGATTGAGGCACACTAGCGGAGAGAATGTTCTCTCTAATTAAATCACTCAAATCATTATTAAATTCAAATAACTCATTTATGAGTCATGACTAATCACTTGTTAAACAGTCAACTACAATGTATAAAAACAATTGCTAACCATAGAATGTCTAAAAATGCAAGTCCCTAAAAATACGAAATGGAAGAAACAATCTCAAGCAACCAAGTGGTGAAAGAAGACAACCAGCAGATAAAGAAGCTAACAAAACACACTTAAACTGACACACTAGTTATACTACAAAGGTCACCCGAGAATGTCCCACTAAAGTTTCACCAACATGCATCAAGAGAACTGAAGTAGATTTGACTTGCTTCTCTAGATAAGGTACACTTGCACATGAAGAGTAAGGCAAACTAGTGGAGAGAATGTTCTCTCTAATTAAATCACTCAACTCAATATTAAATGCAAATAACTCATTTATGACTAATCACTTGTTAAACAGTCGACTACAATGATTAAAAACAATTGCTAATCATAGAATGTCTAAAAAATGCAAGTCCCTAAAAATACGAAATGGAGAAACAATAGCAAATCACTAATCTATCAAACAAACTAAAATAGAAGCTCCTAAAAATGGGGAAGAAAATCAATGGAGAACAGGGTTTGAGCAACAAATAGATAACACTTCCTTTATGCGAGGAACATGTACTCCATTAAACCAAGCTTGTGTCTTGACTCTTAACAACACAAACTTTCCCTTTGCTAGAGGCTTTGTTAAAATATTGACCATCTATGAATCTCTAGGAATGTAATCTAGTATGACTGCACTCCTTTGCAGTCTATCTCTCACGAAATTATATTTGATGTTGCTGTATTCAGATTGATCATGGAAGATTGCATTCTCTGAGTGCTTGATGCAACTATGATTATCATTGTGGGTTCCAACATCTCATCTATTAATTCCACTACCAACTTGCAAAGCCAAATAACTTCATAGCTAGTTGAAGAAGTTGTGATATACTTTGCACAACTAACTGAAGAGGCTGCCATATACTTTGATTCGGATGAATTAAGCGAAATTGTTGCTTTTTCCCTACTAGACCAGAAAACCATACATATGTCCAAATTGAAATAGTAGCCAAAATTGCTCTTTCGTGTGTCTACATCCCCTAACCTAAATCAACATAACCATGATGTAACAACTCACCATCTTTTGCATACTACAAGCCAAATGAATAGTGCTTGCTCTTCCCGTATTTGAGCATTTGATTACCAGCTTTCTAACGAGACAGGTGAGGCAATACCATAAACTAACTCAATATATTAATTGCATAACATGTGCCCCACTCCATGTTCACAAGGTACATCAGTAGCTTGATCAATTGCCTCTATAAAGTAGGATCAACCAAATCTGAATCCTCGTTGCAAGTCAACTTCTGATTTGGAACCATAGCAGTAGATTTGGACTTGCTATCTGTTAAGCACCTGAGCTACTCTAGTGTTCCAGCCTCCAGCGAGGCTAAGGCTAGAGTAGGGGTCAAAAAAAATTATTGTACTGGCCAAAGTAGGATTTATAATTTTATTGTATGGATATTTGGTTTGGGGGCTATTTACCCCTTGGATTGGACATGGCCAACCGCTTTGGTTTCACTCTCAGAAGTACTTGGCTTAGTGGCTTTGTTGACCATAGTTACAAGACTCATGACTCAAATCGCAATACTCGCGAGTTTGACTCGACGCAGTTTCAGGCTCGAGGCGAGTTTAGCTTGGTAGAACGATTTCTATCTCTCCTCTCCTCTCCTCTATCTGCGCCGACTTTTCCAGCTCTCTCATCCTCTATCCCAGCAATGAATTTTCGAGCTCTCTCCTCCTCAACGATCGCTTTTTAAGCTCCCCTCTATCCGCACGATGGCCATGGGAAGACTGGAAAGGGTGATCATGGCAGATATGAATTAAGTGGGATTCCCCTTTGTGAATGAGCAGTGTTGCTGCCTAAAACACACTTGGACACAGGTAAGTCTCCCAACCGTTGTGTGTGTTCCCAAGAGCAACTTATGAGTTGAGAACCCACTGTCACCTCGGTTCTAAACTCCTCCATTTAGACCACAACTCCTAAAGCCCAAAGGGGGTAGTCCCTACTTACTAAGTTCTTTTTTTGAAAAAAAAATTCTGAGAGTTGTAAATTACAAAAAATGACAATCAGCGTGCAGTGATGCAAATATTTCAATGTCAAGCAAACCCTTTAACAATCAACCAGTAATGTATAAAAGAGAGAAACAATCAAATAATCAAAATGACTACTGTCGTTTCTACTCGGGCTATGGAGTCACAATAATCAACTTCAAATAATTTTCCTAAAGCATCAACTCATTTACCTTAACAAATATACAAGAACATGATGACTTCCAATAAATGAGTAAGTTAAAATAAAGTGATTACAAAGTAGAGAAATGTAAATGATTGTAACAATGTTACGCAAGTGATCCTGTAAGTTTTAGTAAATTTTATGTCTCTTTGATTTAGGGATTAAGGTGTTTGTTGCAAAGAAATGAACTATTCTAGATGTCTACCCCAAGAGACTATCTCCTTCGATTAGAGAGAGAATGTCGGGTGCTCAACATGGGAACACAAAGTTCCCACCCTAGCTCCACGGGTCAAACTCAAAACTTGCTGGGTGCTCAACTAGAGGACACAAAGTGCCACGAAGCCCCATACGGCCTCTACCCCACTAGCTCCACAAGTCAAGCCTCTTTTTCTCCTTTCTAATGTAGATACTTATCTGGGTGCCTATTAAACTAGCCAACACAAATCTTTTCCCTTTCTCGTCACCCTAAATCAGTCGAACCAGCGAGGGGAGAGGATACGGGGCAACAAGGGGTCTTGTGGTAAATTTTATCCTTTAAGAAAAAATAAACAAAACAAGCCAAGCACGATATCACAACGGAGGCAGAGCCTATTCGATTGTGAGGTGCGGGAAAAAGAAAATAAGCACATACTTTAAATAAAAATGCTAGCCAACGCGATTTCACATCGATGGGCAAAGCAACTTCGCTTGTGAGGTGCGGGCAAAAAAAAAAAGCAGATACTTGGAATAAAATGCTAGCCAACGCGATATTGCAAGGATGACAAAGCCAAATCACTTACAAGGTGCAGGCAAAACATAAAGAATAAAATAAAAACAAAATGAAACTCTAACTAATCTAAAACCTGCGCCAATCAACAATTGCTTATGCAAAGGTGGGCAAGCCCAACTTCTATTGCTAGCAATGGATGGCAAATAAATGAGACTTGATTAATCTGAAAATGCAAAGCAAGAAATCAAGTCCAATAGACTCTCTTGGACTTGTTACAAAGGCTGAAATTTCAGCGTAAAGAAAGAGGTAAAAGGAGTGAGAAAAAACGTGTTTTTTCCCTTTCTTGAGATGTCCTTGAAGCTCTTTCTTTGGGGTGGCCTTTAAACTCTTCTATGGCTGAAACTTGACAGAGTTTTTCCTTGTTTTGTCACTAACCTACTAAAAACCAACAAACAGAAAATGATAAAATGTGCCCAAAATCACTTTGGGGAAGTTAGTATGTTAGTGCAATATTTATACAAAATTTATACAAAGTTGCCAAATGAATAATTTTGAAAGAACTTGAGTATAAAAGGGTTAAAATCAGATTTGAAACACTCCGCAAACTAAAACTAAAATGCAGAAAATTGTATGTAAAGAAAGAGAAAAATGGTCATTTGTTCTTCAAGAAGTGAAGCAATGGGGCATCCAACCGAGGAATCCCACTCTTTAATCCAAACAACCTGTAAGATTTTCACTACACAACTACTAGAAGGTGAGAATCAAATAATGAGCAAAGAAATCATAAAATTCAAACTAGAAAATATATGAACTTCTTTTGCTACAAGAATGAAAACTCACAAAATTTATGGAATACAAATACCATAAATCTTACCAAAGCAAATTAGTATGCTTCCTTGGCCAACCAAACTTGTGTAGCTCCTTAAGCATGGAAGCAAATCATCAATGAGAACAATGGACACAAGATTCCTCCAAAGATTTTGATTACCAAAGCCAAATGGCTGAAAATTACAATGGCCCAAGCGAGAGCAAGGGAAAGAATGAGAGCATGAGCAAGAGAGTGGGTGTGAGTGTGTTTTTGTGTAACCTAAATGAGGAGGAGAAGCCTCCTTAAATAGGAAAAATGAAAGAGAGAGGCTCTTTGCATGCTAGACAAGTGTCACAAGGGAGAGAGGGGGGTCCAAGATTGGGGGCGGTGGGGGGGGGGAGGGGGGAATTTGCTCAAGGAGGGCAAAATCAAGGTTTGAGACCTCCATGCTTGCACAAGAAGCAACTGAGTTTCCACATAACTTCTGGAATCATTGGATTGCTTCATCTGGATTTTGTCCAGAGAAGTCTATCCAGGTGTGATGGACTCTAAAAAAGTGCACATGTCGAGGTGGAAAGGTTTGAATTGACAAATGTTTGCGAATTGAAGTTTCTTTTGCAGTGATTTTGCAGTTACCTACGTAGCTCTTAAACAGTTGTTGATCATCATACAGTCAAACGGAGAATTCATCTCCTCTTTCACCCAGGATCCTTACACCCATCAATTACATTGATTGCAGGGCAGATATGCAAATAGCCTTGTGCAAAAAAGGCATGTTTAGGATGACAATGGGAAGAGAAGTGGAGCCCCAACAGTATGTTGAGAAATCTAAGTTTCTGAATAGGCTAGATGAAGCCTTCGGCTTCATGTGCATCCACATCTCCAGGGAGTTGTTGTTGCACCTTAAGGGACTCAGAACTCCGAAGGAAGTATGGGACAAGCATGAATTTTTGTTTGGCAAACAAGATGAGCTTAGAGGCCAGCAACTTCGAGACTTTTCAACAGGACTTTGGAAAATGAGCTCATTGCACTCTATCCCAGCAACTTCGAGACTTTTCAGTAGTTCTTCTCGAAACACAAAGCACTAGTCTTGCAATGCAAGCAATGTGGGATAGAGAGGAAGGATGAGCAGCTTGTACTAACAATTCTGAGCAAGCTTGGCTCAGAATTCTTAGTCTTTGTGTCCACATTCCACTCCGAAAGATTATAAATCCCAAATTGGAAAATGCCTTCTCTAGATGCATTTGCAGAGTCATTGATCCAGGAGCAAGACAAATCGATTCAAATGGGAGTGCTCAATGGCTCCAAGAATCAGGCCCTCTTAGCTAGAAACTTTGGAAAAGTGCAAGCTAAAGGGAAGCAAAAAGGAAAGGAGAATAAAATGTTAATTCGAAGTCAAAGGAGAAGCATATCCCTTTTGATGGAGCCTCAGATTCCAAGAAGAACAAGAACAAGAACTTTGAGAAAGTTCAATGCTCCTACTGTATGACAGGCTTTCATCCAGAAAGTCATTGTACGAAGAAGACCATTGATCAAATGGCAAAACTCCTTGAGCAGCATAATATTACCCTCCCTAAAGGCACAAGGAAGACTGACTCTAGAGAAAAGTCTGAAGGTCATGATGAGAGATGCCATGCACTGAAGGATAGTTGTTCAAAAACACATGCCTTCCTCATTGATTCAGGAGCCTCCAATCATATGGTTGCATCCAGAGAATCATTCTCTTCATTACAAACTATTGATGGTCTGAGCATTCTAAAGAAATTCTGCGTTTTACTGTTTGCTGGTTTATGTCAACATTTCGTGGTTTTCACATACAGTCGGTTTTGCATTGGTTGTAGGTTACTTATGAAATTTTATTGAACAATTAAACACACAGTAAAATACACTAACAGGCTGAAAAACACATTTAACAAGCACACCATAAAATGATAGACTCAGAGATTTTTGGCCAAAATCAAGCCCTGGAAAAACCCCCACGGGGAAAACCAGTTAGAGAGAGAGATTTTATTATCTTCAGCAAAATATTAAAACAGAAATACAGTGAAAATTTAACTTATCTCCACCCAAGATTTCATCTCAAAATCTTGAAAAACGTGCCAGCATTAAATGCAGTCCGTACACCCTCGATTTCTATGCAGCATTAAATGCAGTCCGTACACCCTCAATTTCTGTGCAGCAAAATGCAGTCCGTACACCCTCGATTTATGTGCAGCATTAAATGCAGTCCGTACCCTCGATTTATGTGCCAGCAATTAATGCAGTCCGTACCCTCGATTTCTGTGCCAGCAATTAATGCAATCCGTACCCTCGATTTCTGTGCAGTCTCTCTTCTTGGGAATCGTGCCAATGCCCTAGCTCGACCTCCTTCTCTCTCAGCTCAATCTCTCCTTCTCCAAAAATGAAAAAGTCAGGTGTTTTGCCTCCCTCAACCCTTTTCTCTAAACCCTAAGTGGGAATCTAATCCAACGGTGGAGAAAGATCCAATCCAATGGCTAAGATTCAATGAGAGTAAAAATCACATTTATTTAAATCACTTAAATAAATTTACTCACCCACTTAAATTTATCAAAAAAGTGACTTTAACTTTATAAAGTCTCATTAAGTAGCTTTTAATGTGAGGGTCACATTTTTCCCTTTTCTAAGTGACTTGGGCAAAAAGTCACTTAGGGAACAAATTCCTAGGTACAAAACTAACACATTCACATGGGTGATGACACCCAAATTCGAGTTGAAGGAAATGGTTCTGTCAAGTTAAAACATGGAGTTTTCATAAATGTACTCTATGTGCCCTCTTTAGCTGCAAATTTGTTATCTGTATACCAAATGACACATAATGGCCCACCAAAGCGAGTAGAATTTGGTCTTGACTCAGTGGAGATCACAAATATCTCAACTGGGAAGATTATAGCAAAGGGTGTTGTAAACCATGCCTCCAAGGCATATGAATTCTCACACTTTCTTCCATACTCAAATCCAATACAACCTAAACTGCCATTCGAAAAGGGAGGCAAAAACATTTTATCGACACCTTTTGTTAATGATGTATTGTCTAATGTTTCAGATTCAGAAGAAGAGGAACAAGATCAACAAGATCTTGATATTCAGATTGAGCCTCAAGGCGATCTAGATCCAGATCCAACTCCCATTCCAAATCAGATGCCTAAATGGTCCCAAAATCTCATTGAAGCAGCTGGGAATGTTGTTGGGGATCCAGATGACAGAAAGAGAACGAGGTCCCAGTATCAAAATAAACATGTTGCGCTCTCTCATTCAGTTTCACTTCCTTCAATGAGGTGTAATAAGTTTCCTGAGAGATGCTACTTGATGGTAAGGACGTATCAGCAATTCGGCCCACTGAAGAACAAATTCGATCATGCCACTCTTCCTCCAAAAAGAAGAGACAAAGGAAGCATTCATCAGATCAGAAGAAGATTGAAAAGTTCACATGGACAGTTCCAAGAAGTTGATGCACAGAAAAACCAAGATTCTGCATTATTGTTCCATAGAGTTGCAAATTGCAGCAATTTTTTCACAAGTTTTTGCACAAAGAGAAAAAAATTCTCTTAAGTATGGAAGCATGTTTCCTAATTACCTACTTATTTTGAGGGGGGGGGGGGGGTTGTTCCCCATGTTTCATGCACCTTAGGATCAAACCCATTAAGTAGCATCATCACTACAAGACACCAACCCAAAGATGTATTACTATCTTCCTCCCTACTGGTAAAAATTCATAGACATTGGATATTAGGAGTGCTCCCACTTCTTCTTCAGGTTCTACCTCAACCACAACAATGTTTTCATGCAACCGAAGATTACTCCCAATGGGCCTATCAGTCCAGGCCCTTTTTCAGAGGACATCGGATGGCACTTAGTGTTCACATTTGCAACACTAATTCATATGACGAGCAAGGTTAGCTCCCAGCTTCCTTGCAGTGTGTTGTACCTTATTCTTAGGATTATGCCTCTTTGTTGGCTTTAATTCACTTGCTCAAGATCACCTTTTTGGTTAACCCGTTTGCTTGTATGGTTTTATGATATTTTATGTTATTAAGCTATTTCATAATCATTATTTCCTTTCTTGGATGCCTAATGGGCCTGAGTGGGCTAAACGGTTAAGAACATGCGTTTCCTCCTAGGAGGTCATAGGTTCAAATCCAGAGGGGGGTAGGGTATGTACACCTCTATAGACTTTAACAGTTAAATTGCTGCGCAGAGGGAGGTCCCTTGTCCCACAAACAAAGGGGTCTCATACACCAAATTAGTGCCTTGCTTGGTGGTGAACTTAAAAAAAATTTATTATTATGATTATGATTATGATTATGATTATAATTTTGATTATAATTATGATTATGATTATAATTATGATTATGATTATTATTACGATTATTATTATTATTACTAAAGCTTGCTCTACACTATATCACATGTGATCTACTTTACATAACTATCACCTTTTTCGGTCAACCCATTTATACTTGTATGTTTTTATTATATTTCATGTTATTTTATAATCATTATCTCCTTTCTCAGATGCCTAATCCACCCACCCCTTACTATTAATGCTTCCTCTACACTCTATCCCATGTGATCTATTTTGGCCTTCCATTATCATTAATATAATTCCAATTTCTCTTTCAATGTTCAATTTCAGCGTGTTTCAAAGGCGTTCCTATCCATTCCACAAACATCCTGTTAGTTTTTGATAGCTTGGTGGCACTCCTGCATCGGGTGCCTAGGTGCAGGGGTCATTAACTTGGAGTCTCATTTATATTCTTAAAGTGACTTTAGTAATGTGTTTTTTATTAAAGTACCTTTTTGATGTGACTTTATGATTTAAAAGTGAGTTTCACTTTATTATGTTTTTAAAGTGACTTTAAGTCATAAAGTGTACTTTTAAATATTTAGGGTGATGTGACTTTTCAAAAAGAAAAAATTTGTTGTAAAGTTCACTTAGGAGATTTAAGTGAGTGAAAGATTAGATCCCAGCCATAGATCTCTTGGCCAAGATCTAATCTCGTCCATTGAAGGTGAAAAGTCATGAGAATAACCCTAATAGGGTAAATAAAGTGCATGAGACTTCATTTGGCACAATTATTCAAGAGAGAATTCTTGAGTGGCTCGATTTCCAAGAGAGGAGCTTGGTGAGAAGTGTGAGAAACACATTTTGCAGGAGATTGCTGAAGAGATTGAAAGGAGGGCTCGATTTTCAGGACAGCTGAGAGAGAGATTCACAGTCTGCACAGAAATCGAGGAGTACAGGAGCATTAAATGCTGGCACAGAAATTGAGGTGGTGTATTGCTGCACAGAAATCGAGGAGAGGTACAGCCTGCATTTAATGCTGTACGACTGCATTTATTTGCACAGAAATCGAGGAGAAGTACGACTGCATTTATTGCTGTACGGCTGCACTAATTTTTGCACAGAATTCGAGGAGGGTACGTCTGCATTAATTGCTGTACAGCTGCATTAAATTTCTGTACGGTCTGGCACAGAAATCGAGGTGTTGTACGGCTACATTAAATGCTGTACGGTCTAGCACAAAAATCGAGGCAGAGTTGTTGCTGGTTTTGGCACAGTTTTCGAGAAGAAAATAGCATGGAAACCGAGACAGATTTCTGGGTTGAAGATAAGTTGATTTTTTACTGTAAAAATTAATGTATGATTTTTCCTGAATCTCAATAAAATTTCTCTTGCATGCTGGTTTTCCCTAGGGGTTGAGGGGGTTTTTCCAGGGTCAAATTTGACCAAAATACTGTGTCTTAAATGTGTTTTATAGTCTGCTGCTATTTATGTTTTTCCTCAGCTAAATGTGCTTTATAAACAATATATCAGCCTACAGGATAGTTCCAATGAATGGTTAATTAATGTGCTTGATTGTGGTTTACTGTTGAGGCCTGATATTGATGGTTTATGAAGTGTTTGACAAAATCTGTAAGTGAACAAAGGTCTGATTTTTTAACATGGTATCAGAGCTGGGGCTCTGAGATTTCAGTAGACTGTTGGACAACAGAAAAGTGCTGATTTTTTTTGAGATGCTAGTGCATGTGAAGTAACAGCTGTCTGTTAATTTTTTTGCTGAGAGTGAGCAGAGAAGTACTGGTTTAGTACAGCTGATATTTTTGGTCAAAGAAGGCAGAGTGTGCCTTGTTGGAAAAAGAGCAGAAGAGAATGATGGCTTGCATCCGATTTGAAGATAGATTGGAAGGGATTTCCAACTACTTACAGTGGAAAGCACGGATGACAGCTGTTCTCAAGGAAAACAAGTTATGGGCCTTTGTTAGTGCCACAGTGGCTCCTCCCGTAGCTGATCCTATAGCCCTTGACATACATGAGGTGAAAGAGGCCAGAACGCAGAGACTGCTTTTGGATGGTGTTCGAGATCACCTCATCCCACATTTGGCAGAGAAACTAACTGCTAAGGGGATGTGGGATACTTTAAAAAGTTTGTATGAGAACAAGAATGAAAATCATAAAATGGCCCTAAAAGATAAGCTTCATGGCACTAAGATGGCGAGAGGTGAGAATGTAGCCTCTTACCTCACTAGACTCAGACAGATAAAAGATGAATTGAGTGCAGTTGGTGAGGTGATTCCTGATCCCGAGCTAGTGCGGATAGCCCTGAATGTTGAAAACCCTTGTTTAACAGCAAGCTGGTTTAATGAACAATTTCTATGAATTTCTTGAACAATTTAAACACACTGTAAACACTTAACAGGCTGTAAATAAACACATGCACATCACACAATTTGACACAGATATTTTTGGCAAAGTTGCCCTGGAAAAACCCCCACGGGGAAAACCAGTTTTGAGATGAGAGCTTTATTTCTTCAGTAAATGTACAAGTCAGAAAATCAGAGATGAAGATCTAACTTATCTCCACCAGCAGAAGTTCTTTTCAGCATTAAATGCACAAACTGTCCTTCAAACCCTAACAGTAATTTTCCTCGATTTCCGTGCCAAATCAGACACCGGCCGTACAGCTGACAGGCCGTACAGATCTCGGGACACGTGCCAGAATTTAATGCAGCCGTACAGTAATTAATGCAGCAGTAAATTACCTCGAAATTCGTGCCGAATTTACCCAGCCGTACACTGTCCGTACTCCTCGGGATTTGTGCTGAATTTAATGCTCCGTACAGATCCGTACACCTCGGGATCCGTGCTGTCCTAGCCGTACTTCCTCCTCGAAGTTCGTGCCAATTCTGCAGTAGCCGTACTGAGCAATCAATGCAGCCGTACTCCTGTCATAAATGCAGGCCGTACACCTTGGGAACTGTGCAAGCTAAAAGCTGGAATCTCCTCCTTCAAACCCTAACCTGGAATTTGACCTCCTTGGGAAAATCGACCTCCTTGAGCTCTCCTCTTCTCCTTCATCTGAAAAATGAAAAGTCAACTCACTTTTGCCTCCCTCACTCCTTTTTATAATTTCACAGTGAGAGTGAAATTCACATTTATTTATTTCTCATAAATAAATTCACTCACTTACTCACTTTATTAAAAGGTGACTTTAGTCATAAAGTCAGATTTCAGTGACTTTAATGTGAGGGTCACATTTTCCCTCTTAAGTGACTCAGGCAAAATAAAGTCACTTAGGGAACTCCTGACTAGGTACAAAAATCAACACTCCCTCTTACCGAGGAAGGTGTTCCGTACCACTCCCAACTTGTCCCTGAAAAAGACAAACTTGCCCCTCCCCAAAGACTTCGTCAAGACATCAGCAACCTGCTCATCTGTGGAAATGTACTGGAGCTCAACTGCTCCTCTCTGAACATAA
>LPNX011210472.1:208702-250207 GCA_001517045.1 Pseudotsuga menziesii
AAACAGTGGAGCCAAAGACTTGAGCAAAGTAAAATGCTTTGCTTGCCAGAGTTATGGTCACTATGCTGGGCAGTGTCCCAACAAGAAGAAGAACAAAAAGAAATAAGAGCCTGAGAAAGCCTCTTAAAGCCTCTTCAGCTGAAGTGGGAGATTTTGCGAAGGAATTCGAGAGGGAATTCTCGCTCGTCTCACTTCTTTCAGACAGAAGTGTAGCAGAGAGTTTGGATACTGGAGCATGGTACATAGATAGTGGAGCAGCACGCCATATGACGGGGATACGAGCAGTGTTCCGAGAGTTGACAGATCATGACAGAGTTACACTGACTGAGGATGGGTATGTCGGCACCCATGCAGTAGAAGGAGTTGGAAAAGTCCTATTCCAACTCGAGTCCGGTGGTTATCTGGAGGTTGGCGATGTGTTGTTTGTTCCAGAGCTGAAGAGGAACTTGGTCTCAGTTTCAGCTTTGGAGGATGACAGATATGCGGTTCTTCATGTGAGTGGGCATGTTTATATATATCCGGTGAGTGGGGGCTTGGGTGTAGCGAGTCTGCTTGGCATCCGTGATGGCCGGATGTACCGAGTTTTGGGGCATCCGATGGATGGTGAGCCTGGTGAGAGATCAGACTCAGTGGCAGCAGCAGTGGCTGTCAGTGTGGAGGATTCATCCAACTCTGTGAGGAAACAGAGTTGGTATGATATGGTTCTTCAGGATGAGCAGGAGAGTGAGGAGAACTCTCAGTTCAAAGTTGTCAAACGGAGACCTTCAGCAGTTGATCCAGTGCAGATATCTGATAGGCATTCAGATTCAGAGGGAGCTTCAGTTATTGGAGGGAGAGATCCAGGTGGAGCTGATGACAATAGTACCTCCCTCGCTAAGAGGGAGTGTTAGTTTTTGATAGCTCGGTGGCACTCCTGCATCAGGTGCCTAGGTGCAGGGGTCATTAACTTGGAGTCTCGTTTATATTCTTAAAGTGACTTTAGTAATGTGTTTTTTATTAAAGTATCTTTTTGATGTGACTTTATGATTTAAAAGTGAGTTTCACTTTATTATGTTTTTAAAGTGACTTTAAGTCATAAAGTGTACTTTTAAATATTTAGGGTGATGTGACTTTTCAAAAAGAAAAAAATTGTTGTAAAGTTCACTTAGGAGATTTAAGTGAGTGAAAGATTAGATCCCAGCCATAGATCTCTTGGCCAAGATCTAATCTCGTCCATTGAAGGTGAAAAGTCATGAGAATAACCCTAATAGGGTAAATAAAGTGCATGAGACTTCATTTGGCACAATTATTCAAGAGAGAATTCTTGAGTGGCTCGATTTCCAGGAGAGGAGCTTGGTGAGAAGTGTGAGAAACACATTTTGCAGGAGATTGTTGAAGAGATTGAAAGGAGGGCTCGATTTTCAGGACAGCTGAGAGAGAGATTCACAGTCTGCACAGAAATCGAGGAGTACAGGAGCATTAAATGCTGGACAGAAATTGAGGAGGTGTATTGCTGCACAGAAATCGAGGAGAGGTACGGCCTGCATTTAATGCTGTACCGCTGCATTTATTTGCACAGAAATCGAGGAGAAGTGCGGCTGCATTTATTGCTGTACGGCTGCGTTAATTTTTGCACAGAAATCGAGGAGGGTACGGCTGCATTAAATTTCTGTACGGTCTGGCACAGAAATCGAGGTGCTGTACGGCTGCATTAAATGCTGTACGGTCTGGCACAGAAATCGAGACAGAGTTGCTGCTGGTTTTGGCACAGTTTTCGAGAAGAAAATAGCACGGAAACCGAGACAGATTTATGGGTTGAAGATAAGTTGATTTTTGACTGTAAAAATTGATGTATGATTTTTCCTGAATCTCAATAAAATTTCTCTTGCATGCTGGTTTTCCCCAGGGGTTGAGGGGGTTTTTCCAGGGTCAAATTTGACCAAAATACTGTCTTAAATGTGTTTTACAGTCTGCTGCTATTTATGTTTTTCCGCTGCTAAATGTGCTTTATAAACAGTATATCAGCCTGCAGGATAGTTCCATTGAATGGTTAATTAATGTGCTTGATTGTGGTTTACTGTTGAGGCCTGATATTGATGGTTTATGAAGTGTTTGACAAAATCTGTAAGTGAACAGAGGTCTGATTTTTCAACACATCCCATCTTATAGTTTCCATTTACAAGAGTGGCTCTGAAGGCCACGGACAAAATATGACTAGACATAAAAGGAAGTCTGTCACTCTACATTATGTCCACGAATATATTTCTCATAGTCCTTGGTGATCATAGTATCTCATGTCTCTGAGCTATCTAGTTGCTTAACTGTTCCATTTCATTTATTTAAATAACTAAAATATATGTAGTGTCAATATTATACCCGTAACCAAAGGACTGCATAGTTAGACAGGATAAACCTTTTGATTTCAGACAATTTCCAGCATCTGCTTTTGCCACATATCTCAAACAATCTTCTCTTGGAAACAATCTCGCTACTGATATCTGCAGCAGAACTGAAGAAGGGTTCTTTCAAGTTTCCACAGATGCACAAATGCAGTTATATATGCCAAATCCATATCTCGGAAAAATGCCAAGTGTTATGGGACTACTGCAAGAGTGTTTAAATGAAAAGACAATATTAATTTTGTAAAGCAATAACACATCTCAACTTGAACTTGCATGAAAAAACTGACGATTTGTACACTCTACAGCTTCATCTTGGCCTCTTTCCCGGGGGAGCTGATTTATAAGCTAAACAAAGTTGCTCAGAATTACAATCTTTGGAAAGAACCCTCTGCAAGTATCTGGTTTGATTTATCATTGATATAATGTGAGAGTGAAGGGTAAAGAGTGGATTGCTAATCCTAAAATAAGATAATGACAAGGGAAGAACCCTAGCAAGAGATTCATCAGCAAGCAACTTGATTATTTTGATAATTTGCTTGTTCATTAAAAATGTACGTAGTATGTGGAGTCGTGGACACATCTAAATAAGATAGAAGTTTATGAAGAAGAGTTTTGAGATTATGTACTCATGTCTGTAATAAGACATACTAGAATCAATGGCAAGAAAAGTAAATAATAAATGTGTTGTACATAGCAGTAACAACACAAACCATTACATTATTCATACAATAATAATCATCATTATAGACTGAAAATTTTCAAGTTACATCTGCCATTCACTTAGATCTGTGATAAATGAATCATTTACGTCAAAACACTAGGCACAAGTAAAAATCAATAAATTGGAATTGAAAATATATCTAGTGACACGAAGATAATGGAAGGCACAAGTAAATCGAAGATTTCGAGATAGTTTACAATCCATAGAACAAGGGAGACAGCTTGAGAGAGAAATCGACCTTCTTATTGTCTTTGGCAATAACATTTTTTTCCTTTCCACCTAATCCCTTTAAATCCAAATCATTTACAGTTTCTTTCCTGCCTTTCTGGGATGCTGATTTCTTTGCAAAATATTTTGCAACCTGGAATCAAACAGATCAGATATTCAAAGGAATGCACATTCAGAGTACCATATTTAATGATCTACAGAGATGCTTGTCATGTAGATTGATTACAATTTCAACTACAAGGAGAAAAAATATATCTTTACCAATTTCCATATTGAAAAACACAATCATCTACAACAAATAAATATTTGATAGTCCATACCTCTTTTGGGTCAGTGATGATAACCTCCCTTGAGGTCACAGTGCCATCCGCTTTCTTGGTACGAATAATACGCTTAAATACTCTCTTTGTCTTTTTTCCATGGTCATCCTTATTGCTGAGTATCAAATCTCTTTGGAGTTCTAGCATGCCTTGGTTGTTTTTCTCCTTTGCACCCACTCCAAACTTTTTCTTCCTCTGCTCTTTTGCTTCGTCATCTATAGAATGGCATGCACACATATGAAGACCCAAAATACTTAAGCTAAAATCAAAATAATTACTCAGTGCTAAGAAATATGTGATGAATATAAAATACATAATAATTAATAATACATAACAATTATTAATAATAAATTAATAACGAAGGGACATAGCCCTTCACCTTGGTGATAAGTCAATTCATATAAGTATACTGTTATAAGGTCCATTATATCAATCATTCATTCATTATCAATTATATATTATTTTTCCTATATGGATTCGTTTATGTTATCCTTCTTGTGTTGGATATTTTCTTGTAAATGAACTATTGTTCATTACATTGGTATCAAAATCCTTCTTGTGGACACTTCCGCTAGTTCCAGCTTTGGGCCACACAAAATTATCAAGTTTCTCTGATTCCAAGTCAATGACCACGACTAGCTTTTGGCCATTCTAAGGTTTATAAAATCTGTCAAAGATATTATCTTCACTGCAAGACATTAAGATAATTAATCCACTACAAAAGGAAGATGCTATGAAATATGATAATATCTCAAAGACTAATCTGAAATCCAATTAACAATCAACAGCAAAGGAGCGAAAACTGTTTCTCTCTTTGGGATCGTGACTAATATAGGAGCGATTATTTGAATTTTGAATCATAGATACCCCACAACCCTGCCGCCACTGTATGTGCATACAAGATCATTGATCTCTCTGAGGTCATTGCTGTTGCCACAACAAACACAAGGATAGTGCACGGAGCTACATAATCTGGAAAAAACACATCGATCACATACTGCAGCACAATTTCATGTAAGAAGATTCTATCCAATCCAGATTTCCACCACTGTCCACCATGATCACGCCACTAACACCTCAATAGTGTAATCTCGAATTTTGTGATGATAAACAGAGTTTTGGTATAAACAAGGTATCAATTCATTGACTACCAAAAATTTCATGAAGGCCACCAAAGCGAAAACCATTTCGTTCTTCATCCATTAAAAAATTTCAACAGAAGGTAAGAGATAAGGGTCAATATTGTAGGAGTAGTAGCTGCTAAGGGAGTTGAATAGGGTAGTGAGGGGCGTGGGGTAGGAGTTGGGAGGGGTCATCCAAGACCCAAGCGACAAATGGAAATGGAGTTTTACTTTGGGTCTAGGAATCACAACAAATAATGAGGCAAAAGTACTAGTGATCGTCTAGGACCTAACTATTCTCAGAGACAAAAAGGCTAGAAAGGCTACAGTGACTGGAGACTTGATGGTTATCCTCCAATCCTTGTGTCACCAAATCCCTCCAAAAAACCTCAAGCTCTCTAGGCTCTACCAAAGAACGATATCAATGATAAATAATTTGAGCAATTTCAGCTTTTCTACATCATGAGAAGACAAAATGCGGAAACTATAATGAAGAGGCCAATAATGGAGTACAATTGCAAAATGGGGTTTATAGGTCAAGTGAGGGATCCGGAATCAATCTACCAAAGTATTGATATATCCCTCCCACGACATGTAAGTGTATTTTATGGAGATCAAACCAGCCATCACACATCTCATCGTGCAAGAGAAAAAGGAAAGAAAGTTAAGGCTCACACTTTGTCTTTCATCGCCCCATTGTTGTAAACAAGTCTCAATTGTGTGCACCGTTATGATCTCTACGATGAAGACACTTTATGTTGTGTGGGGATTCCTTGGGATGGTTATGAGGTATGGTAGTGTTGATGTTTATGTAGCATTGGAATATATTCTTAAGAAGTCCCGGAGAAAGTGGAAAGAAATGAAAAGCACAACTAACCCAATGAAATGGGTAAATTGACCCTAGAAGGCAAAATGACAAGTCGGCTTGAAAAGTAAATAAAAAATAAATAAAATTCAAACCGCCCTAACTGTGGAAACTTCTAGTGAAAAGAAGAATATAAAAAAAGTGTTTTCACACTTCAATTTATCATCAAGAAAGCACATCTCTCTCTCTTTCAAGTGGTGCGCACTTCTCTAGGAGGACAAGTGAGGAACACAAGAACATAATCTTAGGGGCTATCTTACTATCTCTCTCTCTCTTTGGGCGCACTTACTCAAAGGTCATTATGTATCTTTCTTGTATATCATTATTATGTTTCTGTAACTAGAGTCGGGCACTAGATTTGACATTGTATCTTGTTGAAGAATCTTATGTATAGAATTCGTTGGGTTTTTCACGTGAGAGGGTTTTCCCAGGGAAAACATTGTGTCTACTGTGGACATGTTTCTTTCAGTGTTCCTTATATGCTTGCAATTTATGTTTATGTGATAGAAAAGTATTAAAAAGTTAAAAACATCTAACTGCTAAGAAAAATCAGCATGGTATCAGAGTTGTTCTGAAACAAGCCAATACACACTCTGAAAAAGCAAAACCGAAAAAGTAATCTGAAAAAGGCAGACACAAAAAAGCAGTTCGAAAAGCAAATCTAAAAAAGAAAACCCAAAAAAGCAGTCCGAAAAAGAATATCTGAAAAAACAAACCCAAGAAAGCAGTCTGAAAAGCAACTCAAAAAAAGTAGATCCGAAAAAAGCAGCTCAAGAAAGCTACCCAAGTTTGATAAGTTATCAGCAGATTGCACTCAAGAAGAGGCAAGGTTGATCTCCAAGATGCAGAAGACAAATGATGAAGAAAATCAAGCACTTGGAGCTCATGCAAGGAAAGGAAAAGGCAGAAAGGTTACCAAGAATATTGATAGAATATCAGCATCAAAGAACAAGAAGGATATGTCCAAGATCAGCTGTTACAATTCTAACAAGTTGAGACACTATGCAAGGAATTGCACTGATGAGAACAGAAAGGGAAAAAGGAAGTACTATGCTCATATGGTGGATGATGATGACCCTACTTCATACAAGAAGTCAAAGGAGACACCAGATAAAGAATTTGTGCTTTAAAGTACTATCACTCAAGGGAGTGGTGTTTGGCTAGAAGATAGTGGATAGTGGTGTTTCTAACCACTTGACATGTTACAGAAATTCTTCAGAAGAAACATGGAAACAATTCCAAGCATGTAGTTGAAGAGTAGAAGAAGCCTCCTATTAGCTAGATTCAGGTAAAGCATAATGAAGTTTGCAAATAATCTCAAGGGATCTTTCCCAAACTATGAAGGTAGATCCAAGGTGATTTTGAATCTAGTGCATCCAGAAGACATGAGGACCAACGATGAAGTTTTCTAGCAAGTTCCAGGAATTCAGAACTTGATCAAAGTTCTACAAACTTGGTGATCTCTATTAGGAGGGAAGGATCAGGAGGGAGTCAAACAAACAAGCAAAGATACGTATTTAATGTTTTGTGAAATAAGTGTTATTTATTTAAATTGGATTATCTTATTGATAAGTAGCATAACTATTTTATTGATGGATAATACATTGGATATTGGTTAACCCTTGTGGATATTTGTATTAGGTCCACTATGGAGGTTGTGAAACAATGAAAGCAATGATCCGTGATCAAGATTTACCAATGACTCGTGGGAAGATTTACGACAGTGACGCTCAGATCAAGTGTTCCCACTAGATAATGGAGGACAAGATTCCTGAAGATGGGACCTTCAAAAAAGAAGGGTACAGTAAGACTTCAAAGGTTTATAGAATATACATCCCCTGTTGATGTATTTGTAGCTTTAGAAGATATTCTGATGTATATTATCATTATATGTTGTCATACCCCCATCGAAGATATGTTTGCCTCCTTTCGGGATGTCATTACTGTGTATGGACCTTGAGATACAACCTCGGTTGTTTGTCGAGGCAATAGTCCCCAGTGTAACATCATGTAATGTATTTTTGGAGTCTCTCTAGGAGAAGATGACCCTGTTAGGGTAAGAGATCGGCCCCAGTCATGTAATACGTCAGTCACTTGAAAGGTATAAATAGGAAGGCACCCTCCCTCACTTATACACACCTCACACTCTCTTAAGTCCGCATGAGAGAGAGAGGGAAGGAGGAGAGATAGATAGTTGTTGAAGACTTCTTATTACTAGGTTTGTTCATCTTATGACATAGACTTTGTGAGTGTACTGTTCTGAGGAAGTTTGCGGATTTTTCTCCCTTACGGTTTCCCTGGTGAAAATCTTTGTCTTGTGTATTTGTTCTATCTTATGCATATTGTTGTACTTGTTATTCTTTCAAATAAAGATCCAAACTAAGCTAATAAGGTATAAGAAAAACTAACATGGTATCAGAGCCTCTCTGAAAGAAAGCACTATGCAGGAGCGGAAACTAGGGCTTCCTAGTTCAAGGTCTTCTCTCCACAGATCATCAAGAAAAGAGGGTTAGGCTAACTCGCCTCAATAGGGTGCATCTTTTGGTGGAAGCAGTTTCTGATTTGAAGAAGTTTCAATTTTGACCTTATCATTGGTGCTGGGAGAAACTAGGGCATCAAGTTTCAAAGGCTTCCTACCTCAGTCTTCAGAAAAGGACCCTGCTGAGCAACTCACCTCAAGGAGACGTATCTTTCTGTCCAAACAGAATTCCCAAACTCCAAGTTTGGAAAATTAGGGGTTTCTCTAACAAACCCTAGGTTAGCCAGCTCTTTATCCATGTCGAACACCTCAAATCGATAAGATCTAAATCTTTGCTATTTCGATTTGAGGTTCTCATTTTAAAAGATGACTTACCATACTCGGCTTGAGGATAAGCTTGGAGGGGTTGATAACTTCCGAGCATGGAAGTACAGAATCTCCCTGATCCTTGAAGAAATTGATTTGGATCAATACATCAATGGAGAAGTTCCAAAACCAGAGGGAGATGAGGCTAAGGCTACTCATAAGAAGAACTTAGTTAAAACCAAGAGAATCATTGCAGATTCAATCAAGGATTAGCTCATCCCTCATGTGTCATCATTCAAGACACCGAAGGAAGTATTTGATGCTTTGACAACGATGTTCGAAGGAAAGAACCTCAACCGAAAGATGAATTTGAGGAACTAGTTGAAGAATGTGAAGATTCAGAACTGAGATGTAGGAATTGCAATGAATGAAGACAATTGGTGAGAGACTACGCTAATCCTAGAAATGCAAGCAAAAAATTATTAGACCACGAAGACCAGAACTATCCAAATTATGAAACCACTAGTGTGAAGCTTGCTCAAGCAGAAGTCCATAAAAAGTAAAAACTACATTGTTTTAATGAATGGAGTATCCAGATCCTGAAATGAAAAGGAAGGAGAAATTAAAATCAGAATGGTGGTGCAAAAGTGTTGTCACACAATGCAGCCTCTTTTGACAATAGGAATTTATGATAAGAGAAACAACTGTAGAAAAAGAAATCGACTAGATTTTCTTACACATCCTCAATTCTAACACGTCAGAGTTTTACAAGACTCAACTTTAAATAACATATCTAGAATCTAGAATCTACACGGAGATCAATGGTCTTCTCAGAGCCTCAACTACCCAGCATCACATCCCATGTTCTCCATCTTGATAGTACTTAATCTCCAATTTTTTCAAATCCTCCCGTAATACATCTTCATAAAAACTATGGGTTTTTAATACCTCCATTCCTTATAGCATATTATGAGATATATTTCAATATTTTCATTGAATAAACTCATTGTACATACAAATAATTAAGCATTAAAAAGAACTTACTAAACTAATGCAGAAAAATATATATGTATCAAGACCATACCATCCATCAGCATTAAAAAGAACTTGCTAAACCAATGCATAATATATATATATGGATCAAGAACATACCATCCATCAGCATCCTACAGAGCTCTGCTGCTTCAGCTGCTTCATCTTCAATTTCCTCCTCTGCTTGGGCTTGAGTGGCTCGTCTTCGTGCACCCAATCCTCTAATAGTTTCTCTTTTTTCTTTTTTTGTGTCAGAGTCACCAATTTCACCATCCTCACCCTCTTCGGCATCCAGTAAATTCTCTAGATCTCCAGNGCACCAAATCCTCTAATAGTTTCTCTTTTTTCTTTTTTTGTGTCAGAGTCACCAATTTCACCATCCTCACCCTCTTCGGCATCCAGTAAATTCTCTAGATCTCCAGCAAACGAATCTAGATCACTATTTGCTTCAGCATCACTTTCAAGCACCTCATCAGCAGCTGAAAGACTCTGACACTGATGATCCCAGATTTCTTGACATTTTTCTCGTGCCTGTTGTTGAAGCTGAAGAAATGACATGCGTTGTCCCCGAGCAAACTTATTCAATGCTGTTGCATCTACTTTGACGCCTGAAGCAGCTTGCTCACTTGAAAGCTTTCTAACCATTGCAATCCGATGCCACCTAGTCATCTTTTCAATTTGTTCTTCATCAACATTAAACTTCAGCAACACCTGAACATTGAAAGCACACATTCCTTCAAAGATACATTCAATAGAAAACATAAAGATTTTGCTTTAACCTGCATAAAAATTTCAAATTGTAGTTTTTCTACCTCAAATGTTGTCTAGATCTAGCTCATAACTTTAGAATAAATAAACGAAAAAGAAAATAAATGAGGTACAAGAAGACATCAATACACAGAATACCACAGTATAAACAGCTCGGTATATACACATCTATACCACAAAAAGCATCAGCCAATGATAGAGAGAGAACCCAATGCTTGTGGGAACAATCTTGTTCCATAACAGTTGATTGCACTGTGAAATAGAACACAATGAAATGATGCATAGGCAGAACAGGATGATGTCAAACATATATAATACTAAAATAGTGCTAGTACTGAATGTGGTTTTGCCAATGTGACCCTTTTGCTGCAACACACATATACAAACTTTTCTTTAACCAGACAGATTCCTATTTTAATCCAGGATACACCAACCTTTGCTCAAAACTTCAGACATCCAAGGCAGTTTATCTAATTTAAATTTTAAATAATCGGAAGTACAACTATTACGAACATACAAAATCGGAAATAAGGTCTTCAAATTCACATATTTAAGTTGTTTTAATAAGCAATACAAAGTATTTGGAAACAACATTCTATCACAAGAAACCAAATATTTTATTCAACATCATGTTCAGATAAGATGACATAATTTTATCAATGTTTCAGCCCACGAGTACAGCAAGAGGAAGGGCTGCACCCAGGCACTGGAGATATTACATCTTGTGTTTTCATTCTCCTTGGAAGGGTTCCACGATTAGTCCGTCCATGTTCGAGCATCGAGCGGGTCGTCTGAGTTCCGTCACTAGCAGGGAAGGGTTCTGCGACTAGTCTGACCGAGCTTCGAGCTTCATACAGTGTTCTGCGAGACTCACACAAGGAGTTGCCGAGCAGGATTCAGTTAGACTCACACGGGGCACCGTCGTGACACAAGAGACACACACGCACTGTGTCGTCGAGCAGGGTTCGCGGGTATCGTCGATGACACGCAGCGTTCGAGCATCGAGCGGGCTGTGGAGTTCCGTTTCAGATCGAGCAGATATTGAGCAGCCTCGAGCTTCTTTCAAAGAGTTGGCACAATGATTCGAAATCGTGGCTGCGAATAGTTGCATGCAAAGGGGATCATGCAGAGGGCAGTACCGTCGAATAGGGTGTCATCGAGCAGGGACGTTTGAACTTTGAGTAGAATGTTGTCCGCAAAATTTTAAAAGACAGCATACGCAAGTCATGTCGGGCTAGTAGTTTTGAGCAGCTACAAGCTTGGTGGAGACAAAATCCTTACCACCAAGCTAGGGGTTTATGAGTTCATCGCCACAATTGAGAATTGTGCACAGGAAAATTTCTGTGCATATTGTTTGACTTTCAACCAATAGGGAACTAATGGAGGACCGCCCACCCTCAACTTCGCTGAATTCAAGGAACAGAATCGGTTTCGCCACTACAACAGTAAGCATGAAAACTATAGCCCCGTTGATATTGCCCTAGAACGGGATTTCTCATATTGGGCGTCCCAAGTCGGGAATCAGAGCTATGACTACCAACAAATCAGCATACGAGGAAGGTCTTCAAGCCGAATTCCTAAAGCATGGCATCCAGCCTCTTCATTCCTCTATTGCTGATTTATTGAACCATGTTATTTGTCAAGGATTTCCCCCTGGTTGGGCAAGGCACATTATTCATCCGATCCACCGGTCAAGGGGTAGCTCTGATCCGAATAATTATCAAACTATCATGGTGGGTCATACATTATCTAAGCTCTACGCCACAGTATTACATCAGTGGCTTTCTGATGAGCTAGAAAGTAGGCACCTCCGAGCTAGAGAACAAGTCGATTTTCGCTCGGACAACCAAACGACTAACCACATCTTTACATTCTGAGCCATTATTGAGGAGGTTCATCATCGCTCTTTGAAAGTTTGCAGTGGCTTTGTAGATTTGGGAAAGCATTTGACACATGGTCGAGGGAGGCATTATTCCAGAGACTTCGAGACACTGACATATCTGAAACCCTCTTGGCCACCATCGTGAGATTGTACGAGTGAGCCGTGGGACAACTTAGGATGTCACACGGCCTTTCCAACTTCATCCAAAGTACGATTGGGGTAGAGTAGGGGTGTCCGCTCTTGCCGATATTCTTCAAGATCTATATTGAGGAGCTGGTGTCTTTCCTCCATGAACACATCCAAGATGGGGATGGTTGGCTTCTAAATCAGATGCTGATCTCTCCTCTCCTTTTTGCAGATGACTTGGTACTGTTGACATCTACTCCTAAGGGCCAACAGCGACAGCATGATACTTTGGTCAGTTTTTGCGACATTCAACAACTTATGGTCAACCTAGGTAAAACCAAGGTTATAGTCTTCAATGCATGGAAGAGCTCTCTTGCAGACTTATAATTTTACTTCTGGGGGGAAGAGATCGACATCACCCCATCTTACATTCTCCTAGGACTACAGTTCAATGGGCCTCTTTTTGGCATGCAACAAGCCCTCCCACCTCAGCTCAACAAAGGATATGGTTTCTTAGGCCTCGTGGAGAAACAATGCTTCCAAAACCAATTCTAGGAAATCTCGCCCAAATTCTATCTCATGGAGGCTATTATTTGACCCATGGTTCTTTATGCCTTCAAGATCTGGTGAGCTTGGTGCAGGCAGATTGGGCCAAGATAGAGAGAGTTCAAATCTTGCTTCCCAGGGGCATCATATAATGTAAGCATACTGATCTGTAGCCCATTATCCAAGTAGAGTTCGGTGTCCATCCCTTCCGCCTTGAGGCCATCTTCTGCTTCGTCTCTTTCCATCACAATCAGGTATTTTAGAGACTCTATCACACGGAGAGAGAGGTTCCCCTACCTTGCACTCTACTCCTCAGAGGCCCTCACTTTAGATCACCACAGAGGCAGTGTGCGTGCACATGGTTGGTTTTCAAAGGCATCTCAGCTTCTCTAGTCGATGAAAATCTCCCCGGAGCGCCTTCCCCCATTCAGATTCTCCCTCGATGCGCCAAGCCATCTTTGACCACCTAGACAGGTTCGTAAACAATCCATCAAAGAGGATATTTACATATTATAGATTCAGGACACTTGGACTTCACCCTCGACAAGCTTGGGCCCAAAGATGGCCTTCTTCCTAGAGCACTTCTTGGAGCTACAGGATGGCATTATCATCTGCCCCCCATACATGCAGACATTGGATGCACTCACTCGGGATCCCCTTGGGACAACTTTGACTCGGTTCTCATCGACTCCAAGTGGAGACTAACCACTACCTACCACAATCTAATAGGATATGTCAGATGTGCCATCTACAGGAGCTAGAGACAGAGATGTATCACATTTTTTTGATGCCCCTTATCTTATGAGATCAAAGGATGACATCACTGCCTCTATAGAGACTCGGGGGGATAATTCTCCACTTTCTTCAGGTATCAGGACAAGAAATGCCAAGCCCTCTTCATCATAGAGATATTCAGCCACAAGTCATATATCCTTCACATCTCGCCCTGCCTAGAGAGAAACAGAACGATCGATTCTTAGTTTAGCATGGACCTATCAAATCAGAGAAACAAGCAGTAGGCAGAACCACAGAGCACCTCAACAATAGAGTATTAAGACCTCAGATCTCCCCCCAGCCTCTCCCTCTAAGAGACCAAGTAATTTTATCGAGACCAGTTCAAAGTTGTCAAACCACACAGTAGTCTTTTCATTCTCAGAGCATCAGAGAGATCAGGGCCAACTGGATCCAGAGCTAAACACCTCCAACCTGACAGATCCCTTCACAACCACAGTTTAGTCGCCAATGATCTATCGAGAGTTTCTTTCCTTCGGCCCTGGATGCTAGGAGTATCCCTCGCTTTTACATACCTCCCAAGATCATATAGTCGAACTCCCCGACAGCCCCGGACAGCTCTGACAGCGAACAGGTCCCTTCTTCGCCCCCATTGTCATTGACCATCAGACTCAGGAGATCTTGACATCACTGGACTCATCTTCATCTCTCTCACACAATCTTCCATCTTGAGGATTCTAAGTTGATCAATTTGTCTACTATTGGACTAACTCACTATGTATTTTACATTTTGGCATTTTTGCATCATGTATCTTCAATATACACATGTTTAGGAGGCTATAATCCTGCTTGTATCTTTCTTTATTTTAGTTTATCTTAGTTTTGGCGTTTTCTAGGAGTTGTGTTTGCACTCCCACATTGTACCCATACTGGACGTAAGTTTTAGTCCCATTTACCCACTTTTGTGGTCATTTGGTGGTGATTAATAAAATTATCTTATCTTAATGTCCACAAAGGACCAAAAAAGGCAAATTAAACTAAAGAGTATGTGCTGAACATAAATATATAAATAAACATCAATTAATAATAAATAATTAATATTCATAATAAAAGACACAGCTCAATTAAGGGAATTAAGGGACATGACGTAAAGACATCACCATTCAACCTACATGATACTGTAATGTAGGTCATTGTAAATCTTTCTATCGTCTATTTTATTCAATTATTTATAAATTATTATATAATGTCCTGTATGAATTTTAAGCTGCTGTCTTTTTAAAATTGCATATTCAGTAAATAACTTTTTTTTATTTCATTTGGTACAAGCCAAATTCTGATAAAGCCATTGGCCACACCTCTTTACCAAGTTTTGGTCAAATTTTGTTTTCTTTGGCGACATAACCGCAGGCTTTTGGCCACACTCCAATTTTTCAAAGTTTTTCTAATTCTTAGGTCTTTAACCACAACCCACCATTTACCATTTATGGTTCAGAAATTCTTCTGACAAAAAATTAAAGAAAGAACTACAGAAAAATATTTTAAAAGCTCAAAAAATGGTACATTCCCATTGAAGATTTTGCTGTCATACATTGAAGCTTCATGAATATCAATCGCTGCCAACATTGAAGAAATCAATGTATATCAGTCTGTAGAATCAGATGCAACTTATGTAACTGGACACAGCCTTTAGGCCTGAAGTGTCACATGTCCACATGTCAGACACAGACACATCCTGAGCGTGGATTTTAGTGGGAGCATTGCAAGTGACTTGAGGATGGATTTTAGTGGGAACATTGCAAGTTTTCCAGCAGGCACAAAAAGAATGTCTCGGTCAGTAAGGGCAGCTGGTAAAGGGCAAAGGAGAGGGAGGAATATCCCAATTGGTGTCTCCCCTTCTCCAAATCCAAGCTTGAGTTTATCTAATGCTGGTACTGCTCCATTTGCTGCTAGTGGAGCTATTGCTGTTGCACATTACCCTGTACACAAGCCCAAGAGAAGAAATACCCCTTGTGGAAGAATGTAACAAGGAAATAACGGAAAAGCTGGCTGGGGTAAGGAATGAGTCTATGAGTCTATCATTGACATATGGATTGTGATTTGTGAATGCGTATTGCTTCTAATTTATATTAAATATCTGTGCTCCATTTGCTGCTAGCAGAGCTATTGCTGTTGCACATTACCCTGTACACAAGCCCAAGAGTTGAAATACCCCTTGTGGAAGAATGTAACAAGGAAATCACAGCAAAGCTGGCTGGGGTAAGGAATGAGTCTATGAGTCTATCATTGACATATGGATTGTGATTTGTGAATGCCTATTGCTTCTAATTTATATTGAATATTTGTAAATGTTCTAGCTTCTAAACAAAATTGGATCTATGTCTATATTTTTAATATATATCATTTTTTTTAAATTAATAATAGCATGTCCTCCATGTCCTGATTCTGGAGGTCGTCGTGTCCTTGTCAAATACTCATATTTCTATGTCCTCTATATCTCGTGTCCTCGTGTTAGGTGACTTAGGATGTAACACAGAAGATAAAGATAAAAGAATTGAACTGCCATCTTTTATTTTCTCAATAAATATACAGTCCGTCAAAACTTTGAAATCGCATATTAGAAATTCCATAAGTGTTTTCCAATAAATTGTTGTTTAGCTTCCAAACATAGTAGAAGCAGACCTGTCAGAGAACATAAAAAATTAAAGAGGCTGAAAATTAAGGAAGTCATTGTTTAGAAGAGAAAAATCAGGGTATACATATCAGAGAAAATAAAAAATTAAAGAGGCTGAAAATTAAGGAAGTCATTGTTTAGAAGAGAAAAAATCAGGGTATACATATATATATATATATATATGAACAATTGGGACTATAATGAGAGAGGGGAGAGATGGGGTTTGACCGTTGGTTAGGGTTCCTTCAAGGGGGTTTACTTGCAGATTAGGATTGAAACGTAGGGTACTTTCTCAAACAATATGGCAGCTAATTACTTTTTGGTCATTTACTCTGATAATGAGGGTACTGATGATTGGACAAAGGTCCCAGGCGGTAGATCTCGCACACTACCAAACCATACGACAGATCAAGCATTCAATGAGGCAACAGATCTTTTATTGCTAGTAACTCTTCAGTTGATACGAGGGATTTTCCGCAGGAATTGAATGGGGAGGAAAATATTATGCAGCCATCAGATAGAGTTTGCAATCTGGGTAGTCAAGTATGTGATGGGACAGCTTTGGGTGCGTCGGGTTTCTTCTTTGGATGGGCTTTCGACATTGAAACTGGTGTTTCTCAAGATTATTCCCATTGCTGTGTGGCTAGTTAGATTGAACCCTGCAATTTATAAAAACTTTGTCCGAGAACGATGGAGGAAGGTGGTGGTATTGCTTTCGTGGCGACACAGACATCTGCATTATGGATATTATGGAGTTGGAGGGTTGTGCCCTGGTAGGGAAGTTCTATGGTCATTGGGTGAATTCGGCCTCCATGCCATGTTGGGTAAAAGAGCTCTGGCAGCGGATGGTGGGTTACAATGAACAATCCGATTATTCATTCACTTGCTCAGGGCTAGGTTGGTTTCGTTTTTCGTACGGAAGAGAATGTGCAACGTATTCTCCACTGTTGTTAGTTTTTGGAGAAGCACATTTTATTAGAATTTAGTTTAAATGTCGCATCCTTTGTTTGATCCCAAGAATGAAGTTATCGCCAGGACTCCTATCTGGGCCAAGCTACAGCATCTGCTCCTAGAATTCTAATTGGAGGTTCGGTTGAAAGCAATCGGGAATACATTAGGTGAATTCATTACCTTTGACAATTTTTTCTTTGAAAGTTCAGAGAGAATTGTGGCTAGGATTTTGGTTGAAATTGATATAAAGCATGGTTTATATGAATCTATGGAGTTGGTGTGTGGGAACTTGAGAGTGCACTTTTACTTTGTCCCTAGCATAGTTTTAAAAATCGGAATCGGTCGAGGGTCAACTCGGAATTGGAATCGGAATCGGTAGTGAATCAGTCATAAATCGGCTGATTTGAATTTAATGACTCGGTTTACTAAAAAATACATCAAATATTAAAATTGTAAAGAAAAACAACATTTTCAAGATTTTAATCCATGATTCCAAAGCATTAGAGACAAAATATCTAAAGTATGTTCATGTATATACTATATACCATATGAGAGTGAATATTTTAAAATTGCACAAAGTGTATTGTGCAATACATATGTAGGAGACTAAGACTAGTAGACTAGGACTGAAACAAAATAAATAATCTATGAGGCCTATAGGTTACCTATAGGCTATATGGCCTGTAGAGTCCAAAAAACATGCAAGATAGTTAACTACATACTACATAGTCAATTGTCATACATCATCAACTACATACTATATAGTCCACTATCCCCATGGCTGCCCCTCACTGACACAGTCACACTATTTGCAAATTGCTACTGCTGCAGCGTTGCTCCACAATGAGAATAGGCATAGGGAAATAGAGTGTGAGGGGGGTTTCATTAAGTATATTTAGGCCCTAGGGTTAGGTTAGGTTAGGAAAAAACAAGGCAAACAATGAAATTTCTATCCTTTTTGAAGTGTGCAAACACCCCATGTCTAAGAGTAAAAAAATTTGAGTAACAAATCGGACGATTTTTTACATAAATCGGCCGATCAGACCGGTTTTTTACATAAATCGGTCGGTTTGGTACAAAACCGGTCGACCAACCGATCTCCAGACCGATTCGGTTTGGTTTGCCTTCAAGGTGAATCGGCCGATTCCAAAACCAATTTCACTGATTTTTAAAACTATGGTCCCTGGATTAAATTATTGTGCCCTTTAGGTGTGCCTGTTGTCATTCGTATAGGAATGTGATGGTGGATTGTAAACATAAGTTTAGGCGATAATATTGGAAGCATGTTAGGAATTTGGAGAGTCAAGAGCATGTTCAAGTGACTAAGGATAAGCCCAATGTGGACAATAGACCCTTGAATAAGGGTTGGAAGGAGAATCGCCTTTCCCTACTCATGAGAAGAGTGCAGAGGATGCTTTGGTCGAGACTTCATTAGGATTTGTGGTTGGGGATATGTCCATTCCACTCATCTTTGCTTCAGAATCTTAGGCGAATCATTTGGAGGTGGCACGAGACGTATTTGGGGACATAAATCTGTGCTTGCGAAACCTAAAAGTTCTTGACCAACTATGGAAGACAATGGCCTCTTCGTGCAAGTTTGCGGGTAAGTCCTTGGGATCCCCCAATAATCCTCCTATTCTAATCAATATTGATCAGGATCCTATTTCTTTTTCTATAGCTAGTAGTATGGAATTTTCTTCCCCTTCTTTGGACATCAGGGTCTAGAGATCGATAAGTCATCAATTGGTTCAATAACTAAGCACGTGGTAGGTCTAGCTATAGATTGAAACCCCCTCACAAGGTAGGGTGCCCCATCAAAATCGCTTTCTCCCAAACAATCCTCACATATCACAAGGGGGGCGTATGATTTGAGACCTCAAATGTCCTCGAGGGACTCGAGATCAATGGGGGCAATTGGTTTTGGTTCTCCCTATGACATAGTAGGTGCAAAAGTAGGCAAGAAATCTGCTATTAAACATGCCCAAGAGCAAGTTGCAAAAGAGGTCACCCAAGGTCGTCAAAAACAACTTGCAGGGGTCCTTAGAGTTGGATATGCACCTAGAAGGGCCCCCAAATAGAGATTTTATCAAAAGATGCTTGAAGTATCGAAGGATAGGCCAAACTATATGTCAAATATCATATAATGAGCCAAGGAATTCGAATTGGTAAAGGAGGGTCACTCCCATGGAAGAGGAAGAGACTAGAAGACAAGGTGTGCCACTTGAAAGGAGATTCTATGCACTCTATGACAACAAATGATGGAAGATTCTATGACAAGTATGACAAATTCAGACCTGATTGCTAACATATTACAAATCTGACATGTCAGGGCCAAAAATTGCCACCAAGAGGTCGAATTTGGGAGTTATAGGCAGCCATTCGAATTGGGGAAAGAATTGGAGCATGAAGAGGAAGACAAGTGTCATGAGAGTTACTAAACCACTAAGATGAGTTGGAGGAAGCTCATGAAGGGAAATTCGACCTTAGGAGGCCTCATGAAGTTAATAAAAGGATGTCATGAGGAATGAGAATAGTTTTGGATCATTTTTTAATTGGCCTTTGGCATTTTGGAGAGATTTTGTTTGTTCATTGCACAGTGAGTGTTCACTCTCCCTGCTTGTGAACCAATTTCGAGGGAGTTGGATTCCTTTCCAACTTGGTTGATGGAGAGGCCATTCAGACCTCTCATGGGAGCTTAACGAAGGACTTTTATTTATAGGTTTAAGGTCCATACAGTCTAATTCTCATCTATCTCCCCATTCTCTCATTCCTTCTCCATTCCCCCACACTCTCATTTGATGGCGCACTTGTTTGAGTGATTCTTGCGCCTTGCTAAGGATAGTTGATGCCCAAGATTTGATACATGATTCATGGCTCTGTAATCTCATCTGCATATGGTCTGTAAGTTGAAATATCAGAAATATATGTATGAAAGGCTCACATTCCCCATGCTCTTGAATAACTAGTTTTCATGGATTTCACTTTAATACTAAAGTAGCTTATTATCATATTTGTATGAGGATAATTATATGAGTTTTATGATGATGGGGAAGCAATATATGACGGATGGCTCTGTAATATTATGTCCACATGCTCTGTAAGTCGAAATATAAGAAATACATGTATGAAAAGCTTGCATACGCATGCCCTTGTATCACTAGTCTTCATGGATTTTGGCATCAATCTTGAAGTAGTTTTATACCAGATTTGTATGAGAGATATTCTATGAGTTTGAGGATGTTGTTACAGCGATATATGATGTATTACTCTGTAATTTCATGTCCATAAACTATGTGGGTCGAAATCCAAGAAACTCATGTGTGAAAAGCTTGCATTCCCATACCATTGAATTACTAGTTTCCATGACTTTGGATTCAATATTGGAGGAGCATTGTATCAGATTTGTGGGAGAATTTTCCTTTGATTTTTATGCTATTTGAGAAGACATGTTTATTCCTTATATTACCACCATGTTACATATTAATCTCAGAACCATATATTCTACCTTTCCTATGGCTAGTAATGCAAATTTCCCTTAGGCAATTTCTATGAAAGTTACCCTACAAATGTTGCAAACCATAATCCATTAGCAAAACTTAATAAACATGATTTTGTCATGTCATTTATGTCTGATACTCATTCCCATATTCTGTTCTTAAATTTGGGAGGGTCGTACTTGATTTGGAGAGCTAGTTTAGCAATCACCCTTGGGAGGATTTGAACACAATTTCCTAGTAATTTTGGTCTTTTTGTCATTAGCCCAAAACAAGTTTACAGAGGTCTAAAGTCTGATACAAAGTATCCATAAACCACCTTGGGATGTTTTAAGACTCACCATACCATCTCCTTTCAATTTTGGGACCATTTGGTGAAAGTTGGAACCCTCAAGAGTCATGACTAGTTAAGCTCGAATTTTGTCCAATTTGTGCATTTCTCCAAAATTTCCAAAAAGGGACATTACATTTTTGGTCTTCTTATGTGCAAAATTACAGCAATAAATATAGTACAACAAATGCTATAAAATGGAGTAAAAATTACAAGAAAGGGGATATGATTATTGTCTCAATCCCCAAGGCATTTAAAGATCATGTCTAGTGTCTCTCTCTTGAAATGTCCCACTAGCAGTTGCAAGCTAGGGCATCACCTTGCAACCTCTAGGGTTCAGTAGGTGAGCCTAGCTAAAGCAAATGGAGATGAGCAAAAACAATAGGAAACCCTTATGCAAGAAGTTTCCTTCACACAGAGTTAATAGAATATTGGTAAAACCCCTAATTAAAACTCCCATTTAATCCACATAGTAACATTATTCACAAACATTCTACAGGAGATGAGCAAAGAAGAAACCTTTAGGTCACACTTGTGCATGTGTTATTATTAACAAATCTAGCATCAACCATAGCATGTGCAAGAAAGAATCCCTAGATCATTCATCCATCCACCATCAAGCAAAGAGAAACATCCCAAGAGAAGTGTACATCACTAAGACTCAAAGAGTATGAGAAAAAGGAATAATTTCATATGAGAACCCTTGTCTTATTGATTTTACAGTGAGAGGAGGATGTTTATTTATACCATTGTCTTATTGATTTTACTAATCCATCCTCAAATATTTAATTTGAGCCTACATGTCCTAAAATAAAATAATAATATATTTTAGGGCAAATTCTACATAATTAAGGAATTTTACCCCAAAATAGACAAAAATCGCAAAAATAAGCTAAAATAAGCTAAGAGATGGCTTCACTTACTAAAATAGTGATCCAAGGGGAGACATCATGCTCCATCTAGCCCCAAAATGTTGAAAGTCCCTCAAGGCCCCTCGTCCAAGACATTGTAGGCTCCGCTGGTGTGCAATAGCTGGAAAGGTGGTGCACTGGTGTAGGAAGGTTGGTGCAGGGGTTTCTGGATGCTACAAAACGGTCCAAGAGGGTGCAAAAGGTGTTGCTAATAGGAGATGACAGTCCTTTACAAAGCACATTCACCTTTGCAAATCAAATAATTGGATGGGCATGTGCCCTAGTGGGTCACCCCCAAAAGCCCCGGAGCACCAACCCATGGGCATAAATCCCTGCATGGTGGGGATATCCACACACAGAAGGGGCAATCAACAAAGCCATTAAGCCAAGTACTTTGAGAGTGAAACCAAAGGGGTTAGCCATGTCCAATCCAGGAGGTAAACAACCCCCAAACCAAATATCAACACAATAAATCCCACTTTGACCTGTACAATCAAAAAATTTGACCCCTTGCTCTAGCCTCAGCCTCACTGGAATGTTGTAGTAGCTCTGTTGCGTAAGGGATGGCATCAGGTTTTCCCACATGTGGTTGTATAAAAGCTTGACTTGGCTTCTGATTAAAAATTTGGCATGCTTCATACCTTGAAGTCTTTTGACTTGATCATGTAACATAAACCCTTAACACATTGTGGATGCAAACTCGCTTTTCCTTTGTGTTGCACAAATCTTCAGCCTTTTGATGCTTTGTTCTTTAGTTGAAATTCCCCATTCTTGATAGCACGATTTCCAACACCTCAGAGTCTATAATGTTATAACTTATCTTACATGGGTATAGGTGGAGTTGCTAGTTGGCTTCTTGTTTTCTTGTAACCTTGATCTTTTCACTCTTCCTACGATGAGGTGGAATGTACCTTGTGGTTACTTCTTCTATTTGGTTTTTCTAAGGGATAGTTTCTCATCACAATGCATCATCTTCACTTTTATTTGATAATGATCATTAAATTGATGATATTAGTACTTTCTATGATGTTTCGCCATAATTAACATCTAAGTTGTATACCACCATGACTTCGTTTTTGTCCTTGTTTCTTAGTTTTATCTACTCTAACCAATGTTCTTTAGAAACTTCAACTTCCTTGTTAACTCTATCTGTAAATAATTTATGCATGTTAGCTATCAATCTATTGATTTACGATGTTATCCATAATTAGCAAGATGTTATTGGATTCTTCTTCATATCAACTCTCTATGTGTGCTTCGTCATACAAACCCATCTTAAATTTTTCCTTTTTCTTCATGAAAAACCACCACTCATTTTTGCAGACCATATGTCATTTATTGGACGAGTCCTTACACCCTTACACTTGAGATGAGCATATAAGAGATTTTGACTGGTGGATCATATATTCTTTAGCTAGAACATTCAGGGGCAGCAACATCAAAGCCATCCTTCATGACCTCTTTTGGTAGACATGTGCATGACCTCAATTGATGATACCTTTCCCTTTGCCATGCAGTTCTAGTGCAAATTGATTGTAGGGTCAACAACAAAATCTGAGTAGGTATATGGCTCGAGGTATATGAAAGGGAAAAAAAATCCGAAGATATGAACAAGTAATATTTTATATAAATTGAAGGATGTTTTTTACAATGAAAATCCTCGACTATATATATGACTTATCGGGTTTCAAAAGTGACTCTTCATAATAGTCACAAGTCTTAAAATTTACATTAATATTTAATATAGCCTATTATGTTATTGTTATCACATTTACATTCTGAAGCTGGGCTACCATGATGCAGCATATAGACTTCTCTTTTTCTATTCCGGGCTATTTTTCACATGGGGTATTAGCATGGATCATTACAACTTCAGCCATTCCAAAGCCTTGTTCATCAGATTTTCCTTGCCAGGACTGAGATTCAGGAGTCCATTGAGATGCTTTCAATGATGACCTAGTTCATATCAGCAGCAAATCAGAGTTGGTACACACAGTTAGAGAGGTGCTTATCAGTTGGAGACAGGTATATATGGTGAGATCAAGTATACACTTCCTTGGTTTGATTTTGTGCTATGATGTATGTCAAACACCTATACTTGTCATGTTAGGATAAGTATGGTGACCTATTCTTATATGTACTAATGCTTTAACCTGTGTTATGACTAATCAAGGGATTTGATGTGAAGACTGTTGCTCATGCCATGCTTGTACAAATAGTAAATCTTAGTGCTAGGTTGGTTCCATGTATCACTTGTCCCCATCCACCCAGTTTCATCCATTATAAAATTTGTCCTGTAACTTAGACTGTTTGAGAATTGTGAGATTGAAGATCCTTTCTCCATTTTGATCTCTTTGCATGATGGATCCCATGTTGTTTTGTGTCTCGACTCTGAGTTGTGCAACAAAACTTGCCAAAGCCTTGATCCTTCTGGGCCAAGAGAACCAGCTGGTGTTGGTTCCTAAGCTTAGGCGAGTTGGGTTTTGAAGCCTTGACCTCTCTAGTCGGTTGCCCCCGATGTTTGATCCTGATTGTGGATATTCCCCCTAGTTGCCCGAGAAGTTGTCAGCTAAAACTTGAAGCAATATGTCTACCATCATTACATGCATTATGAGTTATATGCTATATAATATGAAATGCAAAGCCCGCAAATGAAATTACAAACAGTTTCTTTAGACACAAATCAAAAAGGGCCATGAACTGAAATTGTTAAAGGCCCAAATAAAGCAGTGGATAAACAAATGCTAAATCTAAAGACTGGTGGCCATCTTATTGAAATGTAATGATTAATTCCTCACGGAGCCTATGGGTTTTGATGTGAGATGGAGTAAGGGACAGCTAATTCTAAGTGTCTCCTACGATCTCTTCACTACAGTTTCTTGTGTACTCAACGCAAGGATCCTAGAAACGATCTTCATTGAGCTTGATCTTTAGCTTAGATGTGAGTCGTAGACATGATTGTTAAAGTTGAATGGACCCTTTTCCAGTGTTCCACGGGGATGCGCCTCCCAGGGTTGAGGGCTCGCCCCCTACGCTTCCCAAGCCCCGGGGGCTCGGGGGCTCCATGGGAACGTTTCCCAATGCCCCCCTTTCTACGAAACTTGGGGAAACGTAGGTCTAGGAGTTTCTCGGATTGGGGGGCTCCCACACGCCCCCTCCTAAAAATGGGGGGCTCCGAGAGGCCCCGACTGCCCTCGATTTTTTTTAAAAATTTATTTAAAAAAGAAATGGTTCATCTTAAATTTTAGGCTTTTACACTGAATGGTCATTTTAAAACTAAATAGAAACAAATAAAAAGAAACAAACATTGATATGATATGCTTGGCTATAACGATTACATTAAATTACTCTAAACTCTTCCGGAACATAAGCATGCTGGTATGCAAATGGTGATGGGATGAAGAATTGATATGTTTATATGTTGAGGTTCATATTTTTATTTATTTTCTTTTTTCTTATAATTTTAGAGACCGACCCCCCTATGTTGGGGATCCCGACGCCTCCCCACCCCCCCGTCCCCCAAAATACCCCAAAATTTTGGGGTGTCTCTACACGTCCCCAATGTGTGTTTCCCCGCTCCCACGCCCCCGCGTCCTGGAAACTTGGTGGAACACTGCCCTTTTCAGATCAGCTCATCCACCTATGAGACACCACCATTCCCTATTGTTTATCTATCATGTATGTCACTTTGGTTGTGTGTACTTGTCATTATTCGGATAAATCACAAAGTCAAAGATAGTCAAAAGTCATTACCAGTGAAGCACCACTAGTGAGAGACTCGAGAGTCTTCACGAGTCGATGGTCGGCCCAGGTAACCACTGCATACTCGGCCCTGCTCGCGAACTCGCCCTTACTTGCAAATTCGTTCAAACTCGGCCCGAACTCGCTCAGACTCGGCAGGGAAATGAAAACACGCCCCCGCGGAAAGGACACCACGATGCGTTTTGGTTGAGTGTTAGGTACGCAGAAGATGCGTTTTGGTTGTGTCTGGTTCACGGACGATGGTTTTGGATGGATAGCAGGTCGATGCCCAACATATATTGTCTGGTCATCTGTCAAAATATATTGTAACTTGACCGCACCTTTTTGCACCATATCATGAATGTAGTGATATCGAATCTCTATATGCTTCGTCTTATCATGAAATACGGGATTTACAGACATCTGTATACAACTGTGATTATCACAATGAATCACAGTTGGTCCTAGTATCTGACCAAACAATCCTGCAAATAGTTTTCGAAGCTATACTGCTTCTCGGCCTGTTGTACTGGAAGCCATATATTTGGCCTCTGGAGTGCTTAGTGCTACTAATGCCTGCTTCCTGCTACACCAAGACATAACTGCAGAACCCAAACTAAAGCAACATCCGAAAGTACTCTTCCTGTCTGGAGCACATCTGGCACAATCTGAATTAGAAAATCCTTGTGATGTCAATTCGGATCCTGAAGCATATCTCAGTCCATATCCTACAGTGCCATGTAAGTATCTGAGACTATGTTTTACAATAACCCAGTGAATCTTCCTTGGATCACTCATAAACTGGCTAAGAGTGTTCACAGCAAAATATATATCTGGTCTGGTGTTCGTCAGATACATCAAAGATCCAATCACCAGGCGATATATGGTGGGAGATTTGCATCCATCAGAGTAGCCATGGACTTGCATTCCAACATCCCGAATCGCTTCAAAATATCAATGGTGTATTTTCCTTGACTTAGGAAAATTTCCTTCTACATCTGCCATACTTCTAGTCGCAAGAAGTAATGCATTAATCCAAGGTCCTTCATTTCAAACTCGGAGGCAAGCTTCTTCTTACACCATTCAATACATTTCACATTACCTATGAGAAACAAGTCGTCCACATATAGAACCAAAATCAGTGGCTCGTTATCCTCAATCTTGTAGTAAATATTGGGATCTGCGTCACTCTTGGTGAATCCCAAGTTTACCAAGTATCTGTTTATCCAGCCATAGCAAGCACAAGGTGCTTGATTGAGTCCATATAATGTCTTTTTCAGTTTACATACATGGGACTTGTTTCCATGGACAATAAACCCTTCTGGTTGTTCAATGTAAACTTCTTCCTCGATAATACCATTGACGAAGGGGATCTTTACATCCATCTGATGTAGCTTCCATCCCATAGTTGAAGCAATAGAAATGATGGTTTTGATGGAAGTATATCGAATAACAAGAGCAAATGTTTCATCATAGTCAATTCCCTCTTTTTGAGAGAATCCTCTAGCAAGAAATTTGGCATTGTGTTTTTCCACACTACCATCTGCTCTGTGTTTAATCTTGAAAACATTTGGAAGTCACTGTTGACTTCCCCTCAGGTCTCGGTACAACCTCCCATACGTCATTCTTCATGATGGACTGGAATTCCTCCATCACAACATCCTTCCAAACTTGGTGTCTGGATGCGTCCTCATACGTGGTAGGTTCTGAGTCAATGATGTGACTCATCAATGCTACATAAATCGACAACCTCTGAGGTCTTTTGCTTCCTCGATAAGTGTCATGTGGAGCTCCGTGCCCCTTACATCCTGCAATGTCTGTTGTGACCATCTAGGCCTTTTTCAGCTCACTGCCATATCTGTGGGAGCATCACCTGGCTCCTAAGAAACCGGACACATCCTTTAAGGGCCACGTGTCCCGTGTCCGCATGTCGGACACGGACACATTGACAGATCGTGCCTCGTGTTCAGAAACGCGTGTCTGGGCACTGTCTAATCGTGTCCCGAAAACAAGACACGAAAATGACGGCCGGGCCCATTATAAAACCGATTTTTCTCACTTTTTTTTTCCTTTGCAATTGTGGGAGAGCTCTAAGAGGATTTTTTTGCAGGTGAAGAGGATATGAAGGCTTTGGAAGGCTACTAAAGGCTTTGGAAGGGTTTTTTTGCAAGTGAAGGTGGATTTGGTTGGGTGGATTGCAAGCTCAACCATCAAGCAAGAAGAACAATGTCTCATTCAACTAGGGGAGGAGCTAAACGGCAAAGGAAGGGAGAAATGCCCCATCTATTGTCTCCCCTCCTATTCCTCCAAACACAAGCTCTTCTACTCCTCTTGCTAGTGCTCCATCTGCTGCTAATGGAGCTCATGCTCCATTGAACCCTATTTTAGCAAGACAACAAGCCCAAGAGAAGAAATACCCTTTGTGGAGGTATGTGACTAGGAAAGAAGGGCCTAGGGCAAAGCTAGGTGGGGGAGGCAATGTGCCTTGGACTTGCAATTTTTGCAAGAATGACTTCAAGAGCACATACTACCGAGTTAAGAGCCATTTATTGGGCCTTCATAATTGTGGGATTTCTTCATGTAAAGGTGTGAGTATTATCCAAAGGAAAGAAATGGGAAGGAGGATCAAGAACGCTTAGGGAATGTAGCAACAGCAAGCAAGAAAAAAGATGAGGATCCTCTTCCAATCTTAAGGAAACCCTCTACAATGCGGCCTCCATTTCCACCTAGCAGAGGTGATACACATCTAGCAAAAAAGAGGCCATCTTCAAGTGGTCCAATGGACAAGATTTTCCAACAAGAAGCACATGAAGAGGTAGACCTCACCATTGCATTCTTTTTCTACCTCAACTTCATCTCATTCAATGTTGCACGGTCACCATTGTTTTTTGAGATGTGTCAAAGTCTCAGTGAACGAGCTCCATCTGGTTATGTGCCTCCTGGTTTGGAGAAGCTTAGAACCACATTGTTGGTTAAGGCAAAGAAGGAGGTGGAAAAAATTCTTGAGCCAGTTAGAGCAACATGGCCCTCATCTAGAGTGAGTATTGCTTCCAATGGATGGACTCATCAATTTCATGGTATCTTCCCAAAATGGACTGGTGTTCTTGAAAGCGGTGGATGCTCTTAGGAAATACAAGAATGCACATTTTAAGGGTGACTTATTCATCAAAACCATTGAAGAAGTAGGTGTTGATTCTTGTGTACAAATCATCATGGACAATGCACCTATTTGCAAGGCCACTGGCATGATTGTGGAAACTAAATATCCACAGGTATTTTCATTTATGACACCTTTCATTGTTAATGATTTGAGTTGTTAACTTGTTAGTGTTGTAGAGTCATTTATGGTTGTCTTTTTTGCTCTTACAGGTCTTTTGGACACCTTCCATTGTCCATTCATTGAACTTAGCACTCAAATCCATTTCTTCAGATGTGACATGGATTGGCAACGTTATTGAGGATGCACGCCATATCCGTAACTTTGTACAAAACCATACAAATTCCCTCACCATCTACAAAGAGCACACACATCTTTCATTGCTGAAGATTGCAGATGCTCGGTTTGCTTCCTCATTCATCATGCTCAAGAGGTTGAGAGAGGTCAAAACAGCTCTTGGGTCCATGGTGATTTCAAAGTATTGGTCTTTCTAGAGAAAGAACGATCAAAGTGCTTCAAAAAAGGTGAAGGACACAATATTGGAAGATGTTTGGTGGGAGAGGGTGGATCTTACCATTAAGATCATGGAGCCATTCATTTCTTTGTTATGCTTTGCAGACACGGACCAACCCATCCTAGCGGATGTTTATGACGGGTGGGATTCCATGATTGAGTCCATAAGGACAATTGTTATGGAGAATGAGTGTCCCGCGTATGAGACATCAGCAGAGAACTTATGGTGGGATAAGAATTGTACACCTTTGCATTGCTCGGCCCACTCCTTGAACCCCAAGTTCTACAATCAAGAATGGCTCACTGGTGGGACCTCACATAGAGTCCCTCACATGGATGGAGAGATTTCACAAGGGAGGAGGATAGCATTTAGGTAGTTATTTCAGGATAGAGACCTTCTTGATGAGGTGGAGCCGGGCTTTGTAGAGTTTTCCTGTGCTACTGGGAGATTTGGAGGCTATGATGTGGTTGGAGATAGGGGAGTTAAGAAGCCCTATAATTGGTGGGAAACTCATGGGGCAACATGCCCTATTCTACAAAATCTAACCTTGAGGATCATACTCTAGTTGTGAGAGGAATTGGAGCACATATGGCAACTTGTACAGTTTGAAGAAGAGCAGTCCAAAGAAGAGACGATGGTGTATGTGCACACCAACCTTCATCTTATTTACAGGAAGAGGGAGGAGTGGGTGAAGGGAAAGACAAAGATGTAGGATGTCTTTCCTCATGATATGGGTTTGGACAGCAGTACTGAGTTGGCATTAGCCAACCTGGATCTTAACAATCCAATGCTAGAGCCGGTGACATTTGATGATAGTGATCCTTCCGAGGGGTCATCCTCCACACCAGCAGATATTGATCCTATCATGGTTGAGGAGGAGGAGGAGGAGAGCAATGATGAGTTTGTTGATTCAGGCATGGAGGAGGATGAGGACTATTGATAGATGAGACTCTTCATTCTTCTATTTTGATCTACACCTTTTTGTATTTACTATTACCATTCGCATTTTGACATCTATGTAATACATTATATAATTATACTGTATACATTTTGATTTTCATGACTTAATGAGAAATACGGTTTTGACTCCTGAGTATTGACATCTTTATCTATGACTATGATATCTATGTGTCTCATAATATGATTGTGATTACTGATTTGATTTGTAAATGTGGAATACTAATGTTAAATGTGCATTGATTCTGATTTATATTGAATATTTGTAAAAAAATGGATCTATATGTCTATAATTTTTAATTTTTAATATATATAATTTTTTTTTAAATATATATATAACGAGTCCTATGTGTCCTAATTCCGAGGGTCAGCGTGTCTGTGTCGGACACTCGAATCCCCGTGTCCTTCGTGTCTCGTGTCCCCGTGTCAGGTGACTTAGCTTGGCTCATATGGATCGATCAGTTCATTCTTTTCTTCAAACGCCCTCTTAATTTCTGGAGGGGGGGATGATCTCATCTCTTCATCATCATTGATCTCCATATCAGATCGTCTTCAATTCTGGATAGTTATCTCATCTTCAAAGGTCACATCCCTGCTAACTTCAATCTACCTCAATCCTGGGATGTATATTCTGTAAGCCTTTGAAGACTCATTTTATCCCGCGAATGTTCCCTTCTTGCCTGAAGTATCTAGCTTCGTCCTTTTATCCTTGGGCACATGAATGTAGACCGAACAGCCAAAGATACAAAGGTGGCCCACTTCTAGCTTCACTCCTGTTAAAGCTTCTTCTAGAGTCATATTCTTCAAGATTTTATGAGGACATCTATTTTGTACATAAACTGTTGTTCTCGATGCTTCTACCGATAAGAGCATTGCTAGACTTTGATCATGTATCATGGTTTTGGTTTCCTCCACGATTGTTTTGTTATTTCTTTCTGCAACACCATTTTGTCGAGGGTTGTGGGGCTCTGTGAGTTCCCTCTTAATTCCTGCTTCCTTGCAAAAATCATTGAATTCTGTAGAGGTATATTCTCCACCATTATCTTCTATTTATACACATTACAAAAACTGACTTTTACCCTAACAGGGCCAACCTATCTTGGGCAAATACAAAAATAATTTTATTTTATTATTTTCTTGTGTAATCATTCCCTAGGGTTTACATTGATTCTTTCTAGGGTTTACATGAGTAATTACATCAATATAATCTCTCGTAGGAGGTACAAGGAAATACAAGACAGGTACAATAAGAATAACTTATGAAGTTGCACAACAACTCGAAATAGATACGAAGAGGAAAGATTACCATTGCACTTGGCATTTGCAAGAATTCGGCGTAATCTCTCCTGGAAATCAGAGATGGGCTCATTGTCCAACCCCATTACATGTTCCGCCATTGGATGCATGCTCTTCGGATCCCTCTCGAACAACTCAAAGTAGGATCCCATTGACTTGGGGTAGAGACAGACCACCAGATTGATAGAGCGAACAAGATATGCCAGCTATGTCATCTATGGGAGGTGGAAAACGAGTAGCACTTTATCTTCAGATGTCCTATATACTACAAGATCAGGGGACGCTTCCACTGCTTGTTTAGAGGCCCTCAAACTCTAGCCGCCTTCTTCAGATACACCGATCAGAGATGTTTAGCACTTTATATTCAGGAGGCTCTCAGGTTTCGAGCACAGGTCCTTCAGCCCCCCACGAGAACCGATACCACACATAGGATCATGACATTCTTTAGTGTGTTGCCACCTTCCAGGGGCACCAAGAGATCTACGGTCTTAGATACCGATCTAGTTTCCATATCAGTAAAGATTTGTGGATTTGGACCCATGAGATCCCAACAGCAGCTTCATACCAGACCTCCCTCCGAGAGGCATACAAATCCTCCAGACCTCACTGGCAGCACTTCAGAGAACGCCTTGCGCCCACCAATTCCTATTCGGGCCAGCAGACATTATTGCACTTCCCTCAGTTTTCCTATTTCAGCCTCGGATGTTAGGAGCATAGTTACATATATCAGCGATATATCGGCGATATCACGATATATCGCGAGTCATTCCCCTTGGCGATATATCGCCACTAAAAAATCGCGATATTTTCGATATTTTGAATATATCACGATATATTCAATATGTCGCGATATATTGGGAATATATCGGGACATTTTGGAAAATATCACCCTGCTAAAAAAATTTGCAAAAAATTTGAAAAAGATATTTTGAATATATCGCGATATATTCAATATGTCGCGATATATTGGGAATATATCGGGAGATTTTGGAAAATATCGCCCTACTAAAAAAATTTACAAGAAATTTGAAAAAAAATTCATGGGTTAAGTTTTTGGCAGTGTTATTAAAACTAAATATATTAAATTCTTAAAGTAATAAATGGTAATATTAAATTCTTAAAGTAAAAGTGACATTCTCCTTTACTTTCATTTTCTATCCTTTTACAGTCGAACTCGATATTTGATAGTCGAACTCGATATTTGATCATGATCCACCATTTGACATATTATGCATCTTATATATGAGTTGTATTTTAATATTTATGTGGAAATGAGTTTATTTGATGTTGTTGTTGCTTTAGATGTCAAAAAAATTGAAAAAAAATGTTTATTTTTGTATTTTTTAATGCAAAACGACATTTGCCGATATTTTCCGATATTTTCGCCGTTGCTGCCGATAAGTTTCATTCCGGACCCCCGACGATATATTCGCCGACACGATATATGTAACTATGGTTAGGAGTACTAGACCTTCCTCGATTGATTTGCCTATAGGATCCTTTCCACCTAAGCTTCTTCGTCCCAGTGCAAGGTTATGGTGTTGAGACTGGGGCGAGAGCTCTCCCATACTCCATCTCAGCTCGCAATGTACACTTTTACTTCTATTTTACTTCTTGCATTGTATTTCTATTAAAGGGGGATCGTTTGGTCCTCCCGCATGCACGAACATCATTGTAACCGACAGTCTCGTTGACCTACTTTGTGGTCATCAGTGGACATAAATAAAATTATCTTATCTTATCTTATCTACCATTATTTCTCGTCTTGATTTCTATTACATTAGTCGCTAAATAAAATTAATAAGTTAAAACCCTCATTTAGTAGAAGTTGTATTCCAGATCACTTCTTGTGCTTGAAACCGAAAACTCAAGTAGGAAATCCTTTAAAATCCTTAGAGACCAAGTTTGGCTTAAATCCGACTCCATTTTCCCATCTTGCAGCATTGGTCCTGCTTGGGGCAATTCGCCTTCCTTGGGTAAGTGTCAATTTGTTTTGTTTGGTGACTTAGGTGTTGCTTGAAACATTTCCAATCATCATATCTAGTGTCAAGTAACAATTTAGAGTGCTAATCGTCCATCTAAACACCAATTTGTAGCCATATTCCATTTTAATGCTTAAACCCTAGCTACAACAAATTGGGTATTTTACATTGGCACTAGATCTATCTTAGATCTGTTTTGGTAATCACAACTATTGGGGTAAAATCATTTTGTTGTTTGCTCAGCCTCTCAACCTGTTCCTCAATCCCTTACGTCAATGGTCTTTGTTGATCTAGGATACTAAGTCAAGATACCATGGTATGCTTTAGCTACTATTCATTGTTTGTGTGTCTTGTCTTTAGAGTTAGTCTCTTTAGACTAGCTAAGGTCTCTCCCTTCATCTTGCTTTTAGCTTGACCTAATGTGACAAGAGCACCTAATGTGACAAGAGCCCGTCCGGTGTGATAAATACTCCAACAGTAATGGACGAGGCCCTTGCGATGTCATTTGGTTTCCCCTCCCCTACCATCCTGGATAGGATACCTTTATAATGGAAGCTACATCTTGAGTGATAACAAGACCAACTAGAGAGAATTGTAAATTGCCCATAATGGAATGGAATTGCCCATGATTGCCCATAATACCTAGTTTGTATATTCAACTGTTTTGTGGTTTTAAGTAGTGGAATGACCACAAAACAGCATGGAGAATAGGCAACCACCAATATGGATAAAAAAGGATCAATGATTTCACCAGCTGCAAACAGGAATATGTGGCTGCACAAAAACTGTAGAAAATCTTGTGGAAAAATGTACAATTGTGGTGTGCCAAATGGCCTCTCCTACAGTACAACAATCTTATATGCATTTTCTTACATCTTGGAAATTTCCCCCAACTACTCCCCCAATTATAAGAATAATATGTAAAGATGCACAAGTTTGAGGAAAACTGTAGAATTGTGGAGTGCCACATGACCTCTCGTAGTGTACAACAATCTTATATGCATCTTCTTGCATGTTGGAAATTCCCACAGACAACTACTCCCCTAGTTATGAGTAATATGTAAGGATGCACATGTTTATACAATACAAATAGAAACATTGTGTTTAGTATTAGAAATATGTATTATGTACAAATCAGAAATCAAAGATTTAGTTAGAGGGCAGGATAAAAAACAGTTAAACAGGATGTGGCATGTGGATACGCTCACTGTAGCACATTATTTTTTTGCATAATGCCATTATGTTCGTAATAGTGGTTATTTTTTGAAGGACAAAATGCAAGCAAGAAGCATACCTCCCGTGCTGCATCCATACTTAATCTCCGAAGATCAGCATCAGTACCAGTAACTGCAGATCCACCACGTGCAGCAGCTGCCTTTTTTTTAACCAAAGCACTTGATATTGGTGGCTTTGGGGCAACTCGGAGATAACTAAAACCAAGTCCCCTGCCAGATGGATCTCCAATCCCTGTAATCTCCAGGCGCTCAATACATTCACGACCCTGACAAGAAAAATACTGATCAGTCATTTACAAAGAGAACATTACCACGACAAAGCACTCATGTCTATACTATATAGACAAGAACATCCAGGCAATGAATTAATTTAAGAATATTAAACACATCTACATAATATTACCTGCAAAGTAGAGGCAACAAAATTGCTACTCAGATTCCATGATGTTATCTGCAGCTCCCTCTCAATATGTGATGCTGCTGCAAGAGCAATGGCTTCATCTGGAAGTTGACTCATAGCTGAAGCAATGCCAGCTGCCGCAGTAAGTCTGTTGATTCCAAGGCGCTTAAGATGATGCATACCAGCTAGCATGCTCTCATATGTGCACACCTAAAAACAAAGGAAATATTCAAGAAAATAATCTTTACAAACATCAAAGTGAAACAAATTATAATAATTCACTATATCAACATCTGCAAAGCTTAAGAGACAAGAAAAAATTGTATTTTCTATTTTACCATTCCATGTAAGCTTGAAGGAAACTCATTGAATCAAACATACTGTATATGCTGAAAAAGGATTTGACACTGAGCAATTCTGTTGAAATCAACAGTTAAAATATATTCAGATTAGAATATTAACTTGTATATGATAGGATTTCGTGCTGGGTGCTTCACAATCAAATGAAAATGTGATTTTCCTGATCCATGATTATTTCTTCTACTGTTAGCCCTATATTTCGTCCACCTTATCCTCACTAACTGGAATGAACCACAGCACTGAGCTACAGGATATATCACAGCATATTGATTGACAACGTATATTCTCATCAACAGCTCTACCTAACACCAAATTAAAAGGATAGGACACTGATATCTTAAAATGTGATTCTATTGAACTAATGCCAATTATTACTGTAAATACCAAAACTCATAAAACATATGACAAATGATAGGACCCTGATATCTTATAATCGATTCTAAATTTCTAATGAACCAATGCTAATTAGTACTGAAATTACCAAAACTTGTAACCGGTCGTAGTAAGAGGATTATGTAGCAGTGTGTAAAGTAGATATCTATCACAAAGTGAACTGATATGTTAGTTGAAACTTGAGCATTGTACCTGAATGAGCTCTTACAACTGTCCCTGGGGTGGTAACCCTAGGCTTTGCCCATAAGATGCCAGCAGAATCCTATCTACCTTGTCATGATAAATGAATTATGTACATTTCCTGTATTTATATGCTTTGTGAGTATGTGTATGTATGTATTCCCTTACCATTAGTCTACAGATTGTCAGTTTGTATGTTCCTGGAGAACATTTGATGTATTTTCCTGGTATTCAAAGATGCAACATTGGGTTGCATCACCCTATCACATACAAGGTAAGAATGATTTTCTCAACCTTGCCTATCCACTTATAGCATACAGTGTACACAGTTTTCTTCGTGGGTGGTCAATCCCACTAAATATTCTCAATCACAAATATTTGGATGGACCAAATTCTTTCTGAAGATACCTCTGCTTCTAAATTGTGTATGACACTCATTATGTAGTCTTCCACAGACCTACAAGAAACAATGACTGAAATCATTTGTCCTCAGTGATAAAAATGGAGATAGAGACATCCAATTATGATTTAATGTATAATGATGATGATGGTTATTAACATCTACTGAGTTTCACAAGACAAACTTTGGTTTATCGGACCTTAAGAAAGCTAAGGAACTACTTGGTTTGCTTTACAATTTTATTTATGTGCTCAAAACGATTTAAGAGAAGCATTCATAAATCACCATATTTTGAGATCGCAATCTAATGTGGGTGTGCATAGGACATTCTAAAAGAAAGTGTTTTTCATCTTCAACACTCTAAGAGTCACAAAGATGACAAATTCTTTTGGCCCATGACATTTTACGAATTGTCAAACACATTGCTTCACTATGGAGCTCAAAAGAGTTTGTTCTTATTTTAGCAATGTGGATTTTCTTCTTTAAGCTATTTAGAAGATAGAGAAACTTTTGATCTTCTAGACTAGGGTTGATCACCTCCTTATAGTATCTTAATTTTCTCTTATCCTCTAACTCTTTAATGCAACACAGTTTCTCCTTATTAGATGCAATAATATTTTTAATATTATCATTATTATGCAAAGTGACTTCTTCCTTGATTTCCCAATGATTTAGCAAAGATTTGTTGTCTTTATGCAAACCCCATTTGAGTAGTAAGCCTCCTCTTCCATGTTGTTTATCTTGTTCTTGTACATGAGATACCTTGTCATGACTCAGCCAGGCTCTCAATCAGGGAAAGGTTCGCTTCTATAAGGAGCATAGGATAGGGTGTACTGCCTTTAATTTTGAGATTATTAGCTATAAAAGCAATGGCTGAATTCCAATTTCAGTTTGCAATATGTATAACGATGTTTTGATGCCTGAAGGCTTGTGAGCCGTAAGACAAACTACCACTAGCATTACTAATTTTCAATCTAAGTCACAGGGTTCGGCGAACTTCAACCATCATGTTCGAAGTTCGTCAAACCTGAAAAAAAATCCAGGTTCGTGTAGGTTTGGTGAACCTCAAAACGGAATCTAGGGTCGTCAATTTCACTGTTTTTGGGGTTTTTTTCCTTCCATTGCTTGTCAACTGTCTCCACCCTCGCCAAATGCGATGCGTCCGTGTATTTCTCGACCCTCGGTCGCTGCACAATTGAAAATATTGATTGATGACTCTACCCTCAGGCCTCACTTCATTGACCCTTGACCTGCACGATGCTCAGGAAATGATACGCGGGCCACGATGCTCAACTGCACATGAAGCTCAGGAAATGATACGCGGGCCACGATGGAAGGGTTTCCTCCATTTAAGAACAGTGTCACGGATTTTTATTTGTAATGAAAAACTTTTGTCTATACTTATAAAAAAAATATGTCGTTGTTGGTTTTTTATATTACTTACCTACATTCTTATTATTTTAATCATAATTTATCTTGTTATAATGGAGTGCAATGAGAAATGTTTGATTTTGAAATACTGAAATGGACTTTAGAGATATTTACGTAAGCAAATTTAAGACTATAAAGTGTGCATACTAGTTGAAACTTGAAAGTGATCATATATGTTTATTATGATTATTTATAACTGTTTTGTGTTATTATTTATGTGTAGGTAAATATAAAAAAACTTTTTTTTTTTAATGTATATAGCCGAACCTAATGGTGAACCTCATCCGAACCTCATCGAAAAATTCGAACCCGAATCGAACTTAAAGGTCGTCGTGTTAGTTTTTGTACCTAGGCAGATGTTCCCTAGGTGACTTAATTTTTGCCTAAGTCACTTAAAGAGGGAAAAAGGTGACCCTCACATTAATTGTCACTTAATGAGACTTTATAATTATAAAGTCACTTTTTGATAAATTTAAGTGGGTGAGTAATTTTATTTATGTGAATTAAATAAAAGGGATTTTTACTGTCACTCAATCTCATCCATTGGATTGATTCTTTTTCCACCGTTGGATTAAGATGCCCACTTAGGTCAAACAAAAAGCATGAGGGAGGCAAAAGGGTTATTCACTTTTCATTTTTTTTGTGAAGAAGAGAGAGCTGGGCAAGGAGGTCGAGACTGGAAGAAGGGCACGATTTTTCCTGAGCAAGAAAATCGAGACAGCCATTAAAAGTTTGCACAGAAACCAAGGTAGTGTACGGCTCTCATTTATTGCTGTACGGGTTGCTTTTATTGGCACTGAAACCGAGGTAGAGTACGGCCTGTTGCTGCTGTACGGCTGCATTTACTTCAGCATGAGTTTCGAGGTACTTTCCTGCACAAAAAACGAGTTTTTATTGACTGTACGGGCTGCTTTAATTGCTGTATGGACAGCATTTAACACAGCACAGAAATCGAGGGAGTTATCAGTGCATTTATTTTTGCTGGTACGATTTTTCTGGGTTGTACGGTTTGCATTGAATTTGGCACAGAAATCGAGAAGGGTGTACGGCTGGTTTGCTGAGCACAGTGTCCAGACTTTGGGAAAAAGTCTGATGTGGAGATAAGTTGTATTTCTACTGCATTTCTGTCCTTATTTTACTGAAGAAAATAATATAAATCTCTCCTCTCTCTGACTGGTTTTCCCCGTGGGGGTTTTTCCAGGGCTGATTAGCCAAAAATCTCTGAGTCAAATTTATGGTGTGAATGTTTATTTGTTTCCAGCTTGTTAGTGTTTTTCTGTGTGTTTAAAATTGTTCAGAAAAAAATTTTAAGTAGCTTCAAGCCTATGCAAAACCGGCTGAAGTGAAAAACATAAAATGTTCATTTAAACCAGCAAGCAGCAAAACTCAGATTTTCTACACGTCGAACCCGAACCCAAACCCGAACCGTGTGACATTGTTTTCAATGATGTTTTAAAACCGTGGAACCATAACCCCACGACGAGTGGCAAGATGAACTCCACGTGTCACAAGCACATGAATGATCATAGCAGCAGCAAGGTAAGGAAGGAGAGCAGGGGAATTAATACCTACCGCCGCTCAACCCAGTGTTTTTCATAGGACATTCTAAAAGAAAGTATTTTTCATCTTCAACACTCTAAGCATCACAAAGATGACAAATTCTTTTGGCCCATGACATTTTACGAATTGTCAAACACCCTGCTTCACTATGGAGCTCGTGGGAGTTTGTTCTTATTTTAGAAATGTGGATTTTTTTCTTTACGCTATTTAGAACATAGAGAAACTTTTGATCTTCTAGACTATGGTTGATCACCTCTTTATAGTATCACCTCTTATCCTCTAATTCTTTAATCCATCGCAATTTCTCTTTATTGGATGCATTAAAAATTTTAATATTATCATTATTATGCAGAGTGACTTCTTCCTTGATTTCCCAATGATTTAGCAAATATATGTTGTCTTTATGCAAACCCCATTTGAGTAGTAAGTGGTATTGAATAGAGTATGCAAACCCCATTTGAGTAGTAAGCCTCCTCTTCCATGTTGTTTATCTTGTTCTTGTACATTAGATACCTAGTCATGACTCAGACATGCTCTCAATCGAGGAAAGATTCACTTCTATAAAGAGCATAGGATAGGGTGTATTGCCTTTAATTTTGAGATTATTAGCTATAAAAGCGATGGTTGAATTCCAATTTCAGTTCGCAATATGTATAACAATGTTTTGGTGCCTGAAGGCTTGTGAACCGCTAGACAAACTACCACTAGCATTACTAGTTTTCAGTTATGTTTTAAAACATTGAAACCCTAACCCCACGACGGGTGGCAAGATGACCTTCATGTGTCGCAAGCACATGATTGATCATAGCGGTAGCAAGGTAAGGAAGGAGAGCAGTGGAATTAATACCTCCAATCGCTCAACCCAATGCAATCGACCGATGCATCGTGTGAAAGGTCATGTCAAGGTGGAAGGTTGTAGCTTGCACGCAGTGGAAGTACCATTCCGAAGTTGGATCATTATGGAAAGAACTCAGCAAATTCAAGAGGTGAACTCCCATAATCAATGGACATGGTTTCAATTCACGCTCCTCCGCAAGTGTGCTATATCCTTGCAACCAAAATCCACTTCAATTCTTCAAGAAACAAGTTATGCTTCTTGCTACTCCTGTTTTAGACACCCTTCTCTGCACATAATCACTCCCTGTCACTCCGGTTTTGGTAATACCCTGTAAACGAGCATAATGGTCTGCACCAAAACCACCTGCAAGCGCACAACCTTTCGTCCCAAACGGTCTCATATGCCAAGGGTCATGAAGGACGTGGACAAGCTGCGTGGTTTCTTTGGCTCGAGGGTAAGCCAACAAGCTCGTGAACACATCAAATGTTGGGAGAATCGCACGAGGAATAAGAGCCATGGAAATTCACCTAATCCCTTGCAAGCCAGTTTTCAAGGTATTATTGAGGACTCTGGGGCTCCGCAAACCAGACAAACCAAACACATCAGAACTCTTAGCCTCTTTTGGAAAATGAAAGCCATTATGGGTATGGCTCTCAACGAGGGTAGAGAGGCGAACTAGACTTAGGAAAAGGCCGAACCTTCAAGGAAGCCCACTCAATAGGAGAAATTGATGCATGTGATGGAGAGTGCATTTCACGGAATGGAAATGGGCATTCGAATTCTGCTCCAAAACCAAGTCACTATGAATGCCAACTTCAACGACAAACTGGACCAATTGTTCAAGCTCATGGAGAACTTGGAGAAGCCTCAATGCATTGTTGTCGATGGGCCTGCCCTACACTCGGGTAACAAGTCGGACCTTGTCCAACCAGGTCTTCACCAATCCTCAGCCCATGAGGACGTTTAATTGTTGTGTCAATCTATGCTTCCGTTCAATTTCCTTTTTGGCTTTTTGCTCATAATTTGGGTCATAACCCCAGCCTTGTGGGGGAATAGGAAAATACCAACCAAACTAATAACAAACTCTTGAACCTAGCTTAGTATTACAATTGTTTTCTGTTATTTAGACATGCTGGACAAAGGTTGTGTGGGAGCGCCCCCCCCCCCCCCCCCCCCCCCCATTTTCTTTTTTT
>LPNX011210472.1:250241-296295 GCA_001517045.1 Pseudotsuga menziesii
TATGCGACAGAATATAAAACTGAGAAATAACTCACAACATCACATCATAAAAATGACAGTTATTTTGGGTATGGAAACCCCCAGAAAAACCCAAGATGGGAAAACCAGTGCAGTAGACAGATATAGATTTTATTTTGAGAAAGTATGGAACGTTACAATCACTGCAAATTCACCCAAACCTCGGCAGAAACACTTGACAAACCCCCAGCTAAACCTCTGAACCCCCCTGAGAGAGTGTATATATTGATCTGCAAGAGTGATAGAGTATTTGTGTATTTGCAGGAACAGGTATAGATCTATAGAGACAAATGCAGTTGATCATGGTGCATGTTCGTGGATGATGAGAGGGGTGCTAAGGACCATAGATTGCTCAGGTTTTCAAGCACTCTCTCCCTTAGAACTATTGTCCCAACTAGAGCCAAATGTCATCACATCCATGTTAGCTAGAGTTGTTTGGGAAAATTATATGATAGAATTTGCTACAGTGAAATTGTCAACCGGGGTTAGTAAACTGATGAGACACTGTGCAACATTTATGCAAGAATTTCAAGCTCCAAAGTGTTTCAAAGAAATCAACTACTAACTATCTATTTAAGCAGAATCCCAAACTTTGTATAAAAATTCATAAAACCATAATCTCACTAGTGCTAACTCTATCCAGCATGACATTATCAACAGGGCATCCAGCCCTGTGCGTGCCTTTGATTGTTTATGTAAACACTCAAAGAGCTCCTACATTCACACACCAAATCAAATGGAATACAAACCCTCAACTGATGCAATCTAATCCAAAACCAAGCAATCTCACAACTAATTAGACAAAGTTCCCTTAAGACGAAGTATTCTTCAACATAATCCAAATAGTGAAATACTTGATTTCCTGCGACATTTGACCTGTTGATACTCCAGAGAACCATTCTCAACCCAATTTGACTTACAATAAACAATCAAGCATCCTATGGATCAAGCCTTATACTCTGGAAAATAGAAAGAACATGAATATACTTCAATATAACAATCCTCTACGAGAAAACACAATTAATCAATTGCTAATTCAAAACCACATCAGACAACTATAATAAAAACAAGATACTTTGTTCACAATATTATTCAGGCTACCAAATGCAAATAGAAATGCACAACAAACAAAACAATATGCAAATAACTAAGTGCCTGTGAATGAAGGGGGTCATCTTCCATTCGTAGACACAGGAAGCTAATTAAACCTTACACAAAAAACTTATCTGAACATAAAAGCTTTATATTAATAGAAGTCTGAACTGATACACACTTGCAAACTGAAAATCTCGATGTCAACCCCAATTCAATACATGTCTTTGTTTTCAAAATCAACTCATAACATCAGCAGCCTAACGATTTCCCTGTTTTTAATCATTACAAATTAAACGTAGTATAGATGGGAAGATTACATGCCGGGAGGCATGGGATCACCCTTTACAAAAGCATTCGATACTAATGACATCCAACTGAAACGTAACCAACTACTAAATCATGTCTCAAAGACCCAAAACATCTAAACCATGATGATCTAGAAATAGCGTGAAAATCATTCATCAAACAGTGTCGCGTATTCATTGAACAAAGGATCCCAGCAATCGCTTTTCAAACCAAATAGGGTGCATATCATGGAACCTGCATCATGGTTGCAAGAATGGCATGTAACTACATAAGTGGGTCATTGCTGCAAGACCAGGTCGTTGCTGCAAGACTAGCTCGTTGCTACAAGACTGGGTGGATATCTGCAAAACAATCTCATAACACTGGCAACCAAGTCATCGTGTTAATCTGCAGGAAAACTAACGTTTCAATCCATTTAAGAAAAATAAGACAATTATAATGAACCAATTGAGATACCTGGAGACTGAGGACTTGGTAATGGTTTAATTGGTTACTAAAAGGTAAAAACCAATCAATCAATCTAGGGAAGAATAAAACCTTTCTTGTAACAAAAAGGAGTAAAAACCATAACCCTACCGGAGCTACCATGATGCAGATCCTGTCCAGAGACTGTCAACCAGTCCTTACATATGTTGAGCAAAGCATCAGCTATATAAGCATAGGTGACATAGTATTTTCCAGAGCTAGACAAAGTATCAATGGACCCAAAGCATTCCATTTTTCCCCTTTGCCGGGACTGAGCCCACATGAAACCATATCGAGGACTAAGTTAGACCATGGTTCACTTAGCAAAGCAAATGGCTGATATATTTTGATGCCCTTTTATTCGTTCAGAGATAGTATTTAGGCCCTGGTCCAGGCATGTAGAATAGGTATACAGCACAGGAGGTATATTTTTTTGTGCACATGGATGTTATGCATTAGCTCATTTATTTATATTAGTAGTCTAACTTAGCATGTGAAGATTGGTGATCCAATGTTTTATTTAGATGTTCTCGTTGGCCTATGGTAGGAGTTATCATGTTGCCTTGATTGTCAGGACCATGTGTAGGCACACTGGTTCCTTCCCTATCTTGGTACAGACTTGGTTACATTTCCTCCTATTGCCAGCCCTGGCACCATGGTCATTCTCTCCACCCATCTGACTCCTTCATCCATTGGATCCTTACCTTGACTTGGACTGAGACAATTGATCTTGAGGACCTCCCCCTTTGACCTCTATGTGTATTGAACTCCATGTTTTTTGTGTCTTTGCTCTGGAGTGCGTGGAGGCATAGCTTCAACCATGGATCAACTTCTTGTCTGATTGCCCCTGATGTGGTAGTGACGGGTAGAGTTATATTTTTCACTAGGTGATATCCCATTATTCCTCAAAGCAAGTACGCATGCCATCATTACATCATATGTGTATCATGTTACATCTAAAGAAAGTGAAATGCAAGCCAAAGACTTATATGAAATTAAAGTCAATAGGGGCCAGTAAAAGCAGATGAAGACCAAAAGCAAAATCTAAATGATTGTTGGCCAAGAGAAAGAAATGTAATGATTATTCCTCACAGAGCCCAAAGCAGCACGGATGTGAGATGGAGTAAGGGACTGCCAATTCTAAGTGTCCCCTAGAACCTCATCCCCTAAGTGTCCATTTGTGAGACATTACCATCCCCTATTGTTCTCCCGCATGCATATGTCACTATGGTCCCCTATATCCCCTGTTTATCCAAAAAGTCACATTGTCAAAGTATGCAAGTCACTTCCCTCAACTTTAAGCCTTGTCTTGTACACCTCACACATGGCTAGCAGGATGACCAAGTTTGTAAGTGTGCATACATTGGAGGCTTCATGAAAAGATAATGGGGCTGCTCTAAATTAGGCTTGATTTCTTAAGTCTTTATTGATAGATCGCCGTGGCATGTTATTATTGTTTTTGTCGATCCACTAACATAAATAAGGGAGCATCTTTCATCTCTCGGTGAATTGCAAGTCTCCACAGCTTCAGTTCTACCAGTATTTGTCCAGTTTGACTTGGTCAACCTAGTTTGACCAAGCCAAATATAGAAGCTCGAGTGACTTTGGATCCAAACACTCTATTTGTGGCTTTTAGCATCCTTTGGCATCCCACACCTGAATACATGCTTCAATTGGCCATGATACACCTCAAATGATGAGATTTTTATTTATTATAAGTTATCAGGGCCTTGTTTTTATGGTTTTGGCATGGATGGAGCTACACAATGGATATTTAATAGATTATTGTGGCGCTTGTGGTCACCACTAGTGGATTTGGGGTCTCTGATCTCATTGGCACAGTTGGTTCGCGCATCCTTTCAAGGGAAATGGCCATTTTCAACAGATTACATGGTCATCCATATATATCAGCAAAATAATCTAAAGTTAAAGTGACCATGGTTTAGCAAGGAAATTAATTTGGCTAATGTGGGTAAGGAAATGACATGGAGATGTTATGCTATGATATATTAATGCTTTAGACACCTTTTTCACATGTATTTCATCATTGTGGGGGTCCACAACTTATTCCCTCCTAGGGAGGACAAATTTGCTCCATGGGGGCGTTTTCAACTTGTGGTGTTAATGTATTAACACATAAGCGTTGTAAAAGAGGGTGCCATTGGGATACATAGACCGCTAGGCACCCCCTTTTCTCATGTATTTCATGTTTTATCACATTATTATGTTGCTCTCCTAGGGCATGTAGAGGAATTCGCCCCCCCTCATGTGGCTTGCTCATTACTACTTTGAGAGATGATCCCAGCTATCGATTTATGATTAAGATGACTTAATCCTAACCTTTCATCATTTTGGCTAGGGATTTTGTATGCCATCTCTCTATTTAAGAGAGATTGAGCTCATTGTAATAGACTTTTGGCTCTTGAGTAATGAACATAGAGAGATTGTGACTCGATACTTGTCTTGTGAATATTGTTGTGAAAGTGATTGTGAAACATTCTAAGCTACAGTATTATCCATAGTTTGAGTTTCTATTTTGAGGAGCACTTGTCACTTAACTCATTTGCAAGAGGGCGTCCTTGGATGGGCGAATTGGTGGCTACGGCCCCTTTGTCCAACACTTCATTTTGAGGGAGTTCTTGTAAGGATTTGGATTTGTGAATCATTGCCATCTTTATCTTAGCATTTAGTTTCTCATTCTTGCAAGCATTTGGATTTTGTTTTGAGAATTGCTAACATCACTCTATTTTTTGTAGCAGGGTGTCTTGAGCTCAAAGGATTTACCTTGTTCACGATGTAAAGTCAAGTTATTTGAGTTGTTGATTAGTAAGGGGAGAATAGCCTGGCCAAAGCCTCATTTTTCCAAGTAAGTATCTCTACCCCTCTCTAGTTTCCATTCATTACATAGTAAGCTAAAAATAAACACAGTTAAAACCCTCAAAATTTTCCATTTTCATTTTTAATCGTCGAAATCATTTTTGCTTTCAAACCCAAGTTAGATATAGCATAAGAACCTTAGAGACCAAGTTCTGTAGCTTTTCGACTCCATTAAACCCCTCCAAGCACTAGTCTTTTTGGCAAAGTTGTGCCCTCCTTGGGTTGCCTGCGTTTTCCTAGTTTGAGGACTTGGGTGTGCTTGTTGTGTGTCACCTTGTGTATCTTGCATCATAACTCACATTTTAAGTGCTAGAGCTCAATTATTTTGCTATCTCATAGTTGTTTCACTTATTAGCTTGATTTTACCCAACTACAATTTGGCCATCTTATCTGGCACTGCATTCATCCTAGATCTGATTAGTGACCTGTTGCTATTGGGATACTATTTCACTTAGTTGAGTATTTCACCTTATTATTAAGCCTTCTCAATTGGATCCTTAAGGCATCTCATCCCCTTAGTTATTTACTTGATCTAGGGCCTTTAATCAGGACATCACCTTCCTTTGCATTAGCTCTATCTTTGTTTTGTGATTCTTGTTAGTTCGGTTAGCCTTCATTGTAAATTTTCCAGCATTCCCGCAACCCGGTTTCAACCATCATTTTCATCATTGTTTAATGCCCAACCCAATTTATTTTCAACTGCAAATTAGGTCATTTCTCATCAACAATTTATTACTAAAACACATGAAAAAATTTACTACTTTTAATGAGCAGCAATTAAAAAACAGTCACACATAAAACATCAGACTCAGAAATTTTTGGGCAAATGACTGAGGAAAAACCCCAACCTCCAGGGAAAACCTGTTCTACGGAGCAAGAATTTTATTTTCTGCAATAAAATCAAAGTACAGCAAAAACAGTGATTAACTTATCTCAACCACAGTGCTCAGCAAATTGACTAAATTCATAAATTTTACAGTCAAAATTGCTACCAATTACCTGCCTCAAAAACCGTGCCAAACTAATTGTATGAAGTGCCTCGATTTTCATGCTCATTGTTGTATCGTACGGAGTGTATGGACTTCCTCGATTTTCATTCCCACTGTATGGAATTCAATGCCCAAAAAAATAAATTTCCTTCTTGAAAATCGTGACCAAAAAACCTACCTGAAAAACGTGCCCAAATTTTTCCTTGGGAAACGTGGTGTACGTAAATGTAATTTATGTTGTTGTACAGTCTTGGGAAACGTGCCCTCTGCTCTTCTCTCTCTGCCTGCAATTTTTTCTCCTCCTGTGTTCTCCAACTCTTATGAAAAAGAGAATGAGACTCTAATGCCTTCCCTTGCATTTTTGGTGTCTAAATGAGGAAGCTGAATAGTCATCTAATCCAAGGGCCTCAAATGAATTAAATGGATGGATGAGATTAAATGCACTTTCGATTCTCTCCAAAATTAATTTCGCTCACCTCACTTAAATTTATCAAAAAGTCACTTTATTCTCTAAAGTGAAAATTAAAACTCATCTCAAGTTATTAATTGCAAATATCAACATTCACAAGTTAAGCAAGGTGTTATATACACACACACACACACACATATATATACATATATATAACACAGACTTCTCAACTGGATCCTTAAGGCATCTCATCCTCTTAGCTATTTACTTAATCTAGGGCCTTCAATCAAGACATCACCTTCCTTTGCATTAGCTCTATCTTTGTTTTGTGAGTCTTGCTAGTTCGGTTAGCCTTCACTAGTTAAGCAGGGTGTTCTATATATATATATATATATATATATATATAACACAATGAAGGGATATGATTTCAGAAGAAAAAGAACACAAAATGAAGAAGCTAAGCAGAAAACGAGAAATTCCATCCAACATACAACTCCAATAAAGATAGATCTCGGATGGACGACTTCACAAATGATGCGACATTTTTTCTTGGGAATCTGTAACTCATATCATTTCATTTCCTCAAGTGTCACAGTTACTAACACAAAGATTGAGAAGATGTCATTACAAACAAGAAATCAGACGTATGCCTTGTCTTCTCTAAGCTTTAAGGACAAAGCTTCTCTTAAGGGGAAGGTAATATATATAGATATATATAGATATATATATATATATATATATCTTAACATTAATATTAATATTAATGGATAATTAATAATTAATCATTATGAAAGAGTCATGACTTTACGTTGGAAAGTCACCAATGGACTTATATAAGTCCAACCCTTGTAGATGTAAATAATCATCGAATATTTATCAATTGTATTATTAGTATCCATTCATGGAGTTTTTAGCTTATTTATGCTAGTTATTTTTATAAGAAACAAATTTCTCTGTTTCATAGGGTCTTCCCCTTGACTTGGCTTTGACTGGGACTAAAGTGAGAGAGAGCTTCTTCCGGTGTGGCATTTGCATCATTTGCAAAGGTTGAAGCAATCCGAAGGTCAACTGGTTTAGTTGCATGCCCTCTGCCCATCCTAGACAAGAATCAAGATCCCTTATCGAGGCTACTGATGCTGATGATGACGATGGTTAACGTCCCCTGAGACCAAACTTTGGTCTATCAGACCTAAAGAAATGAATTATTTAGTTTGTTTTAAAATTGTATTTCTATGCTCAAAGAGCTTGCACAGAAGTGTCCCGAGCTCACTATAAGTGTCACAGTTACTAACACAAAGATTGAGAAGATGTCATTACAAACAAGAAATCAGACGTATGCCTTGTCTTCTCTAAGCTTTAAGGACAAAGCTTCTCTTAAGGGGAAGGTAATATATATAGATATATATAGATATATATATATATATATATATCTTAACATTAATATTAATATTAATGGATAATTAATAATTAATCATTATGAAAGAGTCATGACTTTACGTTGGAAAGTCACCAATGGACTTATATAAGTCCAACCCTTGTAGATGTAAATAATCATCGAATATTTATCAATTGTATTATTAGTATCCATTCATGGAGTTTTTAGCTTATTTATGCTAGTTATTTTTATAAGAAACAAATTTCTCTGTTTCATAGGGTCTTCCCCTTGACTTGACTTTGACTGGGACTAAAGTGAGAGAGAGCTTCTTCCGGTGTGGCATTTGCATCATTTGCAAAGGTTGAAGCAATCCGAAGGTCAACTGGTTTAGTTGCATGCCCTCTGCCCATCCTAGACAAGAATCAAGATCCCTTATGGAGGCTACTGATGCTGATGATGACGATGGTTAACGTCCCCTGAGACCAAACTTTGGTCTATCAGACCTAAAGAAATGAATTATTTAGTTTGTTTTAAAATTGTATTTCTATGCTCAAAGAGCTTGCACAGAAGTGTCCCGAGCTCACTATAATTTTGATAACAGTGCATTACTCAAGTTCAAGGGAAATTCCCCATACAACAACAAAAGGATAAAACCAAACCTCAAATAATTCAATATTCTTCAATAAACAGAGAACGAAGTGATCCTCGTGGTCAACAAAAGGGCGAGGGAATTAAGAATCATGAGAAGTAACAAGAGAACCCGCCTCAAGCAATGCAAATGCCAAAAAATGCTTGTCCCTGAGAAGGTGAAAGAACTTCTAAAATGGTACCAAAATGCAGAAAACATGAGATGTTGAAGATGTAGTGCATGAAAGGAACCATGCAGTGGTAGAGGAGCAGATAACAGCAGGGTCAAGGGGAACTGCAGAAGATGCAACAGAAGATCCACCTTATGCAAATGACGAGATGGAGTTGATTGACAATAAGTAAATTCTGGAGCAATATGGAGAGGAATAGTTAAACACCTTCACAGAACAACAGGAATGAATATATATAGATCTCTTCAGATGAAGAAACAAGAACAGGGCAGGAATGACTCAAGCGGCACCACCAAAAGTGCAAAGAATAAAAGCCTGCAACATATAACAACCCGAATTGGACAAAGCCAAAATAAGTCAGAATTCAACTATCCAAAATCTCAAGGAAACAGGGAAGTTTGTCATTGATCTATGTAATTCGAATTTTACCATTGAACATGGTTTATCCTCCTACCCGAAAAGGTGTTCAAGATTACACTGCTCTCCAAGCATATTCAAGGTCTAAACTTAGAAAGTAAGAAAAAAAATCTTGTGAACCTAACTTACCTTAGATAAATTGGAGTTCCTCTTTCTGCAGTAAACCAAATGCAATGAGGAAGATATACTGCTTATAAGAAAGAAAATTTAGAAGGGATGTGAAATTACTGCAGTTGGAGCTATAGGATATGCAAGGGGTTTGGCCATATTTTGGGGTCCAAGAAAACTAGAACACACGGATCTAATGATAACTAAATGGCAGATGACAAGCACTTATAAAGTTGTGTGAAACAAAGACATTGGAGTGTTTACCGATATCTATGGCCAACATTTTGGAGTCAAACGGAACGATTATTGACAGGCATTGGCTCCATCAAAACCTTATTCATTCTAAATCTTTGGCTACTAGATGGAGACTTTGAAAGTTTAACATGATCAAAATATTCGCCAAAAGAAGGGATGCATAAGGAGACTGGTAAGCACAACAACCCTCTCTCAAGCTTTGATAGAAAACCATAGTCTTGTGGTTCCACCCTCTACAAGGGACGGCTTTTCACCTTGGCTACCAACAGCAGACTCCAATCATTGGCCTATTATGATTCATTTGAAAGGGACTCTAAAACCAGCAAGCATTCCCTATCATCAAAATAATGTGGTTGTCCCATATATGTTTCAAGGAACAGGTTAAGAGCAAGCGAGAGACGATAATTGTGGAATGAGGACCCGGAATGTTTAAACTTCTAAAAAGATTTAGAATGCTTAAACGTAAGCTAAAGTGGCAAGACTTCTAATAATATTTTCAACAAAAAAGGGCAGTTGGAAGAGCAAATGTCAATCATCCAAGATAGTATAGGTCGCTCAGTGATGACAAACAATTTGAGGCAGCAAGAAGAAATGATTGGTTTTATGATGGACCTGCAAGCCTGCAAAGAGGGTACCTTCTTAAGTTAAAAATCCAAAGTATGATAATCGTAGGAAGGCAACAAAAACTCCAGTCTTCCATCAAACCACTCATTAGCATCGAACCAAAAACAAAAGTAAGAGTTTAAAAAATGCAACACAGAAAGGTATGGAAAGCCAAAAGGATCTGGAATATGGACTTTCTTCTTTCTTTAAAATGTTGCACATGAAACCTTTAATAGAAAAGGAAGCTACAAATAAAAAGTAAATGTTTTCATTCCAAAGTTGGTAACTTCAAAACAAGATGAAACGTTACTGTAGAAAAGCTTAAACACGAAATTGAAATTATTGCAATGGAGATGGCAAGAGGGAAGTCCCATGACCCAATGGATTACATGCAAATTTCTTCAAATAATTCTCGACAATTCTTGAAGGTTGTGGGGGATGATGACTAGCGGGTTGTGGAGGATTACAAAACTTCTAGTCAAATCCTCAATCCCTTCAATGCCACCTTCCTCACCATTAGCCTGAAAGATAAGTATTCACATTCAACAAATACCAATAGCCCTTTGCAACTGTTCATAGAACATCATCTCTAAATTCATTACCCAATGCCTGAAGCCTATCATGGACAAGCTGATTTCAATTTAACAGGAGAATTATGTGATGGGAAAACAAATCCTTGTAGATATCATTGTACCCATGAAACTATAAAATCGATGAAAGTCAAGAAGACTCTACAGATGGTGCTTAAACTGGACATATTGAAGACCTATAATAGGGTGAATCAGTCCATTCAGAAAATGCCTTTCTAAGTGTTCTAATCTAGGTTGCCAGGGTACTTGGGAACTGGGACAGGTACGGGTACGCCACTTTTTGAAAGTGTACTTGGGTACGTCGGGGTACTGTAGTTTATATATATATAATTTTCAAGTTTATAAATTATATTATATATTAGTATTCATTATTAAGTTTTCATTGTTCAATGTTAATTGGTCAACAAGTAAACAGTAAACTACAATACTTTCTTAAATATATTGTTGTTATGAACAAAACAGATCTGAACTACTTTCTTAATAGATCATTGTTATGAACAAATCAATAAACTATTTTAATAAGGAACAATATGATCAATCTCAAAATATAATCTTTGAGTGCTTTAAGCATAGGATAGTCACAAAGTAAATCTGGAAAATACTAAATAGCATGAGAATCTGACATAAAACATAACTTTTATAAGTATGAATTTCGTGTTATGGTGTTTGAGTTTCAACTTTCAACTTACTTGCACATAAGCATGGAAAAGCAAGTAATATTAAGATGCATTCATAGTATTTTGAAGGAATGAACTCTTATGGTAACCTTCAATACCAAATGACTTACTTCCCTGCCCTGATTTAAAGCTACGAAAATAGTTTCTATTCACTCCATATTGAGTAGATGAAGATGGAACAATTAAAACAGAGGACCCAATATCTCAAGCATTCATGCCCAAATCTATGGGATACAGAATGCATATAAATTTATAAAACAAACGAGAGGGTTGTGGTAAGCACAAATGTGGTAATCTATGGGATTCCAAATGGGTCACTGAATCACTAGTTGTGCAAGGTATATAACACGAGTTTTACTTGAAATAAATAAGTTGACGCTAAAACAAAACAATACGCTGATGTGCAATATGCCAATCAACCACACACTACTAAGCCAAACACAAGCCAACTATTGGTCAGTTATAATGAAAGCTGAAGTATATTTTGTTTCTTGTTTAAAAGGGGCTATTCCCATTTCTTAAATGATAAATCATAAGGACTCGCCGTTGAACTGAGCTCACCAATGCAACCCATGGCCTCCAAACTTCAACGCTGCTACCAAGAATAAAAGAAAATGGTTGAGGCTTGAGCTCTTAGTAAGCTTTAAGGCTTTGGTTTAAGTCTTTGGAAGAGGGCCCCACCATATACTTCCCCCTCTTCACTTCAAAACTTTTAAAAAAATGGATTTTGATGTTTGCAAGCTGTGATTTATGGGCTGGAAGTACCCCCGAAGTACCTAAAATCAGGGTACTTTGCCTTTTTTGGAGTACCGAAGTACCCTAGAAGTACCCAAAATCCGGGCACTTTTCCTTTTTGGAGTACCAGTACCCGACTGAATAGTGCAAACTACCGGGTACTTGGGCAAGGTACCGGGTACTTATTGGGTACTTCCACGAGTACCCATTCCCGTACCGGGTACAGCGGTATGAGTAACCAATACTGGTAGGCGTCCCCGACCCCTGGGTACGGGTACCCATGCTACTTAGGTTCTAATAAACAGCTCATTGGCTACACATTTCTCCCTAAGCAAGGGGATCCAATCTCACCCTTTCTCTTCATCCTTATGCCAAAGGGACTCAACAAATGTATAAAAGCATTGAATGAGAAATGCGAAGTGAGAGGATAAAAATTTGCAGCAGCAGAAGACTCTTTACCACATCTGCAATTTGTGGTTGACACCATGTTGATAAAAAAGGCAACAATAAGAGAAGCAAAGGCTCTTTGAGCTTCTTTGGATACATTCCTTTATGTGACTAGAAATCAAACAAACAAAGGTAAATCGCAGATCCTCTTTTTTATATGCACAACAAGGTACAAGGAAATATTAGCATAATTTTTTGGTATCAACGCCTGTCTCCTTACTTTTACATACCTAGAGATGTCTCTCATTGAAAGGGCAGGGAGGACCTTGTCTAGGGAGCCTTAACTGGAAAAGAAAATTAAGAACAAGCTCAAAAATAGAACTTTTAAATATTTACCCTTAAAAGATGCTCTGTCTTCAAAGCATTCCAAATTGGAATTACCTTGAGCAACTTCCTCTTCTTGGTGTGTCCTCCTTGGTACTTCCATCCTCACTCATGGAGGACCGTCTTCGCTCTAGATTTGAGTATGAATGTTTGTAAGTGTTATCACCTGAGTTGCACTCAATTGGACTTTCAAGTGAGCCGCCAAGGATGAATAATTACTTGTTCAAATTCCGAGTTCAGAAGTCCATTCACACTGTCCTAGGCCCTTTTTATTTTTTATTTTTAACATGTTGATACACCCATGGGGAATTGTAATAAAATGACTTAGCATGATGCATTTATGTAAAAGTTTAGGCTTCCTAGGACTTGGTCATTAATACATTATTCCATGTTGTTTTTTCCTTGTTAAATATATATCATTTTTTAACGATTTATAATTTCCAAGTTTTTCACTCAAGCCTCCAAAGCTGAAATAATTCTCTTGGTGGTTAGGCCTTAGGAGGCTATTAAAACGTAAGTGTCAATGTATATTACCATACTAGTCATTGTTTTTGAGTCGTACGTGTTGATTTTTCTGAGCAGCATCGAGATCCATTCTCTTCAAAGAATGGGGACACCTGGTCTGGGACCACGGTGTAGACTCAACCCAGTGTTGAGTGACCATTCTGTTGAATGGTAGACATCGGGTTCGGGACCACGATGTAGAGCAGTCTAGTACTAGTAGACTCAGCTTAGTTCTGAGTATCCATTCTCTTGGACGATGGAGGCACCTGGTCTATTACCAGGAAGGCACTATAAGCCCTAGACTTGGTCTAGGCATGTGTGACACTTTGACCCTTGATCTATGGGCTTTGTGTACTTCTCCAAGGCTTAGCTACCATTGGTTAGGTTACCCTAGTACCTAATCTTGGTGTCACACAAGTGTGAGATAAAAGCATTAGTAACTCTCTTGGTTTATGTTGATGTAATTTGAATGGAATCAAACGACCACAGGTGATGACCACAAGGGCACTTCGAAAAAGGCTAAAGGCTAAAGTCAAAAGTCAAAAATACATAAGGACTTTTGGACCACAGGAAAAGGGACCACAGGTGAAATTCAAAGTTACTTAAAGACTTTTGGTAAAAGTCAAAAATACATAAAGGACCTTTTAGACTACTTAAAGGTAAAAAGGTAAAAGTGAAATTAGGAAAGAATAAAATATTTTATTTTTTTCTTCCTAATTTTGGCCCACTTACAAGTGACTGAAGATTATAAAAGGAGATCAAGTCATTTCATTATTACATATTCACTTGCTCTCACAGGTACTGTTGCTTCTGAAGATCTTTCAACAAAACCCTCAGCTAGGGTTTCTTCATTTTTGTCTTAGGGTTTGCCAAACACCCATCTTCAGCAATATCATTCATATTCAGATCTCAGGCAGCCTCCTCTTTCATCTCGGGTAGGTTGAGAGTCCTCTCGACACCTCTCTTTCTTCCACGGCTTCCCTCTATCTTCCTCGGGCAAGGCTCGGATTGCTTGACAAACTCATGGGCAGGCCCTAGCCTTGCTTGGGCTGCCCCTTCCAGCACACGGCCACTCACAGAGAGCCCTAGCAAGGTCCCAAACAGCCTGCTAAGGGTTTATGGGCAACCTAGCTAAGCCCTTTAGGGCTCGGGTAGGCCCAGATCTGTCACGGCCAGCAGACTGAGGGCTTGGCCCTAATTCTGGGCTACCCAAACAAACTCTGGGCAGTCTGTTAAACCACCGGGAAGCACAAATCTGCCATCCAGGCAGTGAGCAGCAAACACGAACAAAGATCTCAGCAGGCAAAAATATAATTTTTGGGCAGGTAAAACTAAATTTCGGGCAGCCTGTAAAATTCCGAGCAGCATGTAATAAATTATGGACAGCCTGTCATAATTTCTGGGCAGTCATTTTTGGACTTCCGGCAGGCCTGATCAGTTCGAGCAGACTGTATTTGGGCAGTCTTAATCATTTCCGGGCAGATCTGGAAATTTGGTTAACTAGGGTTTGAAACCCTTAGTTTGTTTTTGCTGAGAAAATTTGGGGATTGACCAACTGTAAATTGATCAACTGTAAATTGTGGTTTGACCCTGATTAGGGTTTGAGAAACTTTATGAAGAATTTCCTAAGTCATCTCATCTACGAGATGAGCTACTAATGCTTTTTGGGGGTTTTGTCCTTTGAAGGTTTCCCCAGTGAAAAACTCTTGTGTCCATTGTGCTGATGTGATGAATGTTATTTTACTGCACTTGTCATTTGTTTAAGTTAATCTACAAATTTTTTTAATGTTTATGCTAATGCTAAAATTCAACATGTTATTAGAGCTTAGCATGTGAAAACACAGTAAAGGGGCATTGTTGTTATTTTCCTAGATCTTGGGATAAGATTTGCAGATCTAACATTTGACTAAGTTGCAAAGATGGCTGTCAATATTTTCAGACCAGAACAGAAGCTCTCTAGTTCATCCAACTACAACTCCTGGAAGGCTAGGTTAACAACCCTTCTAGAAGAGAATGACTTGGATGACATTGTTTTAGTGTCATTGAAGAGCCAACATGAAATGGTGGAATGCTTGCTTACAAAAGGAAGCAGGGTAAGGCTAGAAGGATCATTTATGATTCTGTCAAAGAATCAGTGATGCCCAACATCACAGCCTTGAAGACTGCTAAAGAATGCTATGAAGCTTTGACAAACCTATATGAAAAGAAGGCTCCCAGTCAGAAGAGAGTCTTGAAGAAAAGGCTACGAACCTTGAAGTTGAATAAGGATGAATGTTTCGGTTCCTTCTTCACAAAGATTGCACAGGTAAGAGATCAACTCATTGCTATTGGTATTACTGTTGATGATGATGACCTTGTGCAAACAGTGGTTGATGGTCTCCCAAGCTCTTGGGAAACCTTCATGGCATCCGTCAATGGACGAGAGAATCAGCCAACCTTTGAAAGGCTTTGGCATGATTGCATAGAAGAAATAGGAAGGACATATGGCAAGGTAATCAAGCAAGAAAACCTTGCATTTGCAGCAAAGACAAAGAAGTTCAAGAAGCCTTTCCCTCAGCAAAAGAAGGGAAAGAAACCTCAAGGTAAGTGGAATGTTATAGTTGTCACAAGTTTGGACATTTTGCTAAAGACTGCAGGCAGAACAAGAAGCAACCTAAGCAAAGGTTTCAAGCATCTGCTGCAGAAGCAGAGGAAAAAGAAGATGAAAAACCAAAGAAGAAGGCTAACAAAATTGAAGAGCCTAAAAGAGAGTACTACTTGATTTCTGCTCTAACTGGTTCTTTCTCAGATTGTTCCACTCCTTGGTTGGTGGTCAGTGGTGCCTCCAAGCACATGACAGATAACCATGGAGCTCTCATCAGTTACAAAAAGAAGTTCACCACACAGGTAGAACTTGGAGATGACTCCACTTACAAGATTGAAGGAATTAGCTCAACTTCACTTCAACTTGACTCAGGTACGGTTCTTCATATTGATGATATTCTTTATGTTCTTGGTTTAAAGAAGAATCTTTTATATGTTGTTGGTTTAGAAGACAAGGGTTACAGAGTCCTCTTCATGGACAAGAAGGTCTTTTTAGGGGCAAAAGACACAGATCTAAACTCAGCAGTACAGATTGGGGTTCGAGAGGGAGGCCTCTTCAAGGCTTCCAAAGATTCCTCTCATGCTTTGGTACATCACACAGTTGATCCATGTGAACTCTAGCATAACAAGAGAGGGAGAAGCATAAAGCTCCTCCCGGGACTTTCAGAGAAAGCATAAGACCATGGAAGTACTCTGGTCTTGTGAGTTAGCTTATCAGTTCAGAACCTTCATCCTACGAAGAAGCAGCAAGTAAACAAGTATGGGTTGATGCCATGATTGAAGAGTATAAGTCAATCATGAAGAATGATGTTTGGGAAGTTGTTCCTAGACCAACAGGAAAGTCAGTTGTGATATTCTGATGGCTTTATAAGATCAAGCATGCTGCAGATGGCAGTGTGGAGAAGTACAAAGCCAAATCGTAGCTCGTGGCTTCACTAAAAAAGAAGGCATTGACTATGATGAGACATTTTCTCCTGTTGCCAAGTATACTACCATTAGAACCATCATTTCACTTGTTGCAGTATTCGAATGGAAGTTGCATCAGATGGATGTAAAAACATCCTTTCTCAATGGTAAGATTGAGGAAGAAGTTTATATTGAACAACCTGAAGGCTTTGTGACTCATGGGAAGAAAACCCATGTATGCAAACTGAAGAAAGCCTTGTATGGATTGAAACAGGCTCCAAGAGTCTAGTATGCCAGGATGGATGGATTTCTCCATAGCTTGGGGTTTTCCGAAAGTGCAGTTGATTATAACTTGTACTTTAAAGTTGTTCATAATCATGTCTTGATACTTGTTCTATATGTAGATGACTTGTTTCTTACAGGTGATGAACAGTTGATAGATCATTGTTAGATGGAGCTTACCTCTGAATTCAAGATGAAAGATGTCCGATTGATGCATTACTTTCTTGGCTTAAAAGTCTGGCAAAAGCCAGGTGAGATCTTCCTGACACAAGGAAAGTATGCAGTGGATATCTTGCAGAGATTTGGGATGCAGGACTGCAAGTCCATGAGCATACCAATGACTACCAACTTGACAAAGTTGCGGGACACAGCCACCAGTTCACAAAGTGTGGACTCTACTTTGTACAGACAGCTTATTGGATCGCTGATGTATCTCATGCATACAAGAACGAACATTTGTTACATAGTGAATGCACTGAGTCAATTCATGTCAGATCCGAAGCACATACACTTGGTAGCCGCCAAACATGTACTCAGATATGTGCGAGGTACTATCACTTATGGGCTGAGGTATACTTCCAGCAGTGGAGTATTGTTATCTGGATATTCAGATTCAGATTGGGCTGGCAGTACAGTTGACCGAAAAAGTACCTCTGGTTATTGCTTCAGTATCGGATCAGCAATGATCTCTTGGTCCAACAAGAAGCAGGGTTCCATATTTTAGAGTACAGTTGAGGCAAAGTATATTGTTGCAAGTGATGCCTGCAAGGAAGCAGTTTGGCTCAGAAAACTGATATCTGATCTATTCGAGAGAAAGCTTAACTCAACGATCATCCATTGCGATAATCAGAGTTGCATAAAGCTTTCCGAAAACCCAGTGTTTCATGATAGATCGAAACACATTGAAATGAGGTATCATTTCATCGGATACCTAGTGCAGAGAGGTGCTCTGAAGTTGGCGTACATTCGTACGAATAAACGGATTGCAAATATATTGACCAAGCCACTGTTAGCATCAATGTTCGTGTACTTTCATGACAAGCTTGGTATGGCAGAGAATGCCTCTCTCGCTGAGATGGAGTGTTGATTTTTCTGAGCACCATCGAGAGCCATTCTCTTCGGAGAATGGGGACACCTGGTCCAGGACCACGGTGTAGACTCAACCCAGTGTTGAGTGACCATTTTGTTGAATGGTAGATATCTTGTCCTTGACCATGATATAGACCCAGCTCTTCCCTGGGTAGACTCAACCCAGTGTTGAGTGACCATTCTGTTGAATGGTAGACATCTAGTACGAGACCACGATGTGGACCAGTCTAGTACTGGTAGACTCAGCTTACTTCTGAGTAGCCATTCTCTTGGAGAGTGGAGGCACCTGGTCTATTACCAGGAAGGCACTATAAGCCCTAGACTCGGTCTAGGCATGTGTGACACTCTGACCCTTGATCTATGGGCTTTGTGTACTTCTCCAAGGCTTAGCTACCCTTGGTTAAGTTACCCTAGTACCTAATCTTGGTGTCACACAGAGTGTGAGATAAAAGCATTAGTAACTCTCTTGGTTTATGATGATGTACTTTGAATGGATTCAAAAGACCACAGGTGATGACCACAAGGGCACTTCGAAAAAGGCTAAAGTCAAAAGTCAAAAATACATAAGGACTTTTGGACCACAGGAAAAGGGAGCACACATGAAAGTCAAAGTTACTTAAAGACTTTTGGTAAAAGTCAAAAATACTTAAAGGACCTTTTAGACTACATAAAGGCAAAAAGGTAAAAGTGAAACTAGGAAAGAATAAAATATTATTATTTTGTTCTTCCTAATTTTGGCCCACTTACTGGTGACTGAAGATTGTAAAAGGAGATCAAATCATTTCATTATTACATATTCACTTGCTCTCATCGGTACTGTTGCTTCTGAAGATCTCTCAGCAAAACCCTCAGCTTGGATTTCTTCATTTTTTGACATAGGGTTTGCCAAACCCCCATCTTCAACAGTCTCATTCATATCCAAATCTCGGGTAGCCTCCTCTTTCATCTCGGGCAGGCTGACAATCCTCTCTGCACCTCTCTTTCTTCCACGGTTGCCCTCTATCTTCCTCAAGCAGGGCTTGGATTGCTTGACAGACTCACGGGCAGGCCCTAGCCTTGCTTGGGCTGCCCCTTCCAGCACATGGCCACTCACAGAGAGCACTAGCAGGGTCCCGGGCAGCCTACTAAGGGTTTTCGGGCACCCTAGCTAAGCCCTTTAGGGCTCGAGCAGGCCCAGATCTATCACGGCCAGCAGACAGAGCTTGGCCATAAGTCTGGGCTGCCCAAACAGACTCTGGGCAGTCTATTAAACACCCGAGAAGTACAGACCTGCCATCCGAGCAGTGAGCAGCAGACACAAACAAATATCCGTTAAGGCAAGAAAATAATTTGTGGGTAGGTAAAAATAAATTCCGGGCAGCCTGTCATAATTTTCGGAGAGTCATTTTTGGACTTCAGACAGACTGTATTTGGGTAGTCTTGATCATTTTCGGGCAAATCTGGAAATTTGGATAACTAGGGTTTGAAACCATTAGTTTGTTTTTGCTTAGAAAATTTTATGCTAGTCGTACTACCTCGGTTTCAGTGCAGCAGTAAAAGTGACTCCTCGATATTCGTTCCCACTGGAATACTCTTCAGCAAGCTTCCTCGATATGCAAGCCCCATCTCTCCTCAGCTCTCTTCTCTTCTTCTCACAAGAATGAAAAAAGTAGAAGTGAAATGCCTCCCTCAACCCTTTTTGTCTAAACCCTAAGTGGGAATCTAATCCAACGGTGGAGAAAGATCCAATCCAATGGCTAAGATTCAATGAGTAAAAATCACATTTATTTAAATCACTTAAATAAATTTACTCACCCACTTAAATTTATCAAAAAGTGACTTTAACTTTATAAAGTCTCATTAAGTAGCTTTTAATGTGAGGGTCACCTTTTTCCCTTTTCTAAGTGACTTAGGCAAAAAGTCACTTAGGGAACAAATTCCTAGGTACAAAACTAACACATGTTTTTCAAGTTTCTGTTGTACGTGGCACAAAGCTTTTAACCATTTTTGTGCAAGGATTCTCAAGTTTGCAGGTGATCTCACTTGAAGAAGGGGTTGAGCTTGTTTGCATCCTGCTCGTCTTGAATTTCTTGTGAAAGACATAGTCCCTCAATGTTCCACCAAAACAGACTCCACGGCCCAAAGTTCCCAAGAGCTATTTTCTTCTCTCTTTCCTTCACCATTTCAAAATTAAATTTTTCCGGTTACTAGTTACTTTCAACAGTGTTAATCATTTTAGTGCATAAAAGATATCATGACCTAATTTGATTTGCATTTGCATTAATAAGTTTAAATATGATTTTAAAAGGATTACTTTTCATAGATCTAACTCTCAAAACTAAATACTTGCATTCTATATTTTCATATCATTTAAAGTACTTGAGTTATTGCTAAATTTTTTATGCTTTAATTGATTAATCTAGCACATTTAGCATAAGTTTGGTGGTTGTTTTGCAGTAATTGACGAACAAGTAGAGAGGCACTCTGGTAAATTTTTCAAGATTTAAGCCATCCAGGAGCCACCCTTCTCTCTGCCTCTTCTTCGGGCAACTTTAAAGCCTTAAATTTTGTAAACTTGTGCTTCCTATTCTACAAAGTAAAATAAGTATTCTTTCATTGTAATAATTATTGTAACAAAAGAAGAGAATGGGCAGCCAAGCGCCCATGCCCCATCTGCCCAGGGGCAAACCGTGTCGTTTCTTTTTGTGGGTTGAATTTTTTAAAGTAGTTTCTTTCTTTTTCTAAGTTTAATTTGGTTTCTAATTTGTTTTTAAAATTAACAAATCCGACCATGTTCCTGGAAACGAGAGTATCGATACTATGATTTTTAACAACACGTGTTTGACTCAAAAATATTCAAATTAACAAGGCTTTACTCCCCGTATGCTTTTGTGAACATTGCAAGCCTTTTCCTAAAACGGTCGAACAATCAGAAAGGGACTAGAGTGACTAGTAATTAGTCTCATCTTACAATAAATCCCCAAGTGAAAATCCGACACTTTTTTCGATATTGGTTACACGTGGGCAAAGTCTTCAATTGAAGCAGGAACGACTAGAAAGGGACCGTGAGGCCCCATTAGGCTGCATCTTTGTTGTAGTGTTGAACACAACCCCACGACTCCATCTATCCCACGTCACTATGAGAACTACTTCGTAGTTTAATTTGGTTTCTGATTTGTTTTTAAAATCAACAAATCCAATTGTGTTCCCGGAAATGAGAGTATCGGTACTGTGATTTTTAACAACACATGCTTTTGTGAACATTGCAATCATTTTCCTAAAACGGTTGGACAATCAGAAAGGGACTAGAGTGACTAGTAATTAGTCTCGTCTTACAATAAATCCCCAAATGAAAATCTGAGACTTTTTTCGATATTGGTTACACATGGGCAAAGTCTTCAAGTGAAGTGGGAAAGACTAGAAAGGGACCATGGGGCCCCATTAGGCTACATCTATGTTGTGGTGTTGAACACAACCCCGCGACTCCATCTATCCCACGTCATTGTGAGAACCATTTCGTAGTTTAATTTGGTTTCTGATTTGTTTTTAAAATCAACAAATCCGATCGTGTTCCAGAAATGAGAGTATCGGTACTGTGATTTTTAACATCACATGTTTGACTTAAAATTCTTCAAATTAACAAGGTTTTACTCTCCGTATGCTTTTGTGAATACTGCAAGCCTTTGGCTAAAACGGTAGGACAATCAGAAAGGGACTAGAGTGACTAGTAATTAGTCTCATCTTACAATTAATCCCCAAGTGAAAATTCGACACTTTTTTCAATATTGTTTAGACGTGGGCAAAGTCTTCAAATGAAGCGGGAACAACTAGAAATGGACCGTGGGGTCCCGTTAGGCTACATCCTTGTTGGTGTAGTGTTGAACACAACCCCACGACTCCATGTAGCCTACATGTCACTATGAGAACCACTTCTAAGCAAACCCAGACATGTTCCTCGTACCCCTCGGGTATATCTGGAATACCTTCTCCCCTTAATAATTAAATCATTACTACATTAATAAAATTGATCAACAATTAACCCATTCCCTAATCCACTCATTTAATAATCTAAAATTTACCAACCAAGACACTGCAATACTTTTACCAAGACCACACTAGCAACCCTTATACACAAGCAATCTTTTCATTGGCACTTGTCTACTTTATTTGTATGCATAAATCAATTTTGCAAGTGTCTTGAATGTTTTATATATTTGCTAAGTTGCTAAAGTAATTTATTGGCAGTGATTGGTGGGTATTATTGGAATTCATCTCATCTTAACTCCTAGAAAAGTTGTTTTTCCTTTCAAAGATTAACAACCTTAGATTATTTGTATAGGGACCACCCCCCTTGGTTTCGCTAGGAGAAAGCCTAGAGGGAGGAGTCAAGATCAAGTAACAACACTTGACTCTTACTTGCCCCCAAGGTTGCACCCAATGGCTTGAATATTTCTGCCACGTGACTTGAGCTACGAATTAGGTAGTAACAGTAAGGTTTATTCCATAATGTGGTTTTTTTCAAATCTTTATGTGGTTTTTGTCTCTTAATGTTGTTTTCTCTAATAATTCTAACTTCTTCTAGATTGATGATTTCTTCAAATGTTGACTTATTGTAAAACATTTGTTTTTTCTCTTATAGGGGGCAATTGATTGGCTATCTTTGAATGCTATAAGAGCATATCTATGTAATGCAATGCATGCATTTGAAGAATGCGAGTTTCGTTCATATTCATTAATAGAAATTATGATATTTTACATGGAAAAAAATTTATAATAAGAAAAAAGAATAACAATACAAATTTATAACGAAAGAGAGCAGTGCGGCAGCTGATTAACTTGAGATAAAAGTTGTAGCTCAATAATTATTCACAATGACACAGTTTGCAAGCTCACATTCTCAGGTGTCACCATTCGCCGCAATTCTTCCTCTGATGGTATACGGAAAGTCCGCTTCATAAGCCACAACATTTCACCATTTGGGCCCTTCTGCAGAGTTACACATAGTTCAGATTTAGCATAATAATAAATAAATTACATCAGGTAAATCTACATACTTAAGTTTGAAATATTTTCACACAACTAATTCATCAGAAGATATCTAAGTATCAGCTCACCTCAACCCTCTTCTAAGCATTTTGATATGTCAATCTGTGATTAAGGGCATCGCAGTGATTATACATGGCTCAAACACTGTTAAATACCCACATTCCTTAATAAAACAGTATTTTCTACAAAACAAAGGCGACAGTTTCTCAACTAAATTTTGGTCTACTAAGGCAAAAATAACACAAAACATGGTGATTACAACTTACTATGGCCATTTTATGGTAAAGGTAGACAAAACTAACTGGTCTAAATCTTCATGTGCAATCGTAGGGAAGAGAAAAAAATATAAAAACTGGATACATCTAAATGTCCACACATCAAAAGGATTGCCTAGTAATTTATTTTGGACACTTGGAAGCTTATCAAAGGACATGGAAAGTATTTCATAGACAATCAAATATCAGAGATACTACCGTTACATGTACAAACATTTAAACAACCCTTCTACATTTACAGTGCAAAAGTTAGTGGCATATTAATTAGCATTCTTCAAAAAACAGTTCCCATATGAACTCACTATACCTGAAGATCTGCACAGTGTTTTAGCCGCTTCCTAAGAAAAGACTCTGAATAATTTGGAAACTGAGCTGTCAATTCATCAGCACGAACATGAGGAAGACACCCAGGCTTCTCTGTTGCACGAAACTCACGATATATGTACACCAACAACCTGTTTGCCAAATAGTTTTGAAGGTTTTTAGACCCTGGAGCAACTACTTCCATGTGAGGCTCCTGCATAAGTAGAGAAAAATAGACAGCAACAGTCAAACTCTATTTACCAAGCATGATATTAAACAGAAAAATAACAACTTTAAATTGCATCATAACTTTCATATCAAGGATTATAGGGATAAAAGGCTAATGCAACAAAATAATATGCACATGAAAAACACCAACAAAGCAGGAGCAGTATAAAGCATAGTTGCATAATTCAGCCGTATTGGACTTTTCTGTATGGAAACTAGGAGGGAGTTTGAAATGACATGGCATCATTCGGATGGTTGATCCTGAAAAAGAGCAGATCCAGAGATTCCTATGTTTCTTAGGAAGAAGTCAGCATAGAATCCCTAATACTATTCTGAGAGAAGTAAAGACTCCTGAAGGTAATTCATTTATCCTAGTTATATTCATATATGTGTTAGACATAGAGGAGTATGAGTCTTTGTGATGGAGGACTCAAATTATGATCCTCACATCCTAGATGTTGAGAGGGAGAAGCTAGATTTGCTAGCTCCTGGAAAACCAATGGATTTGGTTAATTAAACTCCTGCTATGTAGAGACCTTGATGGTGCTCATATTCAAAAGGAATCTATATGTAAGAATCTTGGATGATCCTTAAGTTTAGAGGTGTAACAATCATTGGATAAGAGTTTTCTTCTGTTGAGAAAAAATGTTCAGTAGAGTTCTTGAAAAGATTCAAGAACAATGAATTGTAAATCCATGACCACACACATAAACATAAATATGATTCTTGTTCAAATTTGTAGGATCTCATGGATGTTAGATATATCTATACAAGTCCCGAGATCAGGTATATGTTTTACGGTCAATACATAGACCTATACGACAAAATGTGTGTTTTGTTACCTACTTGGTACAAGTATATGTGGATTTAGACATGTCTCGATCAGTAAAAGTAAGTTTCACAAAAATATGGATTCTGACTAGTAAAGTGATCAAGAAAGATCACATCAAAGATGTTGCTCAGATAGAGCATATTGTAAAGCAGTAAAACTTTACAAAGTTCCTAGTTAGTTATATCTGAGACATGGTGCAGAAAGGAGTCATGTAACTCCTATACAGATCCACAAATGAGCAAAATTGCCAGCATATTTACCAAGCCTCTGTCCATAATAAGCTTGGTATAGTATAAAAAAATACTCTAGTTGAAGAGGGAGTATTGATGTATCTTCACTGGCAACAGCAGTTAAAAGTCCTCAAACTAGTTAATCATGGTACATGACTCGGGAAGCCAAAGGTTGTGATACCTTGTGGAGAGAATCCACATGAGCAGAGACATGGTCAAAGTCTCAGAGACTACTGATACTCAAGAAGAGTTATAGTCTGGACTGTCAGAGAACAGTTAAACCTCTTAGAGAGGTAGTTGGGGTGTTGTAATATAAAAAGAAGAATCATTGAGAAAGTGATCAGGCCTTGAAGAACATCACAGAGAATGGGAACTTCACAGAGAACTTCTCCAGATTGAAGAAGATTCTTGAAATCAAGAAATATTGAAGATTGAAAGAAAAGAAGAGACTTTCTTTCTGCATGATTTTACACATTCGATGTATAATGTTGTATTTAATGGATAAGAAATCCATTATTTCGAGCTTGGAGAAACTAAATTCTTGATTGGATCAAGATGATGCTCCTATGTGTAAGTAGTTGGTTGGTCTTTGAGCAGACCTGTTATATTTATGCTTACTGACTAAGCATATGTTTGAGTACCTTTGAGGTACATTAGAATAGGCTCTTTATTGTATTTGCTACATGGTAGACATATTGTGCTATCCAACTATTGTTTTAGCCTGAGATAAACCATGTATATTGTAGTTAGTACTACATAAGCCAAGTATTGTGGCTAGTACTATGGAAGCAAGGTGTATTTCAGCTAGTACTCAGCAAAGTGTATTGCGGATAGTACTACCCGTTGAGGAGTATTGTAGCTTGGGAAGCTATTACTAGGGTGAAAGACTTGATCCTACGTTTATTAGGTGTTAATAGTCAAGTTTTCTTAAAAACCCTATTTGTTATGATAGAACACATTGAGATGAAGTTTTACTTCATTGAAGTCACGATCCTGTAAAGAAAAGATTTCAATACATAGCTATTGATGAGCAGATTGCAAATTTGTGGATGTTGATGTATTTGTAACTTCGGAATGTATTCATCCGTATATCTTATGTATTGTACCCCGATGTTTATTCCGGGATGTGTCTGTAATGTATTTGAGTCATGCCATGCCCCGATGTTCCTATCGGGAGGTTCTATAATATAAACAAGTCATGTCAAGTCATTGTGGGTAACCCTCCTATTGGTCAAGGGTTAAAGTCCCCACAGTTGTGGGGCCCTAGGGTTATTAGACTATCCTAGAGAAGTCGACCCTAGGTGAGTCATTGTAACTCGGGGCAATAGTCCCCACCGTTGTGTTAAGGATAACCCTCTTTGTTGGTCGGAAGAGGCAAAGTCCCCACAAGTTGTGGGGCACCTGGGTTATTAAACACTCCTAGAGATGTTGGCTCTAGTAAGTAATTGTTAAGTGAGGCCGACATGTTGGAGTGGGTTTCAAGTGAACGAAAGAATATAAATAGAGAGTGAGCCTCTCTATTTATCGCACTCACTCATTGGGGCGCATGAGTGAAAGAGAAGTTGCTTGGATCAGAGAGAGAGACTACTGTTGTCGAGAGATCATCTTTATGTTTTCTGGTTTTACTGTTGGTGCTGATTCTATCTCTGAGGAAGTTGCAGGGTTTTCTCCTTTATGGTTTCCCTGAGGAAAATTCTTTGTGTCTCTTGTCTCTTGTGTTTTATTGCTGTGCATGTTATTCTCTCAGTCAAAGATCCGAAGATCACAATGCTAGCTTGAATGATAAAAATCTAACACGGTATCAGAGCTAACCTAAGAAGAAGACATTGTGCAGCTGCAAAAGCTACGGCTTCTTACTTTTTGGGTCTCTCTCCACAATCCTTCAGCAAAAGTATTATTAGGGTCTCTCTCCACAAGTTGATCCTGAAGAAAATGAATCGGACACCTACATGAGTAGAGAGGTTCCAATTCCAGAGGGAGATGAGGCTCAAAGCCTTACACAAGAAGAACTTGGTCAAGGCCAAAAAGATCATTGTTGATTCAATAACGGATCAACTTGTACCACAAGTGTCTTCCCTAAAGACACCGAAGATGTTTGATTCCTTGACCAAGCTTTTTGAAGAGAAGAACATAAATCAGAATATGACTTTGAGAAAACAGTTGAAGAATGTGAAGATCCAGAATGCAGAGACCATACAGTCACACTTTACGAGGGTCTCTCAAATCAACGAACAACTTGTAGCAGTAGAAGAAGAAGTGGAGAATGCAAAAGTGGTGATAGCCACCTTGAATGGCCTCCCAGGATCATGGGATTCAATCATTCAAGGAATGTGTGCCAGAAGGAAGTGATTACTTTCAGAAAGATTCCAGGAAGAGCACACACAAGAAGATGCTCAACTCATAGTAAGAGAAAAGAAGATGGGAAGATCAAGCTCTCACCATCCAAAGAAGATCCCTCAAGCGATGAGAAATATGATGAACTCAACTCTTGAAGAACCTCTTATCCATCTTAGCATTTGGATAGGAAATAATGAATGAAGAAGATGATGAAGCTGAAGGCTCGAGAAGGAGTCTACCCACGAAACAAATAAAGATAAGTATTCAATTGTCATTTCATGATATTGTTTTATTATGCATTTGTTTATATTCAGTTGATGTACTATGAATGATAGAATGTTTGCATTAATGACAGTATACTACTAATATGCATGTAATGGGTAAGTAGCTCATGGTGCTATACAACTCTCCATTGCTACTTATCTAGAATGAAACCTCTTTGCTGACATATTGGATTAGTGCACAATCTCAATGTTGTCCTGGTAGAGATGGAAGGCATCTAGAAAGTTTCTGTAAGATATGGATGAATGTTGTTTTGGCTAAAATAGTTGCATAATCATACATCTTGATACAAAAGAATTTTTTATGAATAACCTTATGAAATGTTTCTACCCATACAACTAACACATTTGACTTGTAGGAAAGATCGTGTAAAATCCCCTACAAGCAAAGAAGGATGAGACTTGTTCCGAAGAACAAGATGAAGAATAATATGACGAATGCAGTGACATCATTGATGCAGAACCTTCCAGCCATGAAGAAGTAACCAAGAAGAAAGGGAAGACCAGTTCAAGAAGAATGATGTCTAGGATGCAGTATCGATACGTGAAGGGAAGTTCGTAGTTCCATCATGCAGTAGATGGAAACATCGTGGGATACAAGGCAAGATTCGTAGGATGAGGCTTCTCACGAAAAGAAAGCATAGAATACGAAGAGACATTTGCAGCTAGTGGGAGTTGAGACACAAGACAGGTAGAATCATGTGTGCAAATGAAAGAAGGCCTTGTAAGAGTTCAGAAGACACCCATGGGATAACACATACATGATGAGCTTGATGAAGATCTTAACCTTTGCTACAAGGTTGAAGATGAAAGCCTATAGAGGATGACAAGCTCACAGATGGGTGCAAGAGAACTTTTGAAAAAGTTCAAGATAGAGGATCTTGGTATCCAGTGATCCTAGATGGATACATAGAATATTAGTAGCAGAGGAAGCTACTTGTCACTCCAGTACAGAATGTTTCAGTGCATAGAGTACGGAAGACAGAGGGAGTGACTGCAGAAGATCTTAAGGTTCGACATGGTATGACAGGATGGATAGATTACTAATAACTCTAGGCGTTACTGAGAGTAAAGTTGATTCCAACCTTTGCTTCAAGGTTGAAGGTGGAAGACCAGTGATGCTCCTATTATGTGTCGATGCACTATTTTTCTAGGCATGGAGGTGTGGCAAAATGCAAATGGAATTTCCCTAGGGCAAGGGAAATATACAGTAGAGATCCTGAAGAGATTCGGGATGATGAACTGCAAGGCCATAACCACACCTATGGCATCAAACCTGAAGTTATTTAGTGATGCTTCATCAAAAGCGGTTGATGCTACGATGTATCGTCAGATGATTGGGTCCTTGATGTACCTGACAAACACGAGACCAGATATTTGCTTTGTTGTGAACACCTTGAGCTAGTACCTGATAGATCCGAGACATGTTCACTTGATTGCTGCAAAGCATATTCTGAGGTACCTGAGGGGTACAGTTGATTATGGGCTCAAGTATGAGGCGAGTCAGAAGATTAACCTGGAGGGTTATGTTGATTCAAATTGGGCAGGCAGTGCCATCGATAGGAAGAGCACTTCAGGGTGTTGCTTCAGTATGGGATCAGGTGTGATCTCTTGGTTTAGAAGGAAGCAATCTTGTGTGGCACTGAGTACAGCTAAAGCAGAGTATGTCGCAGCTTGTTCAGCTAGTTGTGAGGCAGTATGGCTAAGGAAGCTACTGTCTTATTTATTTGATCTCCAGTTAGATGCTACTTGTATATATTGCGACAACCAGAGTTGTGTGAAGTTGTCGAAGAACCTGGTGTTCCATGACAAGTCGAAGCATATTGAGATCAAATATCACTATATTAGGGATATGGTGCAAAGAGGAGCAGTGAAGCTCCAGTATGTTGCGACAAACGAACAGATAGCTGATGTGTTGACAAAGCCATTTAGCCAGAGTGAAGTTTGAGTACTTCAGGGAGAAGCTTGGTGTTCTCCAAATCGAGGTTCCTTCCAAGGGGAAGTGATGAGTCCGTGAGCCATTCTGACATGGTGAGAGGATTGGTTCCTTCCATGGTCAAATGTAAGGGCTGAGCCATTCTGTCATGGTGAGAGGATTGGTTCCTTCCATGTCAGATATGAGTGCTGAGCCATTCTGATATGACTGTAGGATTGGTTCCTACATGATCAGATATAAGGGCTATTGCTATTCTTGGAATGGAGGTGCCTGGTCAGTTACCAGGAATACTTGGTCTAGGACTGAGGGCCATTCTGATATGACTGTGGGATGTGTTCCCACATGATCAGATATGAGTGCATGGCCATTCTGATGTGATTGAGGGATGTGTTCCCACTTGATCAGATATAAGGGTTGATGCCATTCTCTTGAAGAATGGAGGCACTTGGTCAGTTACCAGGAACCCTCAACCTAGGGTTGAGAGCCTTTCCAGCATGGTTGCAGGATGTGTTCCCGCATGGTTGGATGTAAGTGCAGAACCTTTCCAGCATGGTTGCAGGATGTGTTCCCGCATGGTTGGATGTAAGTGCAGATCCCTTCCAGCATGGTTGCAGGATGTGTTCCCGCATGGTTGGATGTAAGTGCAGGGCCCTTCTAGCATGGTTGCAAAATGTCTTCCCGCATGGTTGGATGTAAGTGCAGAGCCTTTTTAGCATGGTTGCAAGATGTGTTCCCGCATGGCTAGATATAAGTGTTGAGCCTTTCCGATAGGGTTGTGGGATGTGTTCCCGCATGATCGGATGTGAGTGTTGGGCCTTTCTGATGTGATTATAGGATTGGTTCCTACATGATCAGATGTGAGTGTTGGGCGTGCCTTTCTAACATGGTGTTGGATGTGTTCCTCTCATGGTTAGATATAAGTGCTAGGTGGGCCATTCTGACTTGGTATCAGATATAAGCGCTGAAGAAGACCTACATGGAGGCTAGGCCTACAACCAACGTGAAAAAGGGCTGGCTCAGTAGAATTTCCTGTGACGAGAAGAATCATGACATAGCACCCGTGATGATCCAGTGATGATGATCTAGATCAAGTGATGATCCAGATCCAGTGATGATGATCCAGATCGAGTGATGATCTAGATCCAGTGATAATGATCCAGATCCAGTGATGATCCAAATCCAGTGATGATGATCCAAATCGAATGATGATCTAGATCCAGTGATGATGATCCAAATCAAGTGATGATCCAAATCCAGTGATGATGATCCAGATCGAGTGATGATCCAGATCCAAATGAAGATGACTTGACGATGACGAGAACTCAATGATGATCCAGATGATACAGAGAAGAAGACTTGTGCTAATAAATTGTGTCGAGAGAATACCTTCCTAGTTAAGAGGGAGTGTTGATGTATTTGAAACTTCGAAATGTATTCATCTGTATATCTTATGTATTGTACCCCGATGTTAATTCTGGGATGTGTCTGTAATGTATTTGAGTCATGTCATGCCCCGATGTTCCTATCAGGAGGTTCTATAATATAAACAAGTCATGTCAAGTCATTGTGGGTAGCCCTCCTATTGGTCAAGGGTTAAAGTCCCCGCAGTTGTGGGGCCCTAGGGTTATTAGACTATCCTAGAGAAGTCGACCCTAGGTGAGTCATTCTAAGTCGGGGCAATAGTCCCCACCATTGTGTTGAGGATAACCCTCCTTGTTGGTCGGAGGAGGCAAAGTACCCACAAGTTATGGGGCACTAGGGTTATTAGACACTCCTAGAGATGTCGGCTCTAGTAAGTAATTGTTAAGTGAGGCTGACATGTTGGAGTGGGTTTCAAGTGAACGAAAGAATATAAATAGAGAGTGAGCCTCTCTATTTATCACATACACACTCACTCACTGGGGCGCATGAGTGAGAGAGAAGTTGTTGGGATCAGACAGAGAAACTGCTGCTGTCGGAAGATCATCTTTATGTTTTCGGGTTTTACTGTTGGTGCTGATTCTATCTCTGAGGAAGTTGCGGGGTTTTCTCCTTTATGGTTTCCCCAAGGAAAATTCTTTGTGTCTCTTGTCTCTTGTGTTTTATTGCTGTGCATGTTATTCTCTTAGTCAAAGATCCTAAGATCATAATGCTAGCTTGAATGATAAAAATCTAACAGTGGACAAGCCATTGTCAATGACGAAGTTGAGATACCTCTGAGATAAGCTTGGTGTGGCAGGAAATTCCTGGTAAAGCAAAGAATGTATCCCTCGCTGAGAGGAAGTGTTGATTGTACAGCATGAAGAGTCATTCTCCAAGACTTGTGCAATATCAAGTCAGGACATTGTGTTGTATCAAGCAATCTTGACAAAATCGCCGAAAAATCGAAAAAATCGCGCGTTTTTCCCCTGGCCGATTTTTCGCCGAGGAAAAAGTGCGATTTTTTAAAAACTCGTGGAAGCGCGATTTTTTCGAAAAAAACGCGATTTTTTAGAAAAAAACGCAATTTTTTAGAAAAACTCGCAGGTCGATGGAAAAAATCGCGTAGGCAGGCAATCCGCGGCCTAGTAAAGGAAAAAAGTGGTTTTTTTTTTCATTCGGCAAATGAGCTTATTGGAAGTGGAGGAGAAGGGCTTGAAGAGACCACCAACACCTTTGGAGGCTTTCAAACACCATTTAGCATCTCAACCAAGGATTTTTGTGGAGCAAGTGTTGAAGGTATGTGCATTTTATCCATTGTTTTTCTATCTTTTCCATGGACTGTTTGAAAGATTTCTTGCATATTTGTTTTACTCTTTCATTGCCTATTTCTTGCATATTTCTTTGTTATTTGTTTTTACTATTTTGCCATTGATTTTCGTGCCCCAAAAAATGAAAAACAGTCCCAATGTAAATGGGGGTTTTAAAAAATTAGAATGGAAAATACAATGCTTGTTTTTTTACTTCTTAGCCACCCTCTTCTTCTTATCTTTCATAGCTTAAAATCTAAATTTAGAGGTATGATTTTTTAAGCTAGAATGTTGCTATTATTTTCCAATGGAATTTAATGTAATTTTTTTTGTTTTTGTGCCCTAGGGTTGCATTTGAGTTGAAGGCTTGAAGCATTCCAATTGCAAAAATGCCAAAGATATTGGACCCATTTTGGCAGTATGGTGAGCCCAAGGATGGCAACAATAGGCAAAATTTGACTTGCAAATTATGTGGGCGTCACATGTTGGGAGGGGTTAACAGGTTGAAATACCATTTAGCCAAACTACCTGGCCATGATGTTGGCCTTTGTACTGCAATGACCCCAGAAATCATGAGAGCTGCCCAGGATGCCATCCATGAAAAAATGAGAAAGAAGGATGAGATCGCTGCAAACAAAGCTGAGCTTGCAGCTTTTGGCAAAGCAAGAAGTTTAAGTGCATCTTTATCTACCACTATCGGTGAGGGTAGTGGGAGGGGCTCCACAGCTTCACCTCTTGGGAGGGCGGGGCTGACATCCCATTATGTTGGACCAGGCTCACAACCTTCTATCAAGTCAGTTATAAAAAAATCGGAAAAGGTAGAAGCGGACAGGGTAATGGGAAGGTGTCTTTATTGGAGTCACATACCTCTGAGCATTGTTAAAAACAATCCATTTTGGCAGCTAATGTGTGATGCCATTGCAGTAGTTGGCCCAGGTTATAAAAGTGCCACCTTTGAGGAGTTGCAAGGCCCAATCCTTCAAGCAGAAAAGATGGACATTGGCGCTAGGTTGGCAGAGTTCAAGCAGTCATGGGAGAGCACTGGATGCACAATAATGTCAGATGGGTGGACAGACGGTATGGGTAGAAGCCTTATCAACTTCTTGGTACATTGTCCTAGAAGTACCATGTTTGTAGAATCAGTTGATGCATCGGCACATGTAAAAGATGCGGCACTTTTATGCGAGTTGATGGATGGGTTCATCCAAGATATTGGGGCGCACAATGTTGTGCAAGTTATTTCAGATAATGCAGCTAATTATGTGGCTGCTGGCAGGATGCTTATGCATAGGTATCCCTCTTTGTTTTGGACTCCATGCGCTGCTCATTGCATTGATTTGATGTTGGAGGATATGGGGAAAATTCCCTTTATCAAGGTGGTGATTGATCAAGCTACGGCCATCCCTAAGTTCATTTACAACCATGGTCTTGTTCTTAGTCTCATGAGGAGGCACACTAAAAACAAGGAGTTGAAGCGTCCTGCAATCACGCGTTTTGCCACCACATTTATTACTCTTCGGTCTTTGCTTCAATGTCAGTTTGAGTTGAAGCAAATGTTTGTTTGTGATGAGTGGCGTGATTGTGCTTACAGCAAGAGAGAAGATGGGAAAACCATTGCCAAGCTGGTGTACACTGATGCCTTCTGGGAAGGAATGGAGGAAGTGTGCTCGGTTAGTGAACCTTTAGTGAGGGTTCTGCGACTTGTTGATGGTGATAAGCCCACAATGGGCTATTTATATGAGGCCCTGGATAGGGCCAAAGAGACCATTCGGAATTTCTATGTGGGAAAGGGTACCCCAGGGCATGACAGGCACATGTTGTTATGGGAGTTGATTGATACTCGATGGACTGGGATGCTTCATCGACCCATTCATGCAGCAGGACTCTTCCTCAACCCCGCATTTGCCTACAAATGCAATTTTGATTTTGATGGTGAGGTTTTGGAGGGGCTTCTCACTTGTATTCAGAGGATGATACCTGATTATGACACCCGCAATGCAGTCAATCGCGAGATAGAGGTGTATCGGGATGGTACTAGAGTATTTGGCTTTGTTGATGCTATTTGTGACAGGACCGAATTCATGCCAGGTAAATTATTAACTTATTAGACCGTTTTAAGTTTTCACCTTTATTTGAAAGATGAATTATGATTTATTTATATTTGTTTCTTCTTTGGTGACATGTAGCCACTTGGTGGCGAACCTATGGTGTGAGGACACCGAATTTACGGAAATTTGCCATCATAATCCTTAGCCAAACCTGTACAGCTTCGGGATGTGATCGGAATTGGAGTGTCTTTGAAAAAATACATGCAAAGAGACGGAGAAGGTTAGAAACTTAGAACTTAGAATTTGAACAAAGCAATTGCATTTAAATGTTTAATGCAATTTATGAATCTGCGATCCTCTAGACTCTAAATTTTTTTTATTACCCTCTTACAGGTTGGAGTTCACACGTCTTAATGACTTGGTGTATGTTCATTACAACCTCCACTTGTGGATGGCACAGATACAGAAAGAACCAGATGCAAATGCCATCTCCTTGGACAATATTGATATATTGTCAAAGTGGAGGGTGGAGATTGAGACTCCTATCATGAAGGAGGCACCTGCATGGCTAGAGGAGGGGCAAAAGGAGGGGCAAGTGGAGGAGGAGGAAGAGGAGGAAGAGGAGGAGGAGGAGGAGGAGGTGGTTGGAGGCACCATGGAGGGTGATGTGCTAGCATCGCCACCACCTTCTGCACCGCTTGATACATCTAGTCCTCCATCCATCACTTAGCGTCGAGTATTAGATGCAGGCTCAAGGCCTTCTGCTGCTACTTCTAGTGCTAGGGGCAGACCTGACAAAAGACCCATGATATTTTCCCGTAAAAGGGGAAGAGGGCATTGATCTTAGATAGCTAGATGCTAGTTTTCCTCAGATACATTTATATATGTGATGTCATTTTGTATTGTTTAAACTTTATACACTTTTGAGTCCTTGATTGGACAACTATGATGTTTCAGACTTTCAGTATCAACTTTGATGTATCGTTTTATATTTCGCATGACTACATGATGATGATATATATCAGTGCTTTCTTCATATTTATGTTCCAATATGTTTTTCTGATGTTATTATTGCTTTATATGTTTAAAATTCTAAAAAAAATGCATGTATATTCTATTTTTTAATGTTTGCCGACTTTTGCCGATTTTTCCCGATTTTTTCGCCGATGTTGTTGAGAAGTTGTAATCAAGACCCTCGCCGACTTTTTGCCGAGGCCGACTTTTGCAACATTGGTATCAAGTCTTAAGTATCCTCATATGATTTAGGTGGTGATGTTATATTGTAGAGCTTGTGAGTAATATCAAGCTGAGTCTTGTGAGTAATATCAAGACTAGTCTTGTGTTGTATCAAGACTGTGGACATAAGTTGTATCAAGTCTAAACTTGTGTTGTATCAAGTAAATGATTCTCATAGATGATACACTATGAGAATGGATCTCCAATTGTGGAGATGATCTTGTGTTGTATCAAGAATGAAATCTTGTATTGTGTCAAGACTGTGGACCTCCATTTGTTGAGGTGGTTATGCTATGTGATATATTACTAGTCATGGTCACTGAGTGCTATAAGTCTCCTTTAGGGTTTAGCTACCCCTAGAGTGAATTACTTTAACATATGACTATATGGCCTAGGGTAATATATATGATCATCAATATGTATGGAATAATTCCTCTGAATATGATATGATAAGATGGATAAATAATACACATGGACCATGCATTAATTAATTAATGATAATGAGAAAAAGCATAGAGAAAGAGAGAGAATTGCCCATGCAAATGTCTAAGTGAACTCAAGTTATAAAGCTTCAATAAAATATGAATGCCTTAATCAATGCCTCAGTCAAAGCATCAGTTGAACTATCAATGAATGTAATTAGTTAAGTAAAGAAGAGCTTAATGTTCATTAGTCAACATGCATCACTTAACTAAAGAGATCCATAAAAAATGTTAATAATAGAAATTGTGCATGGATGGCATTAAAAGTGAAGCACTGATAACACTTAAGTTAGCATGTTAACTAAGTGATCAACAAGCAGTTAAAGATTGAGTTCAAGTTGACATTCAGTTCAAGACAGTTGACATTCAATTCAAGTCAGTTCACTTTCAGTTCAAGTCAGTTCACTCTCAATTGAACACAATGAACATCTAGTTAAGGCTAATTGAGGAAATGAAGGGCACTAATGTTTGCATGGAGGGAGTTCTAGTTAGCTCCTCCTTGTGGATGCACTGTGTGGTGCTCTCATTGTGTTTACAAAGCCTCCTATGCGCTACCTTCTGTATTCTAGGGTTTTTGGCCTTATATCAATACACTAGGCATATAGCAAGTTCAATACAGTTGTATACAGTTGTTTTTGCAGGGTTACATTAGCTCTCTCTTATCTAATGTTATTGCGATATCTCTTGTTAGGAAATTTGCTTATGTCTTGTAAATCGTTCTCTACAAATATGTCTATCATACTCAAAGAATTGTTGGGTTTTTTATCCTTGGTTGATTTATTTATGAGATTTATATATGTTTGATATATGTGGCTGATTTATGTGGTTGATTTATGAGATTCATATGTGCTAAAATTGATCAATAAAAGTTTTAAAGTTCAAGCATCTCCGATTTTTCTCAAACATCAACACCTCCTACCCCTAGTGTCTTCTCTTGTGCAAATGTCACTATGGCTACTTCTTTCCCTTGTTATCTGAGAGATCACTATGTCAAGGTCAACAAGTCAACTCCCCTGAGCCTAGCATTCGTTGTTTTCACCTAACCCAACTTAACAGGATGGTCAGTTTTGTAGGTGAGCATATGTTAAGGACTTCATGAAGGATAAAACAACTGGTCTAACATTGGTATGTTTTTCAATGATTAATCACCATGGTCTATGTTACTTATGATTTAGTTGGCTATTAATATAAACCAGCATATATCCATCTTAAAAAGAATCTACCAAGCGTCGAAAGGGATCAAATCTCTCGAGCTGCAAAACTTTTTTTAGAATGGAAATGTTAAAGAAATGTGTGGCGCAATGTTTATGGTTTTAATTTGTAGTCTTAAATATGTGGTTCTAAGTATTTTAGATCTGATTTGAAAGCACCAAAAGGGATCAAATCTCTCAAGCTGCAAACCCATTTTAGAGTGGAAATGTTGAGGAAATGGGTAACACAATGTTTATGGTTTTAATTTGTAGTTTTATATATGTGGTTCTAAATATTTTAGATCTAATTTGAGTCGACATGTTTTTTTAATATATTTTATTATTTTTTATAAAGGACATGTGTCAGCTCTAGGATGAGCATGAAAGGAGTTACACATCGCCCCCCTACTGGATTGTAGTATTGACCTCTTCGACGCAACAAGAGAGCATTATTAAACTCCATTTTGCATGCAGGATCAAATAGTCTTCAGCTCAGACATCAGCTTGACCATGGTCAACATAGGGTCTGGGGTGACCTTGGCTTCAGTGGTTCGATTTTGTGTAGTTGGTACCTATGGACATCCATTACACTGTTCCATACTTCAGTTCGTCGTTATATGCTATGGTTCATGATTATTTTAATTATTATCATTGATTATGGGCCATATTTTATATCATGGATATGGGTGAGCTTACAAATTGTTGCACAAGTGGATCCATGCGGTGCTAATAGTCACCTTGAATGGATTTGAGGTCTTTGATCCCATTTGTACACTCATATCGATGATTTGTCCAAGGGAAGTCAGTGTTATCGGAAAATTTATCATTCAGCAATATTATCAGCAATTAATTAACTTCAGTGGTTCGATTTTGTGTAGTTGGTACCTATGGACATCCATTACACTGTTATATACTTCAGTTCGCCGTTATATGTTATGGTTCATGATTATGATAATTATTATTAGTTATTATAGGCCATATTTTATATAATGGATATGGGTGAGCTTACAAATTGTTGCACAAGTGGATCCATTCGGTGCTAATAGTCACTTTGAATGGATTTGAGGTCTTTGATCCCATTTGTACACTCATATCGATGATTTGTCCAAGGGAAGTCAGTGTTATGGGAAGATTTATCATTCAGCAATATTATCAGCAATTAATTAAATTAAAAAGTAACCATGACTATAGCCAAGAAGTCGATTTGATTAGTGAGGCGTAAAGTATTAACTTGGGGGTATATCATTGTGTTTATTGCGGCTCTAGAGACAACATTCCATGTACATATCACTTTTGGGGTCAACGCTTCATGTTTGCTCACCTAGGGAGGGTGTCTTCTACATGCAGGCGAACTTGAAGATGGGACCACTTATGTGTCACATTGTACCATCTTGGATATTGTATTGGGGGCGCCTTAATGAGACTAGACCACTAGGCAGCCCCCCATCTCACATGCTATTGTTATGTTGTATACCACATTTCTATACTTGGGCGCATAAGGGGAGAATCAGCCCCTCTCTCTTAGCTCATTTGATGTATCATGTACACACTCTATTCACCGTTGATCTTTGTTGGAGATGATTAGATCCTAGTCGTCCATCTCTTTGGAGCTAAGGATTTTGTATTTGGAGTTCTATATATTAGAGAGCTCACTCATTGTATAAGGACTTTTGGGCTCTTGGAGATTTCAGGTAATAGAGAAAATATCATTCGGCAAAAACGTGTGTTTCTTGTGCATGGTGTTCGTGATTGTAATGTTCGGTCTTTTATAAAAAGGGAATAACTGAGGACTAATAGCACTAGTAGCAGAAAGGTACATCAATTCAATATTATTAAGTCATCAGTGTAGATAGAAGGCCATCAGAGTTCATATCCTAAAGCATGCGGAGCATGCAAGCCTTGTTTAGTCAGTGTTAAAGTCAACATCAAATTAGAATTGCATACATGCAAAAGTGAAGCATAAACCCTAAAAGTGACATGCAAACCCTAAAAGCATATGAAGATCTATTTAAAAGGGGTTATAGGACTAAAGGAGATTGCTATTGTTATTGTTGATTGATTTTGGAGTTTCAAGCAGCAAGACAGCGTGCAGTCGCGACAGTTGGGGTTGGAGACGGTGTCTTCAGCGTCGAGGGTTCGGTAGTGAGATATCTGCCATAGTCTCTTATTGGGATAGATCATTCAGGTTTATCCATTGCATCCATCATATACTACAGTATTCAGAGATCCAGCACATTCCAAAGGGTTATTAGCAGATTCATGTTTTGCAGCCGGAAGTAGCAGGGAAAACACAGAAGGATTCGTTGGGACCACAAAATCCAGTCTTTCCTCTGCATGTCAGCTTCCTCTTTCTCAGCAGGCCTATCCTACGGTATGCAATGATTATCAGCCATCAGTTTGCTCACCTAGAGCATCTATCAGCCAAACAGATCAATTGGGGGCGTGAGCAGCAGAACTGCTAATCAATTTGCTAGGGCACTTAGAGGCAGCCAAACCTCCGCATGTGCCAGGCAATCTCTCCGGCATCAGCAGGCGGACAAGCTCAAAAAAGTTTCAACCCGAACGGGCCTCTCCTCCTACAAAAACGTCACCTTCAGTCTGGAGGGTTTTTACGATACTGCAATGCGGTAACACTGGAGGAAAAGAGCATTATTAGACCACCCATCCAGATCCTTATGCATGCAGCTATCTTTGGAGTCATTATCAGCCAAAATATCAGTGGTAAGTGTTAATTTCTCTCTGCAAAACCCTAACCCTAATTCAATTATATTTTAGGGCATTTTTGCATGGTGAGTTTGCATGCACAGTTATTTTGCAAATCTGCATGAGATTGAGTGTGCGAGTCAACACTATCATAGAACAATAGAGAATATCAGTATTTGGGATATTACAGTGGTATCAGAGCATGTTCCTTGCCAGCTGTGGGCATGCAAAATTGTAAATGAATTCAGAAAACCCATACAACATTACTTACCAAAGACAGAGGTTTAGAAACAGTGATAGAGGAGAAGAGGAGTTAGAGGGCATAGAGTTAGGGGACAGAGAGTATCAGTTTGGAAAGGGCAAAGAAACAATGGCCGATGATGATAAAACAACTTTCAATAGTCTCATATCAGCCATAAAAGAACTCACTACTGGGCAAAAAGAAATGATGAGTACCATCAGGCAAATGATAGAGAAAAATGGGCCCACCCCACACAGTCCCTTGTTTCCCAATAGTGATAGGGTATCCACCAGTAGTGGTGGGGAGCACTTACATACCAACATGCAGAGCCATCCCCATATATACAACAAGCCTTCCTGACCTACCATGCCTCAATTCTTAGATAGTCCAGCTGCAGTGCCTCTAGCACAAGTAGAACCAGAAGAATCCATGAGTGACCTATCTAAGAGAGTATAGAGCTTAAGGATATGACTTCCATTCAGCCATGACCTTCACTGACTTCCGCCACTTTAAAAGTAAGAACAAACCCAGAGCTTACAATAGGCCATTTACCCAGAACTATGAGTTACAGCACACCATAGGGAAACTGACTATCCCTACCTTTGAGGGTACCTGGGGTGGCCTAGCCCGGAATTAAGTGCAGAAGTTGGATACATACTTCCAGCTCAACCCCATGATTGAGACAGATGCCATTAAATTGGCTACTTTGCATTTGGATGAGGATCTCCTTAAAGGCATAGTTGGGGGAGGGAAGAAAGATGAGCATGAAGTACAGGTTGTTGGTGAGCTTCATTTGGAGTTAATAGTACATGATGAGGATGTGCATGAGGAGATAGCATTAGAGCCATCCTGTGAGTCTAGCGACACAAGCACATTCGCTAGTCAGATTGTGGACAAGCCATGTGATGAGTTGGAGTTGGTACACTCTTCATCATCTACAGCACAAGTCCATACAATTATGACAGGCGAAATACATGAGGTGCAAGGCAATGAGCACATCAGTCGAGATAGTGAGCAGTCACACATGGAGGTTAGGGAGAGTTTATACATGTATGAGATAGAGCTTCCAGATGATAGTCACCGAAAAAAAATTGAACGTGTTAAAGAAAGCATTCTAGCGATGAAAGAGAGGACCAAGATACTCCAAGACACCATATATTACAGCGATATGTTGAGCTTACATCTCTTCGAGTTGTATGTACCGAGTCAACAGTCAGGCTTTCTAGTATTGAAGAGAAGTTAGATTCCTTAACAGAACAGCAGAAGAAGTATACAATTGCATTTCAAAGCAGTCCTCTTCGGGAGCACATAGACAAGGCTTGCAGTAGCTTGAGTCCACATTTGCATAATGGAGGATTGTTTTTACAGGTTGGCCAGGATTGAGAAATTAGGCAATAGTATATGAGCATTCCAGTTGAAATCAGAAGGGCAAAATGTCATCTTGGTAGGATTATTTCTTATGATGGTGCTTATGGACAAGGTCCTTTTTGGGGATTGGATTGGAGAGAGATTAAGAGTTGGTGTCCTATTGAGTGGGCGATTCTTGGGAAGACATTCCTAGCCAAGGGTATAGTCACACAAGAGCCTTCGGATATTTGGGATGAAAGATGCACAAGTTTGCATTGGGATCCAAGTGGGAGACCTTATGAGGAATGGATACAGTGTTTACTGATGGCGTTACATGGGAGTCCACAGAATGCTCCTGGTGTCGATACTACGCAGGGTAGCAGTGGATGCATTTTGACCTCTGCAATTCTCAAATTGATTTGGGACCCTGGTATTATAGTGGCGGGCAGTTTAGTGATTGCTAGAGGATGCTTTCAGGAGGTCTCTTGTGATGGTACCTCGTTTTCACCATGGCTAGTCACTCTACTTATAGGAGGCTTCCGTGGGATATTTTGTGATGGTACCATGCAGTGTAGTGCTTTGAGCAAAGGGTGCTATAGATCTCCTAGGATAATTTGGGACACTGGGATCATCCCCGGATTCAGTTGGTTCAGTTTGATTGATTGTGGAGTCGCGTTGGCATTGCTTGAGGACAAGCAATCTTTGGCAAGGGAGGACTGTAATGTTCTGTATTTTATAAAAGGGAATAACTGAGGACTAATAGCAATAGTAGCAGAAAGGTACATCAATTCAGTATTATTAAGTCATCAGTGTAGAAAGAAGGCCATCAGAGTTCATATCCTAAAGCATGCGGAGCATGCAGGCCTTGTTTAGTCAGTATTAAAGTCAATATCAAATTAGAATTGCATGCATGCAAAAGTGACATGAAAACCCTAAAAGCATATGAAGATCTATTTAAGAAGGGTTATGGGACTAAAGGAGATAGCTATTATTATTGTTGATTGATTTTGGAGTTTCAAGCAGCAGCACAGTGCGCAACCGCGGCAGTGGGGGTTGGAGACGTTGTCTTCAGCTAGTGAGGGTTCAACAGTGAGATATCTGCCCTAGTCTCTTATTGGGATATATCATCCAGGTTTATCCATTGCATCCATCATATACTACAGTATTTGGAGATCCAGCACATTCCGAAGGGTTATTAGCAGATCCACGTTTTGCAGCCAGAAGTAGCAGGGTAAACACAGAAGGATTCGCTGGGACCACAAAACCCAGTCTTTCCTCCGCATGTCAACTTCCTCTTTCTCAACAGGCCTATCCTACGATATGCAGTGATTATCAGCCATTAGTTTGCTCACCTAGAGCATCTATCATCCAAACAGATCAGTTGGGGGCGTGAGCAACAGAACTACTAATCAATTCGCTAGGGCACTTAGAGGCAGCCAAACCTCTGCATGTGCTAGGCAATCCCTCCGGCATCAGCAAGCGGGAAAGCTTAGAAAGTTTCAGCCCGAACAGACCTCTCCTCCTACAAAAACGTCACCTTCAATCTGGAGGGTTTTTACGGTACTACGGGGCGGTAACACCGGAGGAAAAGAGCATTATTAGACCACCCATCCAGATCCTTAAGCATGCAGCTATCTCTGGAGTCATTATCAGCCAGAATATCAGTGGTAAGTGTTAATTTCTCTCTGCAAAACCCTAACCCTAATTCAGTTATATTTTAGGGCATATTTGCGTGGCAAGTTTGCATGCATAGTTATTTTGCAAATCTGTATGAGATTGTGTGCGAGTCAGCACTATCATAGAACATTAGAGAATATCAATATTTGGGATATTACAGTGATTTGTGATTAGATTATCTTACTCCGTGAACATTGGTCAATTTGTGGTGAATTTTGTTAGCATTTGTTGTGGTCGATTTGTGGCAGGATAGCGATTTGAAGAGGGGTGTTATTGTGGAGAAGCGTAGCTTTTCTCTCTCAAATTCATGACACTTCAAGGACTTTTTATCTGTGGATTATTTTGTCAAGTAAAATGCTCATTGTTTATCTTGTTATAATTATCTTTCTCTCTTGGATATCAAATTGACTCTTGTTGTTTGCTTGTGCAGGAGAGAAGGGTGCATTGGTCACTTTGGGCATTTTCAATTTGGGCAAGATCCTCACCAGAATTTCACCAAGTTGGGCATAGTTGAGGAAGAGTGTCACTATCTCGGTATCAACCAAGTTTTTGGGTAATTCATAATCTTTCTCTATAGTTTAGATTTCTATTCCATTAGTCTAAAAATATTGTAAGTTTCAAAAAGCCTAGTTCCTGACTCAACTCATTGGAATGCATGTGTGCTTAAACCACAAGTTGGATTTTATTAGAAATTGTATCAAACCAATAGGGATCAATTTGTATCACACTCTGACTCCATTTACCCAATCTATAGCACTGGTCTCCCTCGATGAATCCCTCAGCCCTTATGCTGTTTCTGCAGGTGTCCTGGAAGCCTCGAGCATCTAATTTGGTTTTGTTGCTATTCCAAGTCATCCCAGCAGTAGGTATCCGAATTTTGTGACCAGCTCCTCCCTATTCCCCTTTCTTGGAAATCTGCCCTGTTAGGCGGCAAATTACGCTAGTTCATCGACTTTCATGTTGTCCAATGAATGACCACAAAAACCAGGTCAAGTACAAACTGGGAGTGCTAAAGCATGAACTCCCATATCAACACTATCAAAAGCAGATAAAGATAAGGATCTAAGTATCTAGCTAAGCAGCTAAATTAAAATAATAAGAGAGACAACATGCAGCCTCAAGCAAAGTAATAGGGGCATTAACAATCCCAAACAGATTAACTAAAGGTGTTGTAACATAAGTATTAACCGCTCCAAACAAGCACAGAATTTGGTACTGTAACAGCAAAATTTGGCATTGTAACAACCAGAATCTGGTGGTATAACAATCCGAATTTGACATTGTAAGTCTGAAATTGATGATGAAAACAGTCCAGAAAAGCATGAAGTAGTGTGCAGAACAGGCTTGTACAGGTGCACATCCCGAGGAACACACAGCCACAAAATTTAGCATTATAAGCTTATAACAACCAGAATCTGGGGGTATAACAGTCTGAATTTGGCACTGTAACAGTCTGAATTTGATGACAAAAACAGTCCAGAACCATATGGAGTAGTGTGCAGAACAGGCCTGTACAGGTTCACATCCCAAGGCATAACACAACCGTGAAGAGTAGACCATAAGAAATCACATGGGATAATCCCAAAACAGCAAGCAACATGCTTGCAAAATGAGCCAAGCCTTAAACAGGCCAGAAAAAACGGTTCCACAAATATCACTGTACAAAGAATTTGAAAAAATTCTGCAAAGAAATACAGAAAGTTTGCACAGAAAGCGAGACAACAAACATGCACAGAATTTGACATATGCATGAGAATCATGGGAAATCGAGGCAACCGACATGCACAGATACATATTGGGAGCACAAAAATGGTTCCTAGATAAAGCAAAATGCAGAATGTAAAATACTGATCTAAGCTAAGACCTTATGACTGAACACTAATAGAGAAAAGCAGAGATCTGGAAGGTAAATGTACAAGGAGAGTGAATCCATAGTACAGAATACAAATAATGCAAGGTCTCAAGTGGTGCTAGATGAAATGAACAATGTTCATTTACTAGCAAATATTCAACATAAGAGGGATAGTAAACAGAAATATCCATATATGACAGTGAAAAATAAATAATTAAATAATGATTGCAATGCCATGAGAAAGTATAGTTAAATATGCATTGACTAGTGACCATGGATGATAGATCATGCTCTTTCACTAGGTCATGCCCTTCAATTAAGATGGGTCACTTCACTAATTAGTGTTGATTTTTGTACCTAGGAAAGTGTTCCCCTAGGTGACATTAGCCTTAGTCACTTGAAGGGGGAAATTAAAGTGACCATTACATTAAATGACTTGAGATGAGCATTTAATGTGACTTTAGAGATTAAAGTCAAATTTTGATAAATTTAAGTGGGTGAGTGAATTAAATATTTATGAGAATTAAATGAGAGCATTTAATCTCATCCATTGATCAGTCTAATCTCAGCCATTGGATTAGATGGCTCCTCACCTACCTAGGGTTTAGACAAAAGCAAGGGAAAAGGCATTTTGCATTCAATTCTTGAGACCAGAGTGAAGAGACGAGAGAGCAAGAGAGAGGCACGGAATTCGAGGCAGTCATTCTGGAGAGTTTTCAGAGGGCACAGAAATTGAGGCACCACCGTGAGCATGAAATGAGTGGCACAGATTTCGAGGAGAGCTTAGCAGTCCGTCCCTACAGCATGAGTGTGGGCACGAGTTTCGAGGAAGGTTCTGAGCACAGATTTCGAGGAGTACTGGGCACATTTCCCAAAGCAGCAAGCATTTATTGTGGCACTAATTTCGAGGCCGTACTTCTGCATTTATTACAGTCTGGACAGCACAAGTTTCGAGGCAGTTCTGGCACAGATTTCGAGAAAGGTTGCACATAAATTGAGACAGCCTTGCACAGAAATCGAGGCAGCCTGCTGGGTCATTTTTTCTGGTTAAGATAAGTTGTATTTTGACTGAAAAATTACTGTCCTGATTTTTCCAAGAAGAAATAAGAAAAACTCTCTCTCGCTGGGTTTCCCCTTGTGGGTTTTTTTTGTGGCACTAATTTCGAGGCCGTACTTCTGCATTTATTACAGTCTGGACAGCACAAGTTTCGAGGCAGTTCTGGCACAGATTTCGAGAAAGGTTGCACATAA
>LPNX011210472.1:296409-332090 GCA_001517045.1 Pseudotsuga menziesii
ATCGAGACAGCCTTGCACAGAAATCGAGGCAGCCTGCTGGGTCATTTTTTCTGGTTAAGATAAGTTGTATTTTGACTGAAAAATTACTGTCCTGATTTTTCCAAGAAGAAATAAGAAAAACTCTTTCTCTCTCACTGGGTTTCCCCTTGTGGGTTTTTCCAGGGCTATTGACCAAAATTTCTGAGTACTGTGTGTTTTCTGGAAGTGCATTTATTTCATTTTCTGTCATTAAAAATTGAGTTACAGCAGTGTTTATTTAAGTCTGAAAATTTATGTTAATTCCCGCCTTATGAATTTCTAGGTTGGGCATTAAACTGAGTTATTTTTTACATTTAAACCGGAGGCTGAAACTGAGAAAAACTTACAATTATTATTATTAATATCATTGTTTATTATTATTTATTCATTTAATGTTAACATATATATTATTTTCATTACGTTGTCTTCCCCTTTAGAGATGATTTGACCTCAAAGCATATTTCTGGAAAACACTTTCTCTTCTTCTCGCTTGTAATGCTTTCTCATGATCCTATGTTCTTGTCGATGTAATAGTTGATGATACAATCTGTGATAGTTGATGATAAAAGACAATATGATCTTCGAAGTGCCAAGCATTATTCTCAAATTGTTGAAGTGTCTGACCAGCCTAATTCAATTTTCTACAAAACTATGTGGCAACGACTTCTGTAATTTGCAAAATGATTAGATTACACATTTGAGCTTCTTTCCAATATAGTAGGATCTTTACTTGGCTCCGGATACTGATTTTGTCTTTGTTTAGTTTGTTGATGACCTATATAATTAGCATAACGCGTAGTCACCAGAATCGCAATTGGCAATAAATCGGTGAGGCAAAAGAGTCAATGTTTTGAATCGGATCGGGAAAAAATCGACAAATACAAAAAATTAATATATATACAAATATATAAGAAAATGTTGAATAAGTTGGCTGAGTTAAATCCTGCCCAGGTAGCCTATTTGTGGATGATTTGGTCACTGTCCCTTCACACCAGCAAGTGGAAAACACCTCCAGCAAGCAAAATAACATCCACAAGGATCAATAACGTAGAAAGTGTGGATCAGCCACATGGAGAGCAATTTGCCAATGTGGATCACCCATAGAGAGGGCGATTTGCAGGTGTCAACCAGCCAAATGAAGGGCAATTCGCAGATTTCAATTGGTCTAGTATACTTTAGTACCTAATTGTATATATAGGGAGCATTTCAAAACTACTATTAGCATCTCTAAATCTGCAATAGCAAGGCTGAACATTTCAACAAACATCGACTTTCATCTAACTGAAGAGTCAGTGATTGATCAATTGGTTGGTGAGATGACTAACTGTAAGAAGTAGAACCTAATTGACATGATTGAGATGATAAATTATTATTAGTTAGGTCCCCTAAAGCTCATGTCTCTCCACCATGACTCACCCCATCAACATTATATGTGAGATCTCATTGTTCAATTGTAGTAATCAATTATTTCATTCCTATTTAATACGAATATATAGATAGATAGATAGATAGATAGATAGATAGATAGATATATATATATATATATATATATAGAGAGAGAGAGAGAGAGAGAGAGAGAGAGAGATCAATGTGTGCTTTGTCTGCCATGATTTATGTGCTTCATGTACGAAATAGATTATGAATCTTCTAGTTCATAACAAATGGTATCGGAGAGAATTCATTCCCTATTTTCCAGGTACAGAAACCTCTTTGAGGCAATAAACCTTCAGGTTGGGAGACTCTGCAGAGTCTGCACTTCCACTCCTTGGCATGGGTAGCACTTGTTTCTCCCGCACAATTTTCTATCTCAATCAATGCCTGCACCCTTTTCTCCAGTAATCGCTCTCTAATAATCGCTTGATCTGCTTCTCAGTCTTTAACTCCCTACTCACTCCACTGCAACATACCCTATACAAAAAAAAGAGAAGAAAACCATCTTGAAATAATGGAGCTACATATGCTCCAAGATTGGTCCATCCGGAAACATTGTCTAGTTGTGGCAGTTGTGGACTATTTTGCCTCCTAGGATGGTGCCTTATCAAGATTAAAAACCTCTATTATGAAACATTGGAGCCACTGTAAAATAAAACGAGAAAAAGTGGTATTAAAATTGACAAAACAATTGTTGTTATCAAGCTACAACACCCATCATGGTGTCCTTGTTAATTTTATGAACATCACCGATTGATACCATTGCATGGAGAATATAACATTGCTTGGAAAAGATGAAAGAAGAAAAACAACTATTGTCATATATATATATATATATATATATATATATATATATATATATAGTTGCCCAGAACAAACTAATATAGAGTAGTCATCCACAATATTAACATTTCTTTGTTATCCATAATTGTAATTTACTCATGGAAAAAATCTCATAGATTGTTGCAGAAGCCACTAAAATAATGAAACGTTTTTGGGGGTTCAGCCTGAATAGGTGTGGCTCATTGGCGTCGCTTGATATGAAGTCACTTGTTGTAAAGGAGGTCACGAGATCAAATCCCACCTAGGTTTTACCTGTGTCCCATGTCTTGCGGGCAGGTGTGGGGTAGCTAGGGGTATAGTGGTAGCAGAAATGGATCCCTGGACCCCGTGTTACGCGAGTACCATCTCAGATCCTAGCCCCAGTTGCCGATTCCCCTAGTCAACAAAAAAAACGTTTTTCAGGGTTCATTGTGTTATTTAATTCACAGAAGCAGCCTTGTAAGGTGCGACACCATCGCTTTCCCTATCGTTACCACTACCACACTAACGGCGCTTATAAAAATAAATTATAAACACCACCAGAAAAAATTAAGCACGTAAAACAAATCACTATGTGAAAAGCAGTCTCTCTGTTCATGGCTTATAGTGAATAACCACTGCCACTGGGGATTTTGGATGCCCCACTCACTCTAGAGAAAACCGAGACTTTCATGCCTATAACATAACTTCATAATGCATATATTATATATTAAAATAAGTGTGGTGAATATAGTTTACTATAGATCTAAGTTTATATATATAATGAAGTTTAATGTAAAGGAAAGGAAAAAAAGTTGTGTAGCACAGGAACCGCTCTCGGCTTTTAGGAAACTCGTTTATGAAGTTCCGACGTTCCAAGGAACTTGGGAACTTGTAGGGAACTTTCCCAATCTAGCGCAAACCCTTCTGGATGGTTGGGAACTTATTGGGAACTTTTACCCTCTAAAATCGGGAACTTGGGGACTTTTTTTTGCGTGTTTCCTTCGTCGGGAACTTCCACCCATTCATGATCTCCATGTTGGTTGTTAACAACATTCCTATTTCCTTGCGACCGTACATAAACATAGTTGACTCAGAATTTTTTCTCTAGAAAACTTAGTTGCAATAAAGAAATAAAAATTGTGCTACCTTGTCGAGTTGGTGCACTGATCTCTGTCTACCGCTCGTGCTAGAGTATTCACTCGTCCCTATGCTAAATTGCAGTTACTATTAATCAATAATAAATTTAAGTCTATTTTTGACTTTTTATATATTATTAAATAAAAGAAAATAAATTTATTTATTTCACTATTTACTTTATGAATAGAAAGTAAACTTTTAACTAATTGGAAATGGTTTTAGATCTCACTTTAAAACTAAATTCATATATTACATTTAAATAAAAATTCTCTTGATTTTTATTTTATAATAATTTTAATTTGAATATTTATACACCTTTGCAAATACCCTAGCATAGAATGTTTTGTAAACATATAATATTCTAATACATTTTAATCATAGTTGCCACAAAACTGAAAACTTACTCTATTCATATAGCCACAAATATAGGGACTATAACTTCTAAAAGTCTCCACTTTAGAAAGAGTCTACCTTATATAATCAATGACGTGGATGGTAATCTTGATTTTATTGCCATTTCGATCTGCTAAGAGGTTCTAGTTACAACCGTAAAATAAGGGATAAGTTAAATCATCCGATTTGTGTTAATGATTCTTTTCTTCTCTATGTTTCTTCTCTTCTCATGTTTTTTTAATTATTTTATTTTATATTTTTTATATTTTTTTAATATATATTATTGACGTTCCCAACCTGCCGTTTCTTGCAAATTTGGGGGAAATTTCTAGATGTATCATATATTCGTACCCACGTTCCCTACGTTCCCGCATTCCAGAAACTTGTGCAACATAGAAAAAAAGCAATTTTGTATATTAAGTAATATTATATAATGAAATTTAATGTAAAGGTAAGGAGAAAAAGTAATTTTGTATATTAACTTTTAAGTAATATTAATCTTATAAGGCTCTTTTCCTGTTATAACTATAAACAAAAAGGGGGTATTCGAAAAAATGATAATTATAATAATAATCCCTAATTCAAAAGTGAGAATGGACAATTATTAATTCCTGGGAAAGCTATTTGAAGTCAAGAGGTTCCTCAAACACCCATCTTTGATTTAGGGTTTGAAGCAGGTTGAGAACAATTTATCTATGTAGAGTAGGTGGTGTAATCCTTCATTTAAAGTGAAGTAAGAATTCTAGAAATTGTTACAGAGGTCAATTCGTTCCTTGTCATGCTAAACCTCAGCTGTGATAATCCCAACTTTGAAATGTTTCAACATTTCTTCATTTGTGACAGTGAGCATCAGACTAAGAATGTAGATGCCTCAATGCTGATAATTATGACATTCATTTTGGATGAAAGTGAAGATAAAACAAAACAATTGTTATATGTTCTCACTTTTCTTAACTAACCTGGGAGGAGAAATGAAAGGGGTTTCACCACCTGCCCATGCAATTGCTGTAAATGTTATTAAACACTGTGCAGAAAATTAAGCCAGTCTCTAACAACAGAAAGACCTATCTTCAATAATGTTAACTATGAAAATGGAGTTAAAACCAACAGACCTGAAGATGAATCAAGATGATCCAGATAGATCAGCAATGTTTTGGTCCATGACTCTCTAATCCCTAGCATTTCACAAAATAATCAAAACAACTCTCACATTGAAGACCCTGTATGACCTAATAGATCTCAAGATCAATACCTATATTACATGCTTTTTGATGCATCATTCTTTACTCCTAATTTGTTGAATCCTCATCATATGGATGACATTCTTCATGCCCACGGGGTTAACACCACTGGTAGTCACCAATGTTGCTGAGCATTTGGCTAGTTCTGAGCCAGCAAGTACATGGTTTCAATTCCCTTGGGTGAGGCACACTAGTCTACGTCAACGAGTATACTAGGGAATCGGATGCCATCCACAAATGTGGGCAAGCATCCCATGGGTTTCCCTTCAAGGTTTAGAAAATTTAATATGTTTCAGAAATAAATTAAATAATGCATTAAATTCTATAGGATCCCATCAACTATCGAAAAAAATCTTGACAACCATGTAATCCATTTATTAACACGATACCCAAGAAAATCCAGTATCACGTCGGCTGATTTTTCCAGTTCTTGACATTTTGGATTGCAATCACGTTGATCGTTGATGTTTTGGACTACATGGTCACGGAGAATATCCTGGGCGAATCCCAGCAGATCTGGATCTGAATCCATATCCAATTCAGAGACCCATGTATCCAATCCCTGAGCCTGACTGCTTCAGTAACATAGCATAAGAGATACAAAACACTGATAAAATATATCAGACAGAGGTTCTCCAAATGCTTTTCTGTAATATCTAGTGTATATTGCACATCAGCATGATCATATGACAAATTGAAATGTCAGCATATCAATGGATAAACAATAGAACATTTAAAATGCATAATAGCTATCAGAAGATCTTAATCCTAATAAATCGAAACAATCCCAATCAAAATAATAAGAAATATCTAAAATGAAAGTTGTTGGAAATAAAAGACACTGACAAACCTGCTGCCCTACAACATGTATATGGTCAATGCGTCTTAATGAGATTTTTCCTTTTGCTGAGCGCACCAATAGATAGTCGGTTGATGCAACCTTATGAGGAAATACCGGTGCACGATACATATTTGTTTCAAGAGATGATTGACTGTAACCTGGTTTAATATCTCCCAAAAATGGTGATTTATCAGTTGGCTCTACGGCTACAACAGTGCCGACACACTTTGATCCATTACGCAATGTAGCTGCATTTTGATCAGCAGATGTTAACTTCTGATAATATGTAAACAAGCGAGCACCCATTCCTGCATTTCCCAATAATAGAGGCCTTTCCTCACAGTACCTATAAAGATTATAAATTCAACAGTGAGACCCACATTAGAAAGAATATTAAAAAGACAATAGTGATCTATAAATTTACTACTTGGGAACTATTAGTAATCTTTTGAGGATAAATTACCACAGAATAATGAGAAAAGGTTGAACCCGACGATGAGAAACCAGAAATGGCAAATCATATATTATAACCTAGAAAGATCAGATCTTCAAGGAGTAAACTGTATGAAAAGGGCAACAAAACTGGCAACATTGTTCTTGTTTGAAGAGTTTAATTGTGACTGATTATCCTTTTATCGCTTCCCATCTTATACCCTAGGTCACATGGTTCGAGTTCAAATTCGAGTTCGAGGACCATTTGATTCGATTCGAACTTCTCGATGAGGTTCGTTTGAGGTTCGTCTTTAGGTTCGAGAATATATATATATATATATATATATATAACTAAACTATGATACAAAATAAAAAAAAGTTACATCAACAATTTAATCATGGAATTGGAAATACACAACTCAGGGTCTGTTTCAACTTTCAGCTCAACTGCTTAAATAAATTTAATCCTAATCACGATTAACTTCAGTCTTAAATGGCGGCACAATAGGATCATGGGTTTGTGACCACAGTTGCACTTATAGATTATAGTATGTAACTAAATCAGTGAGTTGGTGATTGAGCAGTAGCAGTGATTCATGAACACAGAGATCAAAACTCATGGCATTGCAAACTCTAAGCACTAGCATGAGGGTTTCTCTGCTAAGCAGTAACAAGTAGAGAGGAAAAACTTTGTGCATGGGTAGACCATAGGGTGTTAGGAGTAAGGTTTATGTGAAGAAACCAAGGTCAAAAAAATTTATTTTTTAATTAAATTCGCCTTTAGATTCGAATCAGCTTGAGATTCGGCAAAATTCAAACCTGGAGGTTCAAATTCGCCGAATCTTGTGACTTAGCTTATACCTAAATAGTAAAAAGTGTATTTCATAAGCATAATTTCTCTATGCAAATTTACTGCAAGTGCATTATCTTTTATGGTGGATATCCCCTTCTTATTTCATATCTTGGATGTCTCTTTTTATTCAAATTCATCCAAAGTAAAATCTGTTTTTATGTACAGTAGAATTTGCTGGTTGTAAGTCAATGATTCAGTTATAATAATATACTTTCATATTTTCACAAGAAGAGCCTATGATACTTGCTTCCCTATGACCCGTCACCCCATATGCCCAACTGTTTGTGTAAGCATTGATCCTACCTCCAACCACTTAAAACTCAAAACCCACGTTAAGAAATAATTTAAACCCCCCAAGTATAAATTTTCCCACCATAAAGCACTGGTATATCTTAGGTAAGGGCTCCTTCCTTGGGTAAAGTGACAATCTCTTCAAACCGTGAACTGTATATTGCTAGATCCATTCTCAAACGATAGATCAATCATCTAGCTTTAATTATTAGTCCCTAATTTATCCTAACTTCACCTCTTTTCCCTTAGATTTGATTTGGATAGCTAAACCCTAGGACAATTTGGGACTTTTCATGTAGGCACATTTTATCTCTTAGATCTTAATCTAAACTCTAATTAAACCTTAGATCTAAGAGTATTAATCAAGATGCTTTCATTTAAGCTCTTAATTAGTCATCTACAAGGTTATCTTCGTTATAGGGATGCCCCTTCGGCTTAGCTTTTAGCTTGGTCTAAAGTGTTGGTAGCCTTGGCTGGTGTGACAACTGAATCATTTCAGAGGTCTTGGTTGTCGTAGGTCACAACTTTAGTTGCCTTCCCTCTACCATCCTGAATAGGATCATCTCAAGGGGCAACTACAAGATTTGTGATAACAGGAGTGATAGTAAATTATAAGTTCTTTTATTGAATATTCACCTACATTATCTACATGTATGATTTTATCAAACCAAAATATTTGCCTAGAATACTATACTCATAAATATTTCATTCCTTGAAGGTTTTTCTACAGCACATTCAAACGTAGCCCCAATTCCTATGATGCTTCTTCATCTCCCCCCACCCGCACAAAACAAAGACAAGGTTGATACCCATGGGGCAAAAGCAAATCTCAGACAATAGCTTCAAGAATAAAAACTGCAACCACAATGACATGCAAATAAATATGGTTAACACGCATAGGATGCATCACTGGATTTCCAGTATTGGCCTAAAAACACCTTTAAGATATAGGTCCATTTGCACATCATAAGGATAAAAACCCTTCCTATGTCCACCAACGAGAGTACATCATAAAAACAAAGACCCTTGTAGGAATGTCCCAATCGAATCGACCAAAGAGATGTTTTTCAAGACTGGCACATGTCCATGAGCACTAGCAAAATTTCAGGAGCTACAGTATACATTAAGCTTGCTACCAAATTACAAGCAAAGAGATTTTTTTATATACAGAACAATGTTGATGTGCAATTGAGTTAGGTTAAAGGATCAAATGTCAAGTAGCACATACAGTGTCAAGCTTAAAATAGCAAAAAGATCCAAGGAAGATTCAATCTTAATAGGCAAAAGAAACAACTAAGAATCAGAGTTATTAAACCGATGAACATAGAGAACTCCAGTATCCACATTATTATGCCCCTAAAAGAGCACATAAAACACACTTCAGATAACAGAAAAGGAAGTTATCAATTATATCCTTAAGTTTTCAAACAAGAGAATTAATGAACTTCTACAAATATAGTAAGCAATAACAACAAACCTTAACAGATACAAAGCCAACAAACTGTGAATGGAATTGAAAGCTATTTCCTTCAATGCTTTATTGCATTACTTGTAATGTAGTTTGTGTGTTCACATCAAGAATCACTAGAAAAAGAAAGATTGCATCTATAATTTATGAAGTTCTTCACCATCTTTCATAAGAACTTTCTAGGTAAAAGAAAAAATTATGAGAAGTTGGCCATGAAAACATACTCCATGAGAAAAACATGTCCATCTTTTACTGAGAGTTCTGACTTCTTCTTGAATGCACCAGGAGGACGTACAGGTTTGTTTTCACCTGGCAATCTCTGTGCCTTCGGCCATGGATGTACTTTTGTACGCACAAGATGAAGAACAGAATTTGGCCGCACATCCTGTTGAGCAAGTGATTTCCTCTCCTGAAGCTCCTTTCCAGAATAAAGAAATTTGATCTTTTCTGAAGGCTTGAAATCTATTGACATGAAAATCTTTGATGATAAATATAAAAGGAAACAAAGGTGGCACTTGTAATATTATAATAAGCAGAAATGTAAATAATACTTCATAAAGAACCTTCCAAATAAAAGAATTTTACTTATCTAATCACAGCAAGTTATTAGTTAAACAGCCTTGTATGACCAGCACAAACAACAATTCTAATATATAGGATGACTTAATATCCTTAAGCAAAGGAATTCCAACCTAAAATGTGGTGCCAATTCTAGATAGCATTAATCTAAATGCACAAAATATTAGTATATAATAAATGAACATATTTTCAAAGATGTAACTGAATTAAGTGACAAAGTAAGCAGAATGCAACAGAAAACATGACACAAAAGCCATTCCAATGGAAAAGATGTAGAATCAGAAAAAATATGACCTAGCTTTTTGGCTGCTTTTCCTTTCACAGATTCCAACGTCTCTGCCGCATCCACATGAAATTTACTTCCTTTTCCTCCCATGCTCATCACTATAATTTTCATTGGTCCTTGTGTAAAAAGGCTACCCTGCTCTTTAGCAGCGACTTCATTATGATGAGGATACCATAGAGCCTTTGGCCGATGAAAATTTGCCAAGTCCTTACTGCACCAAAGCAAAAAACAAATATTTAGACGCGTTATAGTCAAACAATAATTCAGCTATTCAACTTCATAGTTCAACCTCATATGATATCATAGATCAGACTATCTGTTCAAAACTTCAAAATAGAAAATACAGCATCATAGAAAGTAAAATAAAATATGCCAAAACAATTCAAAGAAGTTGTCATCATTAACCACTGCGATCATCATGATACAAATGGCCATTCCAAATAATAGAGAAAAGCATGCAAACTAAAAGTTTGAATATATAACTAAGTCGCATGAAACGGGGAAACGGGGAAAACGTGACCCCCCAAAATTTTGGATACGGGGAAACGCGATATATATATATATATATATATATATGAGCAAGAACATTTTTATTTTAAAAAATAAATGTGAAATATAAATCATAAATCATACATGTCGACAAATCATTGCCTATGTTGAGATCCTATTCATCAATAACAACCTATGCCTCCCTCCTCTAGGCTCTAGCCTTTGTCTCTAACTCGAATTTTAAACTTGATCCTCCAAAGATTTTATACTTGATCCTCCAAGGGCATTAGTCAACAACTCAACACCCTTCAATTTTGATGAAACTTCCTAATCCAATCGTTAAAATAAGGTAGAAAAAACTTCCCATGCTTAATAAGTGATTTTGTTTGAGTGAAGAGTATATTTTTATTAATATCATGACAGAGGAGTTCAACAATCAACACCACCAACATCAAGATACATATAGGGGTTGATATTTAGACGCTTTATAGTCAAACAATAATTCAGCTGTTCAACTTCATAGTTCAACCTCATATGATATCATAGATCAGACTATCTGTTCAAAACTTCAAAATAGAAAATACAGCATCATAGAAAGTAAAATAAAATATGCCAAAACAATTCAAAGAAGTTGTCATCATTAACCACTGCAATCATCATGGTACAAATGGCCATTCCAAATGATAGAGAAAAGCATGCAAACTAAAGGTTTAAATATATAACTAAGTTGCACGAAACGGGGAAACGGGGAAAATGTGACCCCCCAAAATTTCGGATACGGGGAAATGCGATATATATATATATATATGAGCAACAAATATTTTATTTTAAAAAATAAATGTGAAATATAAATCATAAATCATACATGTCGACAAATCATTGCCTATATTGAGATCATATTCATCAATAACAACCTATGCCTCCCTCCTCTAGGCTCTAGCCTTTGTCTCTAACTCGAATTTTAAACTTGATCCTCCAAGGATTTTATACTTGATCCTCCAAGGGAATTAGTCAACAGCTCAACACCCTACAATTTTGATGAAACTTCCTAATCCAATCGTTAAAATAAGGTAGAAAAAACTTCCCACGCTTAATAAGTGATTTTGTTTGAGTGAAGAGTATATTTTTATAATGTCATGACAAAGGAGTTCAACAATCAACACCACCAACATCAAGATACATATAGGGGTTGATCTGCTTGATTAAATGCCAATTCCATATCCTCATACATGATAGAATCTGGTGGAAATTTTGCAATCCTGAAATCCTAAAAACTATTAAGTCTGTTGAATTTTGAATGGGATCTAAAATTCTACTTTTTGCATATGACGTCCAATGAGGTTGGAACCACTCTCAAACATCCTGAAACAATTAATGGTAATGTTTAAAATTTAAGTAAAAGGATGGAAAATAAAAGATAAGGAGAATCTCAAATTTAACATTACCATTAATATCACCAAAAACACCTACTCCATGGAAACATTTTTTTTGGAAACGTGACCTAATTGATTGCAGCCATATCGAAAACACGTTTCCGTACGTACGCAACGCGTTTCCATCTCAAAAACATGTTTTGTCTGTACAGAAACGCGTTTCCAGGTCGTACGGTACACGTTTCTGAGTTTCGAAACAGGGAAACGTTGAAAACAGGGTTGGGGCCCACGTTTCCTGCAACATAGATATATAATCTAAAGTTTGGACTATAGCCATAATACTGAAATATGTTCCAAGGCTGTACTATTACTTCCTAGAATCAACCAACTAGTGCAGCCCGTGGTTCAAAAACACCAGAAGTAATGACTTTAGAAAACGCGGCATCAGACAATAAAACAGCTTAGAACAACAAGAATCTGATTAATCCTGCTTCTGCTTGCTAACCAATGAATATATGTCTTACTAAGTTTAGCTCTGGCAAGTTCAAGGCATGCACTTACGCAATCGAATCCAGCTTTGTTACCATTATGCAGTGTTACACGGGGACGCATTCCCCTAGGTCGGGGGTGTGCCCCCCTTGCTCCCTGCACCCCGGGGACTTGAGAGCTCCAGCGAAACATTTCTCCTCGTGCCCAATTTTGCGAAGCTTGAGGAACACAGGGGGGAGCGTCTCCCCCGTTTTTGAAGCGTGCACTAGTGAAGCGGGGAGAACCTAGGCACTCCTTTCGAAAAATGGGGGGTGCTCGAAGACCAGATAGAGCTCAAAAGAAGAATGAATCAGGGAAATATGTGGTGTGTTTGCCTACTGGAGGTGTTCAGTAGTAATGGTAATATTAAATTCTTAAAGTAATTCCTTATCTTTCAATATCAATCGTTTTACTTAAACTTTTAACAATACCATTAATTGTTTCAAGATGTTTGAGAGTCGTTCCACCCTCATTAGCGGTGATATCATAGTTACATATATCGGCGATATCGCGATATATCGCTCCTCGTTCCCCTTGGCGATATATCGCCACTAAAAAATTGCGATATTTTCGACATTTTGAATATATCGCGATATATTCAATATGTCGCGATATATCGGGAATATGTCGGGATATTTTGGAAAATATCGGCCTGCTAAAAAAATTTGCATGGAATTGGAAAAATAAATTCATGGGTTAAGCTTTTGGCAGTGTTATTAAAACTAAATATATTAAATTCTTAAAGTAATAATTGGTAGTATTAAATTCTTAAAGTAAAAGTGACATTCTCCTTTACTTTCATTTTCTATCATTTTACTTAAATTTTTAACATTGCCATTAATTGTTTCAGGATGTTTGAGAGTGGTTCCAACCTCATCGGACTTCATATGCAAAAAGTAGAATTTTAGATCCCATTTAAAATTCAAGAGACTTAATAGTTTTCAGGATTTCAAGATTTCAACAATTCCACTGGATTTTATCAAGTATGAGGATATGGGATTGGCATTTAATCAAGTACATCCCTGTACCTTGATGTTGGTGGCATTGACTATTAGAATCTTTTATCATGACCTTAATAAAAATGTACCCTTCACTCATTAAATATGAAAAGTTTCATCAAAATTGTAGAGTAGTTGGACTTCCACCATAGCTTAAGTAGTTGGAGCTTCCAATTTGACACCTAACTCATCCAAAGCACCTACAGGACCCCCTACTGCTTCCAGAGGAAGAGTGGTGCCCCTTGCCTATAAAAGGGGTAGAGGGGATCGATGATTCCTACTATTTATCATTGTATTATTTAGTATCTAGATGCCTCATGAGTCATGATGATTAATTTCTTGAGAGACATTTATTTTGATCATCTGATGTGATTTTCTATCATTCCATCAAGAACATATTTCAATATTTTTAGTTTATCACTTTATAGTCGATATGTGATCATGAATCATGAACTACCATTTGACATCTTATGCATCTTATACATTAGTTGTATTTTCATATTTATGTAGCAATGTGTTTATTTGATGTTGTTGTTGCGTTGGATGTTAAAAAATTTGAAAAAAATGGTTATTTTTGTATTTTTTTGATCCTTTACGACATTTGCCGATATTTTCCGATATTTTCGTCGTTGTTGCCAATAAGTTACATTCCAGACCCTCGGCGATATATTCGCCGACACGATATATGTAACTATGGGTGATATGCAAAAAATAGAATATTAGATCCCATTTAGAATTCAACAGACTTAAGAGTTTTCAGGATTTAGGGATTACAACGTTTCCACTGGATTCTATTATGTATGAGCTTAAGGGATTGGCATTTAATCAAGCACATCAACCTCTCTATGTACCTTGATGTTGGTGGTACTGATTGTTGGACTCCTCAATCATGACCTTAATCATAATGCACCATTTAGTCAAGCAAAATCACTTATTGAGCAGGGAAATTCTTTTCTAATTCTACCTTATTTTAAAGCTTGGTTTAGGAAGTTTCATAAAAAATGTAGGGTGTTGAGTAATGCCTTCAAGGATCAACTCTGAGGTTCAAGGTAGAGGCAAGGGATAAGAACCTAGAGGAGGGGCCACAAGGTGTTATTGATGAATAGGATCCCAATATAGGATTTATGGTTCACTCTTGCATAATTGTATGTTGGACATGAAAGCCACAAATAATGTGATGCCCTCTGGAATCATGAAGAAAGAGGGTCCTTGGGTCCCATTTCCCCATTACGACATCTATGACATGGATTAACACATTGTTGAAGTGTGTTGAACCATTGAAGAATTAGACTGTATTTGCAAGGAGCAGCTTAAATTGTATTTACACGGGGTGAATTGATATTGCTGAGATTTATAAAAAAAAAATTACTTTTTTATAATTTTCATGACCTCGACGTCCCTTTGTCACCCCTCTCCACTCCCCCCCCCCCCCCCCCCCCCCCCCCCCCACCCCGAATTTCCCTAAACTTTGGCGGTGATCTCCACACGTCCCCAATGTGTGTTTTCCCCGCTCATGTGCTCCTGCGTCCCAAAAACTGGGGGGAACATTGCCATTATGCAAAAGCAGTGTTTCACATGGACATGTCCCGTAGGGTCGAGGACATGTTTCCTGCGTCCAGGCGACGTGAGGACTTCTTGGGATCCTTCTTCAGAGGACGTCATCCTTCCTCCCAGGGTGTACTGCTGCTTTGCAGGGGGGCATTGAGGGATTTTCTGCATTTTCGGGGTTAGATGGGATATGATCAACGTTGTCAAAACCGGACCAGAACCGGCAAAACCGGTCGGTCAGCCCGGTTTCGGTGGGTTTCCGGTCCAAACCGGAGGACCTAACCGTTTTGGGCCGCAAACCGCCCGGTTCGGTATCGAACCGGTCCAAAACCGGTTTTCCCAAAAAACCGACCGGTCTGTACAGGGCCGTACGGAGGCCAAAAAAAAGGTTTTTTTTAATTTTTTTCTTTATTTTTGGGAAGTGGGTTTTTTTTCTTTATTTTTGGAAAGTGGGTTGGTTCTATGATGTCTTATATGCTATATACATGAGAAACTTTGCATATTATGTGTATAATGGTTTGAACTCACATGGATGCACATGAATATTTAAAAATAAATAAAATTTGAATATTTTATGTACTTTTGGTGGACCGGTTTTATGATCTGGTTTTTTCCCCGGTTTTTGACCGATTCCGGTCCGATTCCGATTCTGAGGGTCGACCGGTTCCTCCACCGGTTCGGTTTTTGTAACTTTGGATATGATGCCCTCCCTCCAGCTCACTCTAGCCTTTCGTTCAAAATGATTCACTTATTTCTAGCAGTTTTAGGCATCTGGGGAAAAATACCCCAGGTAGCCTACTTTAAGCCTACTTTAGGCCATTTTTGAATTATTTTATATTATTTCATGTTATAATTTTATTTTGACATTTTATAATTTCAAATCGACATTTTAAAAGCATGTCAGCCTAGATATTTTTGTAATGTGGGTGAGAGGGTATAAATAAACCTCTCCTCACTTCATTTAGAGATAAAACAAGTGGAATCAAACAATATGCACTTATTTTACCCTACTAGGGCTCTTTGGAAGTGATGTGCCCCTCTTGAGGAAGATGATTTTCTAGATTTGATGGCAATTTCTTGAAGCTTCTTTGGTTCTATGCTCTTGCTAAAGGTGATGCTATGATTTGTTGGCTAAACACTTGCACAAGGAGGTATCTAGGGTTTTTCCTGATCTCTCTTTGTTAAATGTTGATGAATGATATATGTTTATGGATTGAAAGGTAGCCATTAGGGCTGCATTTTGTCTTGGCTAGGTTAGTTTTCAAACTTTAGTCACCTTGGTTTGTAATAGTACGTCCCTCATAGGAGTCCTTCTAGGGTTAGAACCTTAGGCCTTTAGGTTTTGTTGCCAAACCTAGGATAGGTTTCCCAACATGAAGGTTAATCACCTCCTTAGATGCCCTAGGGTTAGGATAGAATCCTAAACCCTTGTCCCAAAACCTTCTGTCTCTTCAAAGTCTAGCATCTAGGATAGATTAGGTTGCATGCGCATGTTAGATTAGGGTTAGCTTAGGTCTGCATTTTGTATCAAAAACCCTCAAATTTCATAAAATTTCAAAAAATCAAAATTTTAGGCCATTTTCGGGCCTCCCTAGAATTTCAGCTCCTAAAATTATGGGCCCTACGATTTCGGCCTACCCTTAAACTTTTCCCTACCCTCCTATAAATTCGGCCTGCCCTAAATACCCCCAAAAACCCTAGGGCGTCAACTTTTCTTGGTTGCTACAAAACCCTACATTTTTCACCACCCTAACCTCCCTTACAGCCCTCCTTTCCTTCCTTAGCCCTCTCTCACCCTTGCCCTTCCTACCTAGGGTCTCGGCCCTCTTTCCTCAACCCCATAACAGGCTGTACCAGACTCCTTTTTTGCCTCCTCTAATTGCTAGTACAGTCTGCAATAAGTTGCAGACTGTCCACTTTTGGACAGTCCCTAACCTGCTGCCCTAAGTCTGCATTTATACAAACCTTTCCTCCCATTGACAGCCCTCGCACCCTGCAAAATTAACACACAAAACAACATCAAAGGGTTAGTCAAATGGGATATTTAATTGTTGTTGAATGAAGGTCTGAAGTTACACTTTATATTGCTTACATACAAGTCTGAAATCTACTATTGGTGACTGTCATACATTGCTAGGATTGGTGATGAAAGGTTGAAGACATCATGTTTACTTTGGAAGCATAAATTACTTCCTTTGGTTTACATGAATGAGGCTATAAAGTCATCCTAATTAGGACTGACACATCATATTATTTCTGCCTTATTTAAATCAGTCCTATAGTTGTTCATTGGAAAAGGATTGGTTACATGCTACTGTCATTACACTTATACTTGATTGGATGGTTACATATGAATGATGGTGAATGGTGGCTAATGGTCATACTTGTTGCATGTCTAAGGTGTTTGTTAAACTTGCAACTTAATTCTTTAACCTTGTATGCTGGCTATTTGAATAACCTTGGCATCACATTGTTACACTGATTACATCTACATTTACTTGGAGTTTTGTTTAGCATGTCTTCTTCATTCTTCAATTAACTCCATAAAGGCACCGGTCACTAGTATTGTTGTAGAAGAAATAGTTGTGTTTTCCAAGTGTCTTGCAAAAGGACTCTCCCCTTGGAGGTTCCGAGTCTCAAAAGAAGTCTTGGAAAGTGGCTAATGTGACAGTGGTCACTCTCTCCATCTATTGCTTATCGGTGACTAGCCCTGCTAGTTCATCCGGTAACACAACTTAATCTTCTTACCTGTCAAATTCTACACGAGATTTAAAATCTTAAAACCATGCTACAGACCTCATCCCTGGTCTTCATAAAATAAATTCGAGTTTTTTTATGTAGTTGTCAAAAAATGAAACATAATGAATGTTACATGTTAAAGAAGTTGATGGCACAGACTCTCATACATTTGAATGGATCAAATCAAGAATCTCTCTCAACCTATGCTCATTGTTTGGAAAAGTTAGCAAAGCATACTAGTCAAATGCACAATCGCTGAACAAGCATGTCTTCTCTATCTTGAAGTCTAAAAATCCTTATGCCATGTCCTTAAAGAGAGGTAATGCTCCATAGTGTATGTAACCAAATCTCTTGGGCCAAAGCTCGCACAAGTTCTCATAATCATGCACAGGGCCTCGATGATTCATCAAGTCGGCAAGCAACCTACAAACACCACCACCTCACAAACCTTTGGCCAAAATCCAACCAAGGTCTTGCTTGTGATATCCGATAATAACTTGTTGATCATCAAGCTCAGCCACACACCTAAAATTTGTTCATTTTTGTACCTAGGAAAGTGTTCCCCTAGGTGACTTTAGCCTTAGTCACTTTAAAAGGGGAAATAAAGTGACCCTTGCATTAAATGACTTTTAGAGATTAAAATCGCTTTTGATAAATTTAAGTGGGTGAGTAAAATTAATTTTTATGAGAATTAAATGGAGCATTTATTCTCATTTCTAGATCTAATCTAATCTCGGCCATTGGATTAGAGGTCCTCTCACCTACCTAGGGTTTTGGTCAAAAAGCAAGGGAAAGGCAAAATCACTTTCATTCTTGAGAGAAGGGTGAAGAGAAGAGAGAGCTGAGAGGAGGCACGAAATTCGAGGAGCTGAGCTTTTCCAGACAGCACGAGATTCGAGGTGGAGAGGTTCAGATTTGGCATGCATCCCAAGGCAGATGTACAGTACAGTTTGAAGGGCACGAACTTTGAGGTCAAGCAGGGCACAGAAAATGAGGAGGTCGGCACATTTTTCGAGAAGAAAAGTTGCACAGAAATCGAGGCAGCTTGCTGGGTCATTTACTGGGTTGAGATAAGTTGTATTTTGACTGTAAATGACTGTCTGATTTTTTCCTAGAAGCATTAATAAAAACTCTCTCTCTGACTGGTTTTCTCCTTGTGGGTTTTTCCATGGCCATTGGCCAAAAATTTATGAGTACTGTGTGTTGAATGCTGTGCATTTGTTTATTTTCTGTCACTGAAAAGATTGAAGTTACAGCAGTGTTTTCAGTCTGAAATTTATGTTTATTTCCAACCCTTTAAATTTTCAGAGTTTGGCAATAAACTGAGACATTTTAACTTTTAAACCGGAGGCTGAAAATTTCTGAAAAACATACAAAATTTGTCATGGCTGAAATTCAAACAAGATCTTAGTCAAACCAATAACATATCAAATATTATCAAGCTCAACAAAACCACCTAAAAGCATGTGTAATGAGACAAATCCCATTCCCCTAACTAGATATGTAGCATCATCACCCAACTTAGCCTGTATAACTATCTCCTACTCCTAAAGTCTATTAAAAGAATTCTTATTAAGGTTCATGTGCCTTGATTCTCCATTATCCACATACCATCCTACACCATAAATGGTGTTAACGAAAAAAGGGTGAATCAATGGAGAAGGCGGTCTCAAACCTAGATGAAATCCCAACCAGTGTTGAAGCTTTGCACCCCGTACAAACTGCTTTCTACTGCTCGGCCTTCCCATTGTTTCTCTAGACAATTAGAAGCATAGGGCCATTCTTTTGACACTAGAACCACTTCACGTGACTCTAGTCTTTCTTTCCTTGGTCTAAAGATCATGAATCTTCCTTCTTCCACTTTTGACCCGCCCTAGGTCCTCCTTTCTTACCACCTTTCCTCATCTTCCTAATGTGGGCTAGATTCTGACTCTACTCTACTCTCATTGAAACAATGTCCAATTTTGTCTCCCCTTAAATAAAATCATCTCAACCCTTATAAAAATTGGGTAACTTCTCACAAGCACAAACAACCCAAACTAGCACCTCTCGAGATGAAAAGAACTTACTTATTGCTATGGGCACTATTTCTCCTTGATCAACAGGGGTGATATGTTGATTAGTTGTGGTTTGTGATCATATCATGGACATTGTTCCTGAGATGAGATACGTGATTTCCCATAGATCATTGGACATGATCCTTCCAACATGCTTAGATGAATCATGTTCCTTCAATGTACCTAGTCAAGATGGTGTCCGATCCACTAGTGTTGTGATATTTCTCACCCTCACTGACACTTGGGATGTTTTTGTTTTATGTTGATTTAACCATGGGAATTTGCTTTGATGCTTGGGTAATGACTCATAACACTTAAACTTGTTACTCATTACTTAGGCTTTTACCATCGTGTTGTCATAATTCTACCTTAGAGAACTGTGGCATTTCAAAGGTTGAGGTGAACCCTAGTGAATAACGAGTTGAACCCTAGTGAACTAAGTAGGTGTTTCATCCATTTCATGACATTCTACCTAGGAATTCTTCATTTCGTTAGCCATTTCATCTATCCCCCTCATTTTCTCCTTTGTAAGTGATCTATCATTTGTAACCTTTCAAGGCCCATGTGTGAATGCCTAAAAAGATAAAACAGTCTAGCAGTCCAACGTTGATGCTATTGTAGAATTTTACTCAATCTTCAACTCTGATTTCTAATTACACTGATACATTGTTTACTACTTAAATTCATTCAACATACAGCCTGCAAATGAATTCTTTACTCAAACAACTCAGAATTAGAAACACAAGAAGACCACTACCACGCTACTAAGAGCAGAAGTAATTATCAGTCACACAAGAAAAATTTCGCATTCAAAATTTTGGCCAACTAGCCCAGGAAAAACCCTCTAAGGGAAAAACGTGTGAGAGAGAGTGTATTATTTCTTCTTCAAATCATACAGCAGCAATAAAATCAGAATTACAGGCACAACTTATCTCAACCAAATAAAAAATTTCTAGCCTTGAAAACAGAGCAGTTACACCCTCATTTTCTGTGCAAAACCTTCTCGATTTGTGTGTTGAAAATGTAGAGTACAAACTACCTAAAAAGCAGTCACCTCCTTGAATTTTGTGCTGGCTGTACGGCCTGGTTAGCTCGATTTTGTGCCTGCAAACCCAGCCAGTTTACTGCCTCAAACTTTGTGCCTGCTATGCCTTGACATTTATGCCAAGTCTATACAGAATCACTCTGTACAAGCAGCCTAATGTACAGACTGAATTAATGGACAGAAAAAATCCCTCGAAAATTGTGCTACTGTCTAGAAAATTGTGCCTGAGTTCCCTGCTCGAACTAAGTGCACCCTCCTCAATTTTCATGTCACTTAATGTTGTTGTACAGTCATAGGAATGTGTTCCAATCTCAGCAGCTTGGCATTCGTGCTATCTCAGATACTATTCTTCTTTCTTTCTCTCAAACTCGACTTGCTATACTACTCAAGGAAAGTAAACCTCCTCTCCAACTCTTTTGGTGAGTGAAAATGAAGAATGAAGTGGCTCTTATTGTTTTTCCCTTATCTTTCCATTTCCTCTTCAAAGGTAGTTTAACAGTCACGAGATCAAGGGCCCACATTGACTCTAGTGTTCTCACATAAATGGATGAGAAAAATCAGTTTTCTCTCCATTAAATAATTTTTCTCTCAACCACAACTTAAATTTATTAAAAAGTCACTTAATGACTCGAACGCGAATTAATTACTTATCTCAAGCAATTAATACAAGGTTCACATCCCTTTTCCCCTTTTAGTGACTTAGGCACAAATTCACTAGGTGAACACTTCCTTGGTATAAAATTCAACACTCCTCGATGGACTGAGTTGAGTTGATCGTACTCCTCGATGGACTGAGTCAAGTTGATCACATGGGTTGAGTTGATCGTACTCCTCAATGGACTGAGTTGAGTTGATCGTACTTCTCGATGGTTTGTGATCGTACTCCTCAATGGACTGAGTCGATTTGATCACATTAGTTGAGTTGATCGTACTCCTTGATGGACTGAGTCAAGTTGATCATACTCCTCGATGGACTGAGTCAAGTTGATCGTACTCCTCGATTGTTCCGGTGGGAACATTCTCCAGTGTGGAGAGGACTCCTTTATGGAGTGGATCCCAGTGTGGGATGACCCCCTGGTATGGGGACGTCCAGTGTAGAGCTAGGGAGCAAAGCAACTTGCCAAAAGTATCAAGATGGCCAAAGCTGAGGGAGTGATTTCCTACCTTACTAGGATCTCTCAGGTAGAGATGAGCTTGTAGCAGTAGGGGAGGTTGTTCCTAATTCTGAGCTAGTGCGGACACCTTTGAATGGGGTTGCAAAACCTTGTGTTGTTTTTGTGGAGGCTACAATAGCGAGGGAGAACTTGCCTACTTGGGACAAGACTTGGGATGATTTTGTTCAGGAGGAGACCCGAAGAGGTCTTATGCAGGGCAACTCTTCTACTAGCAGGGAGGATGAGGAGAATGTGGCTTTGACTACCAAGGGAAAGAAGAAGTTCAAGAAGGGCCCTAAGAAGGGTGGGGCTAAGCAGCTGAATGGACAGAAGGACTTGAGCACTGTAAAGTGCTTTGCTTGTCAGAAGCTTGGGCACTATGTTGGACAGTGCCCACAGAAGAAGAAGAAGCAGCAGTAAACAGAAGAGGTTGAGGAGTTTACAGCTAGTTTTGGGAGAGAGTTTTATCTCTATGATGGACATGTTGATAGAGAGAGAGCATCCATCATCACCAGTGCAGACATTGATATTGAGAGGGAGTATTCATTGTTGACTGGCCACTCTTTCAATGGATCCACCACCAGCACATGGTACATTGACAGTGGAACTTTGAGTCCCATGACTTTGACGAACGTATTGTTTGTACCTGGGCTGAAGAAGAACTTGATATCAGTTTCCATGATAGGGGTCTTGGGGTGCCTTTCCTGGATGGACATGTGCATGTTTTTCCCAAGACTGCAGGACCATCTGCCTCTTACACCATTGGAGTCAGATGTGGGAAACTGTACAAGCTCTTGTTTCAGCCCCAGCGTGCTTTGACACATAGCAACGGCAGTGAGCTTTGTGAGTTGTGGCATAGGAGGATGGCTCATCTACATCATCCAGCTTTGACGATGTTGAGGTACATGGTTACAAGGTTGCCTAAGTTCAGCACTGAGCACAGTGATGCTAAGTTACCAGGATACGGATACGGATTCGGATCCGGATTAGGATCCAGATACGGATTCACTTGATTTTTAAAAACCCAGGATCCGAATATGACAAGGAAACAACAAGTACAAACAAATATAAAAATATTTTATAATAAATAGAAAAATAGAATGAGGAAACAAAACTATTTAGAAAACACAAGAGTAGAACTATAAGTTATTGCCAAAAAAGAGAGTTCATGTACCATAACTAATAATTTGCTACGTTGTGATATTGATAATTTTAAAAATCATTTCAGCATGAACTTGAAACAGGTCATAATAGTGTTTTTGTGAGCCACATCCACATGTCCCTAACAACAAGGAATAAAGTGGTTTTCTTGAACATTATGGCAAGACTACAGAACAGTGTAGGTGAAGTGAGCAACAGCATAGTACATAAAGATAAATCAGCCCTTGATAGCAGACCTTGACCATAAAGATATATGAAATAAAATCGTTGAGAGCAGACCTTACTATTGATATATCAGAGTTCAAGAGCATATCTTGACATAAGGATAGATCAAGCCTTGAGCAAGAATGGGGTTTATGCTTTTGGTCATCAGGTGTTTAGGGTTTTTTAAGTTTTTCATTTAAAAATATTTTTTTCAGGGTATCAATGGGTCATAGAAGCACTGGATGTTGCAGGATCCGTTTGAAAATTTCAGGAATTGTTTGATTTTTCACAGGATCTGTATGAAAATTTCAGGAATTTTTTTATTTTTCACAGGATCTGTTGCATGGGAACCAGATATGTTTCCTTCTGCAGGGGATTCATTTCCATGGTGGATCTGAGGCAGATCCGATCTGGATACATATCGAATCCGTGGATCTGCGGATTCTACACACTAGGGTGGTGGATCCGATAACACAACAGTGATGTATGCAGGGGGTGTGCTTTGGGAAAGTACACCAAGACTGTTTGTACGAGAAGTGATAGCAGGTCAGCAAGAGTACTTGATTTGATACATTCTGACTTGTGTGTTCCTATGTCAGTTGTTTCTCTGAGAGGTTTTGAGTATTATGTGACATTCATAGATGACCATTCCAGGAAGACCAAGATCTACTTCCTGACGAGCAAGAAATCTGTGGTCTTGCAGAGGTACCAAGAGTTCAAAGCTCTTGTGAAGAACCAGACTGGGAGGAAGATTCGGGCACTCCAGGATAGACTCTCACTTACTGTCGATGGGTTTTTAGAAGAGTGAGGTTGATCTAAATCTCTATTTCATCATGGTTGGAGATGATCCTCTCATTCTTCTGTTGTATGTGGATGATTTGTTTATCACGGGTGGGGAGAGACCTATTACAATTTGCAAGAGAGATCTTGCTTCAGAGTATGCGATGACTGACATTGGGTTGATGCATTATTTTTTGGGATTGAGGTTGGTCATATCTTCCTGGGGCAGGGAAAGTATGCAGTAGATATTCTGAGGAGATTTCGGATGGAGGATTGCAGGCCGATGTCTACACCTATGGTCACCAACTAGAAGAAGCTTCATGCTTCTAAGGGAGAGTTGGTGGATCCTACCTTATATCATTAGCTCATAGGTTCGTTGATGTATCTGGCCAACTCTAGGCCAAATTTGTGTTTTGCGGTAAAAACTCTAAGTCAGTTCATGGTGGAGCCTAAGAGAGTGCATCGGGTTGCCGCAAAATATGCGTTGAGATACCTTGCAGGTACAGTGGATTATGGTCTGGATTATAGGAGATCGAATAGGGTTAGATTGATTGGCTTCACGGCTTAGATTGGGTAGGTAGTGTGGCAGACCGAAAGAGCACTTTCGAATGTTGTTTCAGTTTGGGCTAGGCAGCAATGTCGTGGTTAAGTTGGAAGCAAAGTCTATTACATTGAGTTCTGTTGAGGCTGCATACATGGCAGCCAGTCAGGCTAGTTGCGAGGCACTGTGGCTTCGCAAGTTAATGGTGGATTTATTTGATCAGGAGATGAGGCCTACTGTGATTTACTGTGACAACCATAGTTGCATCCAGCTCTTTGAGAATCCTATATTTCACGATAGTTCAAAGCATATTTAGATTAGATACCATTTCATCTGTGATTATGTTTAGAGAGGAGCTATGTAGTTGCAGTCCATTTCCATTGATGAGCAGGCTGTAGATATCCTGACGAAGTCTCTTGGAAGAGACAAGTCTATTCATTTCAGAGACAAGTTGGGTGTGGTGAAGAACAACTTCCTCGGTAAGAGAAAGTGTTGAATTTTTATACCTTGGGAATTGTTCCCCTTGGTGACTTTTGCCTAAGTCACTAGGAAAATGGGTCATATCACATCGACTTTATATTAATGACTTGAGATGAGCATTAAATGCACTTTAGAGATTGAAGTGTACTTTAACTAAAAATTTAAAGTAAGTGAATTAATTTTTTAATTTGTGGAGAAAAGTGATTTTATCACAACCACTCATCTAATCTAATATGGGCCCTTGGATTAGATGACTTTTCACTCACCCACCCATTTTCACCTAAAAGCTAAAGTGCACGAAACGGGGAAACGGGGGAAACGTGACTCCCCAAAATTTTGGCAACAGGGAAACGCGATATATATATATATGAGCAAGAACATTTTTTGTTTTAAAAAATGAATGTGAAATATAAATCATAAATCATACATGTCGCAAATCATTGCCTATATTGATATCCTATTCATCAATAACAACCTATGCCTTCCTCCTCTAGGTTCTAGCCTTTGTCTCTAACTCAAATTTTAAACTTGATCCTCCAAGGATTTTAAACTTGATCCTCAAAGAGCATTAGTCAACAGCTCAACACCCTACAATGTTGATGAAACTTCCTAATCCAATCATTAAAATAAGGTAGAAAAAACTTCCCATGCTTAATAAGTGATTTTGTTTGAGTGAAGAGTATATTTTTTATTAATGTCATGACAGAGGAGTTCAACAATCAACACCACCAACATCAAGATACATATAGGGGTTGATCTGCTTGATTAAATGCCAATTCCATATCATCATACATGATAGAATCAGGTGGAAACTTTGCAATCTTGAAATCCTGAAAACTATTAAGTCTGTTGAATTTTGAATGGGATCTAAAAATTATATTTTCTGCATATGAAGTCCGATGAGGTTGGAACCACTCTCAAACATCCTGAAACAATTAATGGTAATGTTAAAAATATTGAGTAAAAGTGACATTCTCCTTCTCTTTTATTTTCCATCCTTTTACTTTAGGAATTTAACATTACCATTAATATCACCCAAAACACCTACTCCATGGCAAATTCTTTTTGGAAACGTGACCTAAATGACTGCAGCTGTATCGAAAACGCGTTTCCGTACGAATGAAACGCATTTCCATCTCGAAAACATGTTTTGTCCATTCGTAAACATGTTTTCGGGCCGTACGGTATGCATTTCCGAGTTTCGAAATGGGGAAACGCTGGAAACGGGGTTCGCACCCATGTTTCATGCAACATAGCCTAAAAAGCAAATTTTTCCATCTGTAGAGGCACTTTTGCATTTCTGAGAGAGAGAGTCAAATTTCTGAGAAAGAGGGAAAAACGCAGCTAAGTTTTTTTTCTTGGCATGAAAATTGACGTGAAGGTTGTTATCACCAACCTTGTAGTTTCCTATGTATGGCGGAGATCCAGGATGGATGGTAGAGGAGCAAGCAACTCAGGAGGTGGAACCAAGACTGCCTAGACTCCCAAATGGATGGTTGTCACGCCAGTCAAGGCAGTCTTCGCTTTATGTTATCTAAGTCCGAGACAACAAAGGGGGAGACCCAAATCTACTCCTGACAAGAGAGATCAGACCTAGACACCAGATCAGATCAAGTAGGCTTGAGGTACGTAAGGTGTAAGGTAATTGAAGACCCTAGATCTATGGGAGATATTACCAGGTGTGCCAAGGCTTTGGATTAGGGTTTTGGAAGTGTTAAGTTCGATCCAAAGTGGAACCGAGGTAACTTATGGGGTGGATACAAGATCTGGGGTTGAGGTACTAGCAACTGATGAAGATAACCGTTGCCTTGGGAAACGTAACCAATGCAGGGTGAGTAAGGATAGAGTTGTGACTATCTAGTACCAAAAGGGTAGACTCAATGACAGATGTGACAATGTCAAAGTACTTGAGTCATCAAAGAAAAGTCAACTTTCAGGGAAAAGAGGTCAAAAGAGGGCTAGCGCTAGGATTGGAGATCAATGCTTGTTGGGCCTTAGGCAATGGAGTAAGTATTTGCACAGCGTTAGAGTGAAACCACTTGGGATATGCCCTGATCTATGGACCCAGAAAAGTGTTTGGCCTAGAAAATTCAGTTTGCAGGGGAAACCAGCAGAAGGAGGGCTAGCGCTAGGGTTTGGAGGGACAGATCCTCAGATCTAGGACAATCTGGGAGGCATTAGCTCAACATTGGAGGAGAAATGGGATGTGGATGACCTGATCTACAATCCCAAGTTGGAAAAATGCAAAAAAAATCAGATCCGAAAAAGTCAGAAAATGACTAAGAGTGCTAGGGTGCTGAAAGTCAGTTTCTCAGATCTAGGGCCCCCTGGCAGCAACTAGCTCAACATTGGAGGTTTTTTGCAGTGAGGAAAACCCAATCTACGAACCCAAGTAGTTATTTTCCGGAGAAAGTCAAATCGAGAAGAGTCAAAATTTCAGTGGGGGCACTGGGGTTCTAATAGTCAGTTTTTCAGTTAAGTATTTTTTGGATTTTTTAATATTTTGGAGTTTTCAGTAAATTGAAGAAAAGCAGGTACAATGGTTTGAGATCATGGAAAAAAAGAACCAACCTGTAGATCTTACAGGGATAAACCTTGTAGATGCCTTGATGATGATGATCCATGTTATCCCGATCAATTTGAGAAGCTTTGAGCAATTTCTATGTCCAACGTTTGCCCCAAGGAGTCAATGCGCCCTCTCTCCTGCACAACAAACGTCAACCATATCAGATTTGTTGCCACATGAGAAAAAAGCTAAATGCTACAGAAAAATAGCAAGAGAAAATCATAGATCGCAATGACACTAATGAAAACCCCATAATAAAAAACGAAGACAATCCAAGCAAGTTGAGGTCCCCCTGCAAAAACGCCCAAGATGAAGTCGACCTCCTGTAGACAAGACAAAGATCCCAAAAATATATAGATCTTGCAACAATTTCCCAAATGCTAGGAAGCAAAAGATTTTCCAATCACCATCTAAGAATATCCACAAGAAAAGTTTTTCTATTATCCATATCCAAGAGCCAAAAACCCCTTACAAATGAGAAGCTCTCTCCTTTAAATAGAAATGAGAGAACTAAAACCCTAACCACTTTCAAAACGAGTGGCTAAGATTAAAAGATATAAATGTTCTAATCAATGGTTGAGATGAGCTCAACATATAACACATGGATTAATATAACCATAAAGTACCAAAGTGGACTAGATCACCCATAAAGAAGGTACGCCACTCAACAAAAAATAAATGAAGCACATGGTGGGTCCATGGAGTGTTAATTAACTCCCTCTATGGCACAATAAAATAATATAATATTTTAATTTTTTACTTTGTACCTCCTTGAGGAAATCGTGACCCTGCCAAAAGCTCCAGAAAAAAAATATAAAAATGCCTGAAAAATAGGTGTGGGCCCAATCAGGTGCTGCAACTGTTGGAGAAGGTGTGGAGGAAATCACTCTCATCATCATGACTCATCCCATGTCATTTCCTTGCCTCAGTAGCCCAAATCGATTTCTTCAATAGCCATTTAATCATTTTTTAATCTGCCTTGGAAAATGTGAACCTGCCAAAACAGTATCCTAGGGTGCCTGCGTTGTCCAACTGATCCCACCAAGCTCTCTGGGATGGGGGTACTATTGTACAATCAAGTGGCTGCACCCCTATGCCCCATACAGCGCCCTAGGAGATCCAATAAAAACATCTCTCTGCTTAGACACATCATCCTGTGAAGCAAAACTGCATCAAAAGAGTAAAATGAGCCTGACCATCTCTACAAATGCCCGGAACTAAAAATAAACTATCTCATTAGACTCAGAGAGTCCAAATCCATCTAAGGTGTATACTCATACCCTTTCCAGGTCTCTACCTGATCATCAACCATATCCAATAGACAATATAATCACCTGTAAATAACCAAATACCAATAATATAACTCAAACTATCATCTATCTGCTACATATGTTATAAGGATAAGACATGCTCTACAAATCATTTAAGCAACAAATCACAACAAGTAGCAGTCATCTCATTGGCGGTACATCAACCAAATACATATATAGGGTTTTATTTATTATTACTCAGACCAGACTTTCAAGACTATACCTACTTCATAGTTGTAGTCAATTTGCTAGTGAAGGGTGAAGGCTTAAATTGACAAGGCTAAGGCAAAGGATGGCTACCTACTTAACATCATGACACTTTGAATATGGAAAGGAAAAACTCACTATAACCATATGCCGGACAAACAACAACACAAGGAATGGCAGTGCCTCACAAATGGTTGAGTTGTTTAGAGAGTGCTTATTCAACTTAGGCATCATGTCTACATCAAGTTTGATCCAGTTTCATTAGAACCATCAATTTTATTTCCATGTCCTTTTTGGCCTATATGACCCTTTAGGACTTCACCAGTGCTTAAAAGCACAGCTAATCGCAGCTTTTCTCCGGGACATAATCAAATTTATAAGGTCATCAATATTTCGATATAGCATATATTTAACCATTGCTTTTGGGACCTTTTCTTATACCCTTGAAGGGGTATTTTAGCATTTCATTGCTCTTGCCCTTTGTTCACATATGTTAAGAAACAAAGTTTTAGCATTTTCATTTTCCATGGGCACATATATAAATATTTCCAATACAAGTAGGACATGAGCTTTCAGTTTTAGCCAACAACATCTCAAGTGACCAAAGGGAGTTTTGCACAGTGCCAAACATCGGGACAACCGACCAGAATGATTTAGGCATACAATCCAACTTCCCAAAGGCAAGTTCTATCACCAACTCAGAGCCGAGACACAATATGAACAGGGAAGTTTGTCCAACAAAGGTTCTAGCGGGGAAAGGTCCTCCATGCCACAAGTCAAGTAGTAAGTCGGGTTAAAACAAAACCGGAAGGTAATGGATGGGTGGAGAAAGTGAATGATGAAGCCAATACTAGCAAGCCAAAACAATGGTGGGAATGACTACCTCTATTCTCCCTAAGGAGGGTAAAACCAATGAGTATAGATCAAGAACTTCGAAGTCTAAGTAAGTACATCAATATATATTACAAATACATCCAAATCCATATATTTATGACCATCAGATCATGACACTAAATGCTAGTATATGTCACAAAAATGAGTATAAGAGCAATGATAACCATAACACAATACAATAAATGCCAAGTCATAACCATGAAAATAATCCATCTGAACCATCATTTGTCCAATGAGAAAACACTAAAACCAATCTGGGCATCATCAACTGCTCTGCAAATGACTAAATGGCTATGTTAGTCCTCGAATCTGAGTGTCCTGAGACTCAGTCCTGACATGGGATAGTATAATAGTCCAGTAACAAAACAATGATCCATCAAAACTGCTCATCTCAGCATCTCATATGTAGGAGATCTGGCTGAAAAATGAACTATATCTAAAAAATAGAATATGGTAGCCTGACTATTATATATGTGATAACAAAGGTACAGCAGTCGTAGGGCACGAAAATCGAGGCAGCAGTAAAGAGCATTTATTTCAGCCATACCGTACTGTCCATACAGTGTGGTTAAGTCCGTATAAGGCACGAAAATCGAGGCAGACAGTTGGGCATAAATTTTGAGGCAGAAATTCTTCAAGTTCTGCGGGCGCATTTTTCGAGGCAGTCCGTACAGTACAGGCCATACAGCCTGTCCATCCAGCATCCGTACAGTCCTGTGGTAGCACGGAAATCGAGGAGGTTGCAGACAGAAATTTCTGGGTTTAACATTTCTGATTTTGGCACATTTTTTGAGGCTGATTTTAATCGTCTAGTTGAGATAAGTTGTGACTGAAAATTTTTGCTTACTGCTGTATTTTTTAAAGATAAATAAAGAATTTCTCTCTCACAGGTTTTCCCCAGAGGTTGGGGTTTTTCTTGGGTCATTTGACCAAAATTCTAGAGTCTGAATTTTTATGTGTGAATGTGTTTTTAAATTGCTGCTCAGTTAAATTGTAAAAATTCTTCTTGTGTTTCAGTCCTACATTGTTTATGAGAAATAACTTAATTTGCAGCAGAAATATAAATTGGGTTGGGCATTAAACAATGTTGAAAATGGAGGTTGAAACCGGGATGGGAGAGTGCTGAAAATTTTACACAATTATGAAGCTTTAAGCGTAAAAGTTCTACATCACTTTCTGGCTTTCCAACTTTGTTTTGAAGGTTTTGGTTTTCTAACTGCTGCTCTTTTAATCTTTTGATTTGCTCGAGCAACCTTTGATCAAGCTTCCTTAAGCTAAAAGCTTCTTGATCTTTTTTTGACAACTTCTTATTAAAATCATTTGCAAGATCTTGTTTCTCTTGTTCTAACTTTTGAAAACACCTCTTCTCCTTGAACTTCATGATATTTGCAACTAGTTTCTGATTATGATTTCTTAGGTGAGAAATATTTTCATATTTTTCAGTGATGACCATGTCACATTCTTTCTGTCAATCCTACTTCTATTGACTTATGGCTATCTTGAAGGATCACTTTTGATAACTCCTCCGGGCCTCCAGATGAGGGTACTGTTGAGCCCGACTTCATAATAACATCTTGCAATGTTATTCTCTTCTTTTTATAGGAACATGTTAGAAACTTTTTTTCCAAGTTTAAAATGAATGTACCCAATGATTCTAACCAAGTAGAACCAAGAATTAGGTCAATGTCTTTATATAACATGGATGCGACACTGAATATGGATATGAAGGTATAGACATTAACTCTTAATCATAAATTATTTATTTCATAATGTTGTTTGTTACTGAATAGTAACATTTCCTTTATGCTTGTCTCAGGAATCAATAATGGATTGGCTACATCAACATTGATGTGATTTTTCTTGTCACTTGAACAAATAACAATGTTAACAACTTTTCCTTGTATAGCGCCTTTACGTTTTAATAGAGCATTCACACATTTTGAAAAAGTACGAGGAAATCTTCCTTGTTTTTCACCACAAGATTCCATTCCAGAGCCGTTTTTATTTTCTTTAGCCTGAATTCCTTTTTAAAAACTTAAATAAACGTTTAACTATAATAAACACTTGAATTTGAACCCAATATTTTTTTTCCTTTCCTTGATTTTGTCTTTTTTTCCCTTTTGGGTAGATATTCCTTTGCATATGTTAAAGAGGGGCATTTTTTTAATTCCTTTTTTGATGTCATCTTTGGTTCAAAAATCAAATAGATTTTCCCTTTCTTAAATGATTTGATATAGCCTTTTTTAATAGGCTTAACCTTCGAAGCACATCAACTCCCTTAACCAACTCCTCAATGGCACTTTGTATTATACCAATATATATTTTTTTTACAATTTATAACATAAGCTATGATTTATGTAGAGTCATGACTCATCTATGTGCAGTCACGCACTTATATGGTCCCTAGTCTCAACAGTCGAACTTTGAGGCAGGACTTGTTCACCTTTAATGTATTCAACACTCAAATGACTATAGGATGTGTGTGGACAGAGACAATGTGACTGGATGGTTATTCGTTGCCATTCTCCAATATTGATTACAGCATATTATTAACAGCTTCAATAATGTTATCATTGCTACAATATATCCTTTACGGCTTATGGTTGGCAAAGCTTCTGTGATCAATTTCTGAAATGGTGGCTACAATATGACTTAAGAGTTAAACCACGGCCGCAACCTGTATGCAACAGTAGAATCTTTGCCCATGATAGATTCTTTAACCCGTACCTATATGATTGTTCCCCCACAGTTTATGGTTGTCTTCAAATTTGGCAGCGGATTGATTCTCTCTCTTTCTGTGGATTGATATTCTGATTCTTCTGAATTTGCTTGCAGCAGAATAGTTCTTTACTTCAACTGAATTTTTTATTTTTAAAATGGCCACAGGCCATTTCTGGTCAAAGACCTCAAGTCCAGAGAAACCCTGAGAAATAATTTTGGGTGTGGCAAAAAGCCAAGTCAGACAAAGTGTGAAATAAGTGTGGCCAACGGCCGGATCAGCATGAAGCTCTGATACCAATGAAGCAAACAATATTCATTTCTTAACAAAGTCAATAATTCAATACTTGAATATCCAATTTAAGTAGGACAACAGGTTATAACTTATAATAAATGTATAAAATATGGGATAATAAAAAATATACAATGACCATCTGATGGTGTACTTGTACCATTGACTGGTCACCATGGTCAGTCGTCTTCTTTCAACGGCTCATGTTTTTTAGATAAGAAGTGTCATTTCATTAATCATTAATTATTATTATTATTATTATTATCATTATTATTCATTGTTATTATTATTTTTTTGTTATTTTTTTGTTAATATGTATGTTACACTAGACTTGACAGATCCTGAATTCTTAGGTGCGCCTTTCAACAATGCATTCTTCTTTTCTACAACAGTATTTGGATTGTTTCTGTATAACATCGATTGGTATTTTTTTGTACGGAAGATCTCTTTTGAGGGGCGATTACAAACACAACTTTGTAGACACGACCCACGAACTTCAAATGGAAACTAGACAGCTCAACAATGAGGGTGCTTTAGTCTTATTCTCCTCTACTGATACTGGGACGAATGATGGTTGTGCCAGACTCTTCACAATGCTAATGGTGGACAGTGTTTTGAGGTTATCCTTGGGATCAATCCCAATTCTCTGATTTTGATGGCGATTCAATACCATGACCATTTCTCTGATTTACTTGATTCTTGTAATTGCAGTGATCAATCTTTAATTGCAATGGGCTTTTCCGTGAAATGAATTTTATGCTCTTTTCTTTTGTCAATTCCAAACAGGCACAGGGCCAAATTGAATAATTATGTTTATAGAGGAAATTTAGACTTCAAAAGGCACAGGGCCAAATTGAATTTTTGGTCAAAGACCTAAGAACCATAGAACTCTGAAAAAATTGAGTGTGGCCAACAGCCATGTGAGACAACGTCTGAAAACAATGTGGCCAAAGGCCAGGATCAAAATGTGGCTCTCATACCAAATATAGCATAAGTGTCTAAACTTGGTTTGACAAAAATATGAATGTTTTAATAAATAACTGTTGAATGAAAATGAATTATGAAATACAATACTTGGCACCAACCCTCCATTGTGCTTATGAATCCAAGAAACTGAAGGACCACGGGTTGAATTATTCTACTCATGGCATAGATTCATTGACAATAGTGCATACCCTAAGGGTATGGACATTGGAGACAATACTTGGCAGGGCCCACATTTGAACCCCAGACTGATCATCAGATTTTGTGGTACATCTTACCCAGATGGATGTGAATGTCAAGCAGCCATGCTAGATGGAGTTCCTATACAAGTACAACTTCAAGATCTCATGTATAAAGGGGAAGAGGATCCAAGTCGTGGATGCCTTAAGTAGAAGGCGAAGGATTTATGCTTCAGGCCCCTTGCAAGTAATCTTGAAGGTACAAATTTTAGAAAAACCACAGGGTGAGAACTGGAATGCTAAAGTTTGATTGGCACTCCAAGGAGGACCCTAGACAGAACCCAAGTTCAACACGTATTCCATTGATAAGGATGACTGTTTAGATCCAATAAAAATATTTATGTACCAGGAGGAAATATACATGGAATAATCCTAAGTGTGACGCATAATCCACCTTACTCGGCACATGCAGTAGTAAAGAGGACGCATGGTGACCTGAAACGACTCTTTTTTGGGTACAAATGAGAAAATATGGGGGCTAATATGTGGCATGATGCTTTGAATGTCAGCAGGTGAAGGTGAATCACTGACACCCTGCAGGAATATTATACCCATGCAACATTCCCAAATCGAAATGGTAAGTGATTCCATGGATTTTGTAGTAGGGGACATTGTCAATAACACAGCAGAGGCGCAATTCAATCTTGGTTGTTTTTATAAACTTACCAACAGTGCCCATTTTACCTCAGTCAAGATTACTTATGATACACCAGGTAATGAAAGGATCTTTGTTGATGGGAACGTCTGATTGCATGGCATTATTGGCATACCCCTCAAAATAATTTCATATAGAGATTCACTATTCATGTACAAGTTTTGAACATTTCAAAGCAGCTTCTACCTAATTATGCCCATAGATCCTTAGGAACTGTTGTCCAAATGAAGTGTACTTCTAAGGAACTTTAATGTCAGGTATAACTAAATGGCTCCTTAGAGGTACAAAGGAGAACATCATCGTCAATTAGGAAAATAGCATTCAAGGTTCTGAAACCTTCCATACTCTAGCTAAGTGGCCTTTTTGTACTTATTGCTCAACCTCATCTATAATAGTCCACACACATCACAACATAACAAGTAACTCAATCTATAATCAATAATCAATATGTACCAAGGTTCTTAAAACAGCCTTATGTAAGGAAAAAATCATGTAGTAAAACATCGCCATTCTGTCAGCTTTGACTCAAAAAGCCATGCATTCAAGACCACAAAAGTGAATTAAAATAATGTCTGTGGCCTATGAGACAGTGCAGGAGCGGTCCCGTATTTAAGATCTAAATGCACTAATTCTCTGTAGGTAACATCTGGACACTGGAGAAACAGCATCTCCCATCCACTAAGTCAAGTAAGGTTAAGTAGAATAGCACATTAAACAACAAATAAAAATAATGGTATACCTGACTGAAATTTGAATATGCCAGATAATTAAATAGTTTCTTAAAACCATTCTCTAGACTCTATTTAATCCATTTCATAGGAAACCTCAAGCTGCTCTAAAAAATGGCGTAATCCCCACAGCAAGGATTTGTTAACAGAGCTAGGGGACAGCAGAAGCAAAACACAAACGGAAGATTACATCAAAAATGCATGAAGCACTTCCAGA